>JAGSMS010000030.1:4070000-4425438 GCA_029286595.1 Bhutanitis thaidina
TCATGGAAGTTTATTTGAAGTTATGTTTGAATATTTATTTATTTAGATGTATGTGAAATTATCTTATCACCATCTAAATACCAAGAAACAGGGAAAGCTTTGTATTGAGCTGGATGTCGTGTATGTGAGTACGATTATTATCTCAAAAACTCGAGACGTGATCAATGAATGTCGGTCTTTTTCTGTTCACAGCCGTCAATAATATTCGTGGACGAAGTGGACTCGCTGCTGTGCGAGCGGTCGAGCGGCGAGCACGAAGCGTCGCGGCGGCTGAAGACAGAGTTCCTGGTGGAGTTCGACGGGCTGCCGGCCGCCGGCGCCGACCGGCTCATCGTCATGGCGGCCACAAACCGCCCGCAGGAGTTGGACGAGGCCGCGCTCCGGTTAGTCGATTCTCGGTCTCTTTATTTAGCAAATAATCATGTGGAAGTCTTTAAATGTCCTTAAGAGGCCTTCTCTCATTATGTGGTGCACAGCTCCTCTAAATATTTTTTTCACCGCTTGTCAGCTTTGAACTTACACTGTAAACTAGCATGTGCGTAGCTCGAGAAATCTCGAGCGTTAAAGAGGTGCTCGGGCCTGTGCATGGATTTTGACTCAACTGAATATTTAGGACACGGAACATGTAATTTTACTTCAAATGTAATTGTTTATGGGAGTCAGCCATTGTATTTTGAGCCCTATACCGGTGCGCAGACGGTTCCCGAAGCGCGTGTACGTGACGCTGCCGGACGCGCGCACGCGCGGTGCACTGCTGCGGCGGGTGTTGGCGCGCGGCGCGGCGGCCGCGGCGCTCGGCGACGACGAGCTGGAACGCCTGGCCGCGCTCACCGACGGCTACTCGGGCAGCGACCTCACCGCGCTCTGCCGGGACGCAGCGCTCGGACCCATCAGAGGTCACCATTCACTTACGTCATAAACAACGCTCCAACCACCTTTTTTCGTGTGAAATTCCTCCACTGGATTAACCATTCCATTAGGAGGCGGAAGGAGAGGTTGTGCCGGGATTCTACCGGAAATAAAATCCCCCAATGTTCCTTTTAGCGCCATGGGACGAGACTGTGTGCGATAATGTTCTCGCTTTCGCTAATGAGCGTAACCCTGTCTTTTGTACGTGTAGTGGCGCATAGGAATATTGCGCACATCACTTCGAGTGAACGCCTCAATACCTATGAATAAATTTTCATAATAATTAGTTGTCGTAACGTGGCATCGGTTAGCGCTTCGGAACGGTATAGTTTAATACCGTAGATAATTTTATGATAAATGGGTCACATTTCGTGCTAATAAAGGTCTTTAGAATATCTTGTATTTTCGGAAATTTTGTTCGAACCTGTAAAAATTAACCTTCAAGCCATATTAATAGAGTTCAATAGATGCATTGCACGATTTTAAATAGTATTAAGAGAGTATTTTATTATTGGGGTGTTTCTATATATTCTTACCTGGTTGGGTTGCATATATAAATACCTATAGATACATATAATACCATAAAATAAATAAAACTTAATAAAATATGTTTATAATAAAATTAAATAGATAGATAAAACCCAACCAGACGGAAGCCAGATGGAAGTTTTATTTATTACAGCATTTACTAACTATACTATTTCAGAATTAGACCCTGAAGAGGTGAAATGCCTGGATCTGTCGCTGGTCCGCAACATTACATTCCAAGACTTCATGGACTCGTTGAAGAGAATCCGGCCGTCCGTTTCACCGCACAGTCTCGTGGCGTACGAGAAGTGGTCCGTGCAATATGGGGAGTTAGGTGTTTGAATACAGGCAAGTTATCATAGTTTAACTCGTCAATTAACTTTGACTATTGGATTGTGCGTTTAATAAGGCATAATGGCTGTACGTGCCCGTGCGTGGAACACGTTACCGATCGCAGACGCAACGCTAATCTAAGTCGCACGTATTGCGTCTGTGCGGGCTACTGGACCCGTGTCCTTAGAAATGTCCACGAACTCGCGTACATGCAAATGTAAACATTTTGGAATTCATCTGCTGCGACATAATTGGTTCTTCTAACATGAATAAAACAGAGAGTGTGGCTCGGGTGTGTTCAACATCTTTATCCATCGAATAATATAATATGGTAATCGATAGAGGACGGAAACAATCCTGTTTTCACATAGACGGGGAGAGGTACTTAGTTTGATGAGTGAATTTATTTGTAGTGTTTATAATTTATATACACTTTGAATGAAACGTTGATTCGACTGAAAGATGAGGAGTCTGCATTCTTCACATATTGTTTTATAAATTATGGTGTTCGTAAAATTACCATATGCGGCTTAACTACTTATGGCTTATGGCGTTTCCTGATGCACGCCTAATACGGCGGCAGATTTTGGGACTTTGATTTTATAAAATTTAAAACTTCTGTAGAAAGCTGAGTATTATCTAAATTATAAAATAAGTTAAAGTATTTAACCACCGAAAACATTACAAATTGTAAACCGAGCCGCGAGTTGTGCATTGTGCGAACGTGAATTTACAATAACCCTATTAATAATAATATAATATTAAAATAAACAACGGTGTATAAAAAAAATTCTTCGTTTAATTCGTTTCTTCGACTCCTATGTCATTACACCTTGTAATGCATACGTGATAAGTACATACGAGAGTTCATTTACCCCGCAGGCGCTGTCGTCGCGCGCTCGGCCTTGGCCTTGTTTCGGACCACGGCGACGAAGCGTCGCACTTTGTGTGCAATTGCTTTTTATAATTACGTTACGATATGAAATCGACTTGAACACTAGATGTCATAGTTACTTATATAAATAGTATTTCCTTAATCCACATGACATCACTTATGTATGTAGTTATCCGACATCAGTTCGGTAACATTATGTGTTGGGTTGTTGTAGGAATTGTTATAGATGAGATATCGCCGGGGAGCAAAGCTCAAGGCGGCCTTTGGTCTTTGACGCCTGAGTACTACTTCTCTACTATTACATACATAATTTCATAGTTGTATTTTTATTCCAGGTATTTATTACACATAAAGGAAAGTAAGTACGTTTTTATAAGGATTTTAGAAGGATTCATGATAATTTTTACTAAGGACGTGAGGTTGTAGAAGAAATATAAATCAAGGTTTGCTCCACCGCAAATGTTTAACGATAGACGGGACATTTCTGTGTGAAGCCATTTTAATATGAATGAAACTTTCCATTCGCATTTGGTTAGATTATTATTTAAAAAAATATTTTATTTCCTCACTCAGTTGATAAATTTTTAGTTATATTAAAAAAGTTTTTCAATAGCATCTAGTCAGTGTGATCAGCTTTGACAGTATATAATATGTTTTTTTTTAATTAACTGCGACGTGATAACGGCCATATACCAATGTAGTAAGGAAGTAATAAAATAGTGACAAAATTAGCAATATTAGAGGATAAATTCAGTCCGTAGAGCTGCTAGCTTATTTAGCTACAGAAAGGAAGATACCTCTCATATAGTTTGCTGCAAACGAACATATATGTCCACTTTTCACACGTGCGCTGCCTAAGCACATATCATAAATAGTCAGTGAGGGACAGAACTATACAAATATAATTACTCTGACTGTTTCGTTTTCAGTATAGATCTATCTCTTTCTGTCAACAATACGTAAATAAACACTACCTTGTATACCTTTCCACCTTTTTTTAATACATCTCTAGATTACAACCCCTTAGTTTGATATTAGATTATATCACAAAAAGAATCCTCAACTCTGATTACAAATGTTGTGACTCCAACACATGGGTTTATCTTGTATTGTTTACAAATATTCTGTCTCACGAAAGCGTGCCAGCCTTTGTTGGTGTTCCACGTGTACAGTCAACATCAAAAGTAAATCACAATTGAACAAGATTTCAAAAGTGTTTTATTAAACAATTTGCTTTACTTTATCATACATTGGTACAAAAACAATGCAAGTTTTCATTAATATTTTTTTTGTTCAATCATCCTCTACTTTTGATGTTGACTGTACATACATATTATTGTTTCAGTATGCGTAAGCTCACCCGGGTGCCTTTGTTAGATAGAATATTCTGTAACTTGGTATTCATATAATTGTAACAATATTGTGGACATTTTACATAATTGCATTAACACATTTGTTGCTATACTAAGTAGTATAAAAGTAGGTATTTGAATATGTATAAAATGTGGTAGGGCGAATATAAACTGCGCAAATGAAATATTGCATTTATATATTACAGATCTGTATTGAATTTTAACAATTATTCGAATTTATTGACAAACGGTTTTTTTTTTTTTAATTGATCCGTGTGGTGTGGATTTGAGTTTGCGTGTGTTCGTTAACAACATTGATGAATTTTGTCTTAGGTCATATTTAAGAATAAATAGCAAATTATTTTTTTCTCATTTGTTTTTCGATTCGATACAATTTCGCAATTCGTTTTATTGTTACCCTTTTATTATTAGTTATAATTCTGTTAATTTTGTTTTAATTTATATCTTGCCCTCCCTATGGATATTTATGAATGATGTTGCTGCTAATCTTATGAATTATAAAATAATTAATAGCCGGACGGGTACCGTATTAAGACTAACAGTAATTACGACTAAATTATTTGCTCACATTAAACAAAAATCAACCGCATTCCGAGAGTTAAAAGAGGACTACTGAATATTTTTATACTTTGTTATTAAACTGTAAAAAGGGGCAAAAGTAACCCTACCCTATGCAATAGAACTTTCGAGACGGAGCAGGTTAATCATTGTAGAAAATAGTGGAGGAAGAAAGTTAACTTTAAATGTAGATACGTTAGAGTTTTGTAAGAGATAAAATAAAAACTAGAATCAAAGTTTGTTCAAAATTATTACTGTTGCGTCGTATTTGTGTTATAATTAAAATTATCGTCGATCTCTGTTTTTAAATAATATATTTGTATTGTTGGGAAGTAAATTATGAAACGCGCAAGATTTCTCGCTCGAGGGGGAAATGTGTTTCGATGTCTTATATGGATGGTTTATTTCTATATCCTTAATTTGTTTCATACGTTACTAACATTTATGATTATAAAATAATAATGATAATCCTTGTGCACAAAGAACTGACTATAATTTTGCAAATAAGCAGAATTTTTTTTATAAAATGGCGTCTTGCTTACGCGCAATAATGGAGTTTATAAACAAAAACGCATTTGAGCACACTTCGTTATAAAAGAAACAAATGGCTAATTAATAACTTAGCAGGATATCGCTATTTGACAAATAACTTTTTTTTTGCTCAGCCTTAGGTTATTGAGGATTTTGGTATAAAAGAACATAAGATTGCTCAGTAGTATGTATATTCCTTAGTCATATTAAATAAAAACCAATTACTAGTGAATGATTTACAATTTACATAGATAAATAATTTCCATCAGTTTAATTATCATAGAACTAATACTGTAATAGTTTAAAGTAGTCGCTCTTAGCTTTTTATACCGTTAGCATTCTTTCTGCAATTCAGTACGTAGATCTGTTGGATAGTGAAAGGTAGTCTTTAGTGTTTGTAATTAATAAACAATTCACCATTGATTCATTTTGACTTGTAGGCAAATTGTGATATGTATAACAATATATTATTTTGTGCGTGAATGCATGCATAATAGTAACTATGCTTTTATTTTATCAGCCGTGTCTGTTCGGTGAGATTGTTTATATCTAACTCTTGCAATATTTAATTCCAAATGTCATTTAAAAATATAAGTGTGTAAATGTATCGCCATGCATTATCAGTATTATCGAACAGACGCTAGCGATCACTTACTTAAAATAATATTTTCATCTTTTCAAATACACATTATCACGCCTGTTTCCCATAAGGGTAGGTAAAGACGATGGATTCTACGATCTTCACATCTCTTTCGTTTAACAATTTTTATTAATCATCTTCATCCTTTTTTATCAGATTAGAACTCTTAATCTAGCTTTTGCTAAGAACGTCGACAATGTGAACGTGGTATGTGTGCTGAGGTCGATAATTTGTAATTTTTGAATCGAGTGATATATACAATACTCGACCCTTGTTTCATCTAACCTCTTTAAACATATCCGCAAGAAAAAAGGGGACACACTTATGTATAGATGTCTGCAAACCCCTGTTTGGTAAGATGCCGATACTTTCGTCATTATTCATTATGGACTAGTCAGTGTGTGAAAAAGTCGCGTCATAACGAACGATCTGTGCTGACGATCTTACAAACCTAATGACGGAGCGATTTACATTTTTTTATGTATTCAATACAATTTATATCGAACGAAATGAATTTGTGATTTTAGCATTTCCCGGGATTATCTGGTTGTGGTTTTACTCAATTATTCCTATAATATTTTTCGATGCAATGAAATGTTTGATATGTAAAATTGTTAATGTTTCCTAATGTCTTTAATTAATTAATTGTTATTTCCATTTTCGCTCTGTATTACTTTATGTTCAATTTCTATAAATTATATATGTTTAAAAGGTTTGCTATGCCTAAAAACAAATTACTGGTTTGTTATGGTAATGCTTGAGCTTCGAATCGTAAAATTGCGAATTGATGCTATTTTGCACAAAATGGAAATTTGAATATCTTACATGAATTTTACCTTTTCGAAACAAATATTTGAATGTTGCATTTTTATGGGGAAAACTTGTTAATTTTATCGCGCTTTTGCGTCTGTTTTTAAGTGTTTGTGTAAAGCTCAGGATAATAATGTGCTAAGATATGTGTTAAAACTTAATGGGCGTAACTAAAGTGTTAACTAAACGATGTAACACAAGTTATTCTGTGAAATTAATTTTGAAAAACAATATTACGTAAGAATTATAAGGGCAATTATACATAAGCTTATTTGAAGCTACAACTGCCTTGGCTTGTGTTGAGAGCCTGTTTTATATATATTTATACGTATAAAGCTAAATGCAGTCGTATTTAAAGCTTACAATTGGGAGAACTCACGGTATTGCTTAAATAGAATAATATGTCATTCAATAAGTTTTTTTCAGGCCTTTGTCATTTTAAAGATTGTCGTACATTATGATATTCATATTTCGTAAAATGACAATGCTCTATCATTCGTGAAGATCTCCTTTAATCATTCAATCAATCTATGTTAAATAACATGTGAATTTGTCACGACTGTTGGGGATTGCCGTTTTCGACAATGAAATTGGAACTTCTTTGCACAAAGAAACAACATAATTTGGTTTTCCACGAAGTAGTGGAACTAGTGGAAAATTGTTTGTTCAATACAAAGGCATTTTTAATTTAAATATTCATTTGAAAGCCACACATCACTGTGATATAACTAACGATCCATTTATCTCAACATGTAATGTATTTACGCACGAAATGGAGGTTTTTTCAAAGAACAGCTCTTGTTTTTCTTTTCGTTGTGATTTCGGAAATACAGATTTTATTTCCGAATATGTGACCTTTATTTCACCACGAGCAACAAAAATTGGAGAATATTGACAGGTATTATGTCCGCTCTTTATTAACTTAATTTTAAGGTGAAAACAAAAAAACCTTTAACTAACAGTTAACAGTTTAACCAAAATTGGTTAAACTGTTAAACATCGATTTTGTTGATTATATATCAAAGTAAACGATGCAATCATTGCTATTTGAAACATTAATCACTAACTTTGTGTAAGGTCATCACCGAAATATACCTTACATAAACAGTGTTCGATTGTAAGCACATTTTTTCACGCAATGCCTCAAACAAAAACAATTAAAACAGAAAATCATAAACTAGTTACCGATTAAACTCGCACACAAAGCTACTCAAATAGAGTTGAGATTACAGCAAAAAAAATACTTCATCTTCCGATGTACCGTAGCGTAAATAACTTATTATTATTCGTAGGTTAAGTAAAAATTAATAACAACGTCCCAATCATTACAACAAACATGCCTGTCTGATTAGTGATTGCAGGAAAGGGCGATTGCGTCGAACTCTTCCAACTTGGGTGAGATCTATGTCCAGCAGTGGTTTATAGCTAGCGGTGTAGTGGCTGATGATCATGTATCTTATTAGCTACAAAATAACTGCAGAAAAATTTACATTTTACGCAATGTGAAATTTATTTATATTTCCGGGTGATCTTTACTTAACTTGCTAATTAATAGGTTGTCGGTAACTGTTGACATATTAGTACTGCGATCGGAAATTAAGTAATTGGTAATCCGAGTTAGCGACTTCTTTTGAGTAGCGTTGTGTGCGAAAGAGTCAAAATGTCTATTACATGACTAAGGGTATTTCAAACTATCTACAATCGGATATATATATCTGAGTTGTAATTTTTGTATGAATATTCTAAATCGAGGTTGTAATTTATTTTTACACTTTCGCCTTTACGCTAACGTTAGTTTAGTTTAAGCGCACGAATTTATAAACTTTCTCTGTTTTTTGTAAGTTGTTGAGAGAACAAGGCGAGTATATTTTCATAATGTTCGTTAGACTAATTACACTTTTGCCTAAAATGTCGTGAATGTACACAATGTGATACACGATCAATGTATTAATAAATAAATGATTTGTCTTTTTTTGTTTTATTTGGTACGTGGTCATAGTTCTATATATATTACATCCGCGGTGGTTCGGCTTGAGTTATAAATTATATAAAACTGAAACCTTTTGGAATATTATTTATTTATTCTTTGGGGTATTTCAATATTTACTCATCAAGTTGTATAAATAAATACCATAATATAAATAATATTTTATAAATTATATATATAATAAAATTAAATAGATAATTAAAACCCAACCAGATGGAAGCCCCCGGCAGGGGAGACCAGACGGCCGAGGGTTAGGGAGAAAGGGAAAGAAACCGGCGGACAATGCGAGCGGTATCGAGTAGCACTGCCTTCTGCATTTGAGCTCGGAGCGGTCCGTCACGAGTCCCAGCCGCCTCAGATGTTCCGCCTCAGAGGCTGACTGGGATTAACCCATTCGCAGAGACGACGATCGGAATAATTCATTCTTTATTGTTAGCCTTAAGCTTAAGGTTACAATGGGCGGACTTAATGCCAAGTGGCATTCTCTACCAGTCAACCCTTGTTATGGTTGTATGTATTACAATGAAACGAGTCTAAAAGTATGTTATGGTCGAACGTTATGTACTCTGGCGGAGTAACATCTACATACGGCCCCGTGGCTTAACGGTTAGCATACCTGATCCTCCTAATCTGATACCTGACAATCGAGTAACGGTGTGTCCTGGTACCAACCCCGCCGTTGCCAGTACATCTATTATGTATATAATACCAGACTCGTATATGAGATGTTGGTTATTTGCCACAACTGCGTGCGCGTTGTGCCATGGATTATGTGCCAAAATTGATGCAACACACAGTTTATTGGTTTTCGGATCTGGTTGAGTTGTGTTACATCCCGTGCACCCTTACAATTCTTCCGGCAATTGTATCGCATAAGCAGTACATCGAATCCGGGAAGGTAAAGATATGCGAGTTCCTCGCCAATAAAACATCCTACACAGTTGATTAATGCCGATAGTATTCAAAAGTTGACGCCGTGTTTGAAATAGTCTATGGCGTCATGCAGTGCTCCATGACCGTAGCTCAGTTTAGTAAAATGCATAGAGCGCGCGAAACGCTACAACCTCTATTTGTCTTGATGTGTGGTAACGTCTTAAGAATCTGCTTCTTTCCGCGGGAGTTATATAAGCGGCAACTGAAGGTTCCTTGGGTGACGATAAAAATCTGTATTCTCTCGAGTTATTGTAAACTGGAAAACCTAGATACACCCGGGTGATGGTGTACCGGCAGTGTGTGAGGATATCCCAAGATGGCTCTTGGGTAGCCAAGATGACAAAAGCAGAACTAGTGAGAATTCGATGCAAAATTGAGAAATGTGGACCTAATTTTACCCGGAATGATCCACCAAAAGTCGCATCACCTTTGCGGCGGTAACAAACAGTAGGTTAAGCAAGCAGACGTTCTAAGAAAATTTTCTATCTTCCATAAAATTCGTGATATTGAACAGTTGAACTTCTGAAAGCATGTGAAAAAGGTCCATTTGTAGTCTTTCAGGAGCAGTTTAATTTCGTCATCCAGGTGCTACGAAGAGAAGAAGCCATGGTTACAACTTAAAAAAAATATTTGGAACATTTGCTACTTGTAGGATCATGTTTCAAATTTTGAGGTCCACAATAGAATACGTAGTCAATATCATAGTAAATATACCTAGTTGTAATATTAGTTATTTTAATGGTAATAATAATTCGTTTATAATCGTATTTCTTACGATTGTAAATCCGCGTGGCGTTTCATTAAACGAACATAATTACATTTTAATGTTCTAAGTTCTCTAATTGCTTTTGTTCAGAAACTATTGAAAGGTGCAAATTAGCAAACACAAAGTTGATTAATTTTGTATGACCTTACATTTTACTTGGCAACGATTCAAATGAAGTAATGAATTTGTGAATTGTGTATACTGATATTTAGATTTATTTTCCATGTTTAAATATTACATTATTTGCGGACTACATTTACCGCATTGTAATTTTAAACTGTCTTACAATGTTTGAATAAATAAAAAAAAATTGCCATTATGTGGTGGCATAAAATAATTTACTACCCCGGGACCCTCGGGATAAGAATCTCGTGGGTCAATTTATGAGGATTGGCAACAGTCCGTAACACTGCTAAGCCCATGACGTAAAAAAAATTATTAGACATTGTTAAGTTTTCTCTGCTTTAAACGTATCTGGGAAGAGGTAAAGTTAAGGTTGCTTGCGTGACACGCACAAGTTGAGTGCAGTCTTTTACAATTACTTGTTCTGTAGTAAATAAATGTCAAAGGAGTTTGAACACATGGAAAGATACTTTGAATAAAATATTCACAGTTTGTTGAAGCTTTGATAAATGTTTTGTTTGCTAATTAGCACCTTTCATAAGTTTGTGGACCAAAGTTGTTGAAATCGTAACAACAATTATAACTTCAATGGATCTGATACAGACTGTTTCAGATAAGCATTTACTTGTGATTATTCTTTGCACTTTTCTCGAATGTACATAGATTCTAATGTAAAATTCATTAATCAAATATTCTCACAGATACGAAATCTCAAAATAAAAAAAATATTATACAAACCTTTCTACCTAACAACACGCATAAACAGAGAGTTACTAAATATTTAATTTTTAAAAATTACCAAGATGCCGAATAATTTTAAGATGAAATTATCAATCACAATCAAAAACATTTGTTTATACTATCTATCGCAGGTAACAAAACTTTCATGCTGCAAACATAGATCCCTCCGCTCTAGGAGGTAGATCGGCAATCGCAGTATCGGATGACTCCAATCTTTTTATGGGCCTAACCCGTTTCTATTTGGGGTGTGATCGTCCTTCTCCAGAGTTTCTGGGTCGTCGTTGGGTCACGGCATTTTAGTCCTAATGGTATTCTTGGTGGTTGACCTATGACCGCTTATTGTTTTTGGGCCTGAAATTTTAGAGGTCCAGTATAATTACTGGCTGTGAGGCATTCCATCCTAGTCCTCGGGGGTGACAACGCATCTATGACCTTCTTCTTCGATTGGGGTAAACAACCTAAAACAAAATAAAAAACAGCAGGGGTGATGGGTTGTAGTAAAGTAAAAAGGCCTCCTTAAATACGTGTATCTGAGAGGGTTTTGGAGCCACGATGCTCCAATGCGGGATTAACATATCCCCGAAATAATATTTTTATTATTTCTCAGAAATGCAGATTTCCTCACGATGTTTTCCTTCACCGCCGAGCACGTGGTAAATACATCACTTAAAATTTTTATTAACAATTTTAGTGGTGCCGGATCACTAGCGCTATTTGAAACTAAAGTGAGCGCCCTAACCACTACTTACTGCTACCACGCTACTTAGTACTAGGTGTACTGTTAGCTCGTTTGTCCCCCTATTCCCTATTAGAACCTTTTCTTATTATATATGTATAACAAATTAGATTTTTCCAATATTTCCCTTATTCGATATTTTACCACCCAAACGACATTTAATTATTCGTCTGTAAAATCTTTGTATAGAGAACATCGACTAATGGATAAAGGGAGGTTATGTATTTGTTAAACAAACGTTATTTAGGAATCTGTTTACGACGTTAAATACTCGTAAATGACAATACCCCTTGAGTCACTCAGTTAGATTTGGAGTAGGCATAATATTAAATGCAACAAAAAAAAAGATCAACCTCTAAGTAATAAAAATAATAATAGATCAGCCTGTGCGTAGAAGCGTACACAACAAAATGTAGGTAACAAAATCTACCCTATTCGAAAACTTACCAGTTCTTCGTAACAATGGCAGTCAACAGCGTCGATTTGTTCTTCAATCGGCCAAGAAAAGTACTTAAGGCCTTGGGTATATGGTTTCCACCTAAGAAGCATTATCTTTTGCATATGATTTACACAGTATTGATAATGCTAACGCAGTATGCTTTCATTTTGTTTGAATTCGTTTATATAGCCGGCGTGTGGGGAGACATTGATTCTATGTCCGAAGCCTCCTTCTTGCTTTTTACGCAAGCTTCCGTTTGCTACAAGGTAACGCTATTCCTGCTCAATAAAAATAATCTGGCTGTATTACTGGAATATATGGAAATTGAATCGTTTGCACCAAAGAGAACTGAACATGAAGTGTATGTATCAATTATTCATTAGTCTTTAGTATTATTTACATTACATTATGTATATAAATACATTATGTCATTAGCTTTTGTCATATTGGAGAAGTTAATCCGCCAAATTGTAGAAGACGACTAGATTACTGGTTTCAGGATTATTCACGATTTAAAAAACCCGCGGATTAGAGACGAAAACAGAGTAAGGAAAACATAAATATATGTACTAAGACATCCGATTTGTAAAAAATATTACATGTTAGCTAGTAATCTAATGAGCGTTAATTAATATTTTTAATATGTCATCGTTATTTTCTCCTAACAATTTTTCATGCAGACACAAAAATCTAATTACTGTTTTCCCAAGATTGCATTGATGAATATTTTTTAATCTATTAAATACTATTGTTTCTAGGATTCTATCAAAAGTTTCTCGGAAGATCACTAATTTGTGCATGTGTTTCCTGACGAGCGCGTTGATTACTTGCACGCTGTGGGCGCTAATGCCGCTACTTGATAATGCCGGTGATAGGTTTTTCCCATTTAGAATTTGGTGAGTGGCGATCATTTTTGCGCACTGATTTTTGGTGGATATATGTAACGAAGAGCTATAGGATCTATATAAGGAGTCACATGAATTTGCATCTGTGAAGTTCAATTGGTTACCATGGGCTGGTCATGTACAACAATGTACTTCGGGCATGAATGACACAACAACACCTAGACGTCTTATGACATGACAAACTGTCCCGAAGGACGCCGAAATCCTGGAAAACGAGCTTAGTAGGTTGGACGGCGTGGAGAGGTATGCTCAAATAATATGCATTGCAAATTGAAAGAATTTACTTGACAAAGTCTGGGCGCGCAAGACCTGTAGAGCTTGTTATGATGATGTTGTTGAGTAGTTATAAAAAAATCTTCAATCATTTAACATTGCGTATGCGCAGGTCCTAATGTTTTGAGACTCACCCTGTGCTTCTGAAGTTGCATCTTGTTCTAACTAAAACATTCAATAACATCGCATAAATAGTTTGCGTTTACGGAGCTTTACTCAAATATATCACTTACGAATAACACCAACGGGATTAAGCAGATATTATCTCCTGGAGATGGAACATAGCGGATGGCAAACTCGTCGCCGGGTTTGCTCCTGAATGTTGCCATCAGATCTTCAAGACCTTTTCCTTAGTCGCCTCTTACCAACGAGCCAGATTTTCGCTACCACACGGCACCGTGGCCTGGTAGCGAAAATCTGTTGAAAATGTGTTGTATGGCTTTCGCGAACATATTAACACATATAAAAATTACTAAGAATATGTCACTTGACTCTTTATTGCTGTTTGTTATTTTACCACTAGTCTGCCAAATTGTAAAAAAATGTGAATTATTTCAAAAAGTTTCGACAACCCTAGTTATAAAAACAATGACCTAAAGCTTTGCAGGATTTACAAAACTGGGATGTATTCGTAGGATGCCGATTGGTCCGGAAAAATCGCCGCAATTTGAACTGGGCTACATATATCAGATGGCGAGCATCTACATCAGCGCATTTCTGTTCTTCGCTGTGGACAGTGTTACCCTCGGCATGATCATGTTTGGGTGCGCACAACTGGAGATCATTATGAATAAACTACAAGAGGTAAAGTAAGTAAGTTAGAAGAGGTGTAAGCCAATCTTTCGCTCCAAATATAAACCATTGAACAAAATGCACCTGCTTGTGGCTGTGTGTGTGCGACCGAATTATGGAGGAAAAAATAATCCGAATTTATAGAATCGAACAGCTCTTATAGTAACAATTAATTTTTTATCATTGCATCGTCGTGGCAATGGCAACTAAATTCGTCATCGACATTATTTCGGCAATCCATCGTAAGGTTCCGATTGTATCATTATACCGCAAATTAAGAGCTTCACGGCCTTACATACAAACTCTCAAGTCTTCGAAATTAATAAACATACAATTTTATCCTGTGTAACTGGACATTTCGTAAATGTTTTCTACTAACTTTTTAAACCTACCTATCCTGCTTATGCGAACAGTTTTATTAAAATCGGTTGTATAGTATCGTTGTATGCAAAATTCAGGAACCACGAAAGCAGTACAAGAACCTCGGCTAATAATAAATTGCTCGTCGAATGCATCGGACAACATCAACTTGTTATCAGGTAATAAATGTAATTTATAATTTATTAGCAACAAATAGGTATCATATTAAAATTTTAAATAATATGTAACTAGGCTAGTTAGTAGGTAAGGCGCGAGTTTATCAACACATTAACGGAAGCCGTTTAGCTCCTGTTTTTGTATGGTAAAACAATATCTAATTCAACGGTCGTCTTGTTTGGTTGTGTGTTCATAAAATTGATACCCACAACCCGTGTTACGATAACAATAGTGTACATTATTTTATTTTAAACAAAAACAACATGATATGCAATTATTAAATTAAAAATAGGTGTTATTATTTGAAATGAAAAAAGAACATTTTTAAAATTTCTCTTTTTGTTTTACAGATTTATACACACATTAGAAAATACTTATCATGCAAACATATTCTTCCAGCTAAGTGGAACGGTTGCTATTATATGCATCATTGGCCTTTGTATAATGATGGTACATATTAAGTGTTTCTTAGTCATATTATAATCATATTTAATTATAAAATGTCCTCATTTTATTGTATAATAAAATGAGTTATTAAGTTATGAAGACGAGGTCGTTCTGATGACGCTAAATGATAATTGTGGCTTTAGATGGTAGGCCTACGTACAAATACGAGACTATCCATGTTGATCCAGCCATCTCATTGGACTGTGATACGCACCGGGTTTCCAGTAATTCGTATCTTCGTCTACAAATAATTGTTAACGGTTGAATTTGTGTGCATGTGGATTTTTTGTTTACAAACGCACGCTCGATCAGTATTGGCAATTCTGCGGTACTGTAAAACTGCTTATTATGATGATATTAAAAACTGCAGAAAACTGTAAATGTTTATAAAAAAACTGAAAACGACTTCTTTCAAATAAACAAATTGAATATAGTTACAGGAAACAACTAAAAAATTATGTCAAGATTTTCTAAAAAAACTGTGATGACTTGTGAAAAACAGTTAGACACTTTCTATACTGTCTACAGTTAAAGCTAAAGTGTTGGCAACACTGCCCACGACCAGGAGAAATATCTCTGGTTTCTTGTTATAGCTAACTCTCACATAAACATTGCTGTCAGTAGTGGACACTCAGGTTTCTTCACCATTTCCAAAATATAAGAAGACCATGCCGAGGAGTGTTCATAAACATGATGTCAATGTCATGTGGAGTGTACTCCTTGCACCCGTCTGGCCCAGCATGGTGAGTATCGGCAACTCAACAAATGTATGCCGGCTTGCTGGCGCTTTGTTGGAGAGGCATATTGTTCAGCGGTCGACTTAAGCAGAACATGAAAAATGTAAAATAATTCAATTTGTTGCTTAAAGTGTGTTTATACATAATATTAATAGACGGAGGCAAGCAGCGTGCAGTTTTACTCGATGCTGATATACATGGTGACCATGCTCTCGCAGCTATTTTTGTACTGCTGGTGCGGCAATGAACTGACTACTAGGGTAACTGTATTATAAGTTTATAATCTTTGGCAAAAGTCTTTTGAACCCTTTTGGTCCTTCTCGGATCTTCTGGTACATGCACCACGGAGTATCAGACTCGACTAGACTTTGGCCTCAACGTACTACGTACTACACCATGTTTAGATGCAATTAGATAATTTGAGTCCTACTAGCTGCAGCGCGTCGGATTTTTTCAAGGTTAGATATATTTCGGAAATCAGGCCGAGAGGAATTCACTTAGCTGTGCCACACACTTGTATTTTGACGGAGTTAATTTTTTCATAACTAGCACTCGGTCTCCCTTGAATAAGCGTTTGGAATGGAAATTAATGGTGGAGCTATTACTTTCCTTTCAGACTTTACTTCCTGCTTACTAGCGTAATGAACAACACCGGGCATAAGTAAATCCTAATTCTAATATTTCGTTAATAGTCCGCAAACAAGACGAGTGCTACCAGTGTTACAGTTACTACATGCATGCAAAGGATGGGTTAATAAATATTATTTAATCTACTAGCTAATTAGGTTTTTATGGGAATATTCCATACACCTAATTTTTCTTTTTCCAAATGTCAACCTCGCTTTCTTGAAGTGGCCTATGTTCAGCAGTAGACTAAAATAGGCTGTTGTAGTGGTAATGTAGTACTACTTCAATGACTAATTACTAACACTGCCACATATGTAACGCTGGCTGGCGAAATATTGCAAGTAATGAAGAAAACTGTTATTGAACTTTCAGAGTCAAAAGCTTCGTAACTGGTTGTATCAATGCCCCTGGTACGACCAGGACATAAAATTTAAGAAGTTGCTTCTCGTAACTATGGAGTGTATGAAGAAACCTATTATCTTTAAAGCTGGACGCTATATTCCGCTTTCAATGCCTACATTCGTGTCGGTTGGTAACACATACTTATACAGTGAAACCCGCTTAACAATCACATTTAATACGATTTCCCACATAATATATTCCGCCATTTAATGTCGGTCCCTGCAACTTTAGGCTTGTTATCATACATTTTTACTCTAGTATATTTTTTATTTACAAATCAATGTAAAATTAATTTCATCCTTTTTCTAGAACTTATCGTAAATTGAAAGTGTCTTTAGTTATTTCAAGGAAACTCTCGGCAACAAGGGCTTAAGGTGTTGAAGAGATTGCTTGAATCTAATTGTAATAATTAATTTTACTAAAAAAATTGATTTTTATGATGTTAAGCTCTAGTGAAAATTGTTTCATGCTATAATGAATGAACCCCGGTTTTCTTTATAATAAAGGTCTATCAATTTTTTTTATCGCGATGAAATGTGCACCTTTAGATTTTACAAATTTATTTTACTTTTTTCAGATTCTACGCTCTTCCTACTCGTACTTCGCAGTATTAAATCAGACGCACGAGTAATAGAAAGAAATTACGGTTAAATGGATTATGCACATAAAGTCATAACTACCTTTGTAATAATTATATGGTCAATTGTAATATTTTTTCATTCGAATACATTTCCGCAAACTTAATTAAATACAAAGTATAAGTGTGATGTACGAGTAAAGTAAGTAGTAATCTTCATTTCGTATTAGGTAGCTTTTAACCACCACCAAAAGCGTAATTACTTGGTCATGGTTGTACACAAGTAGAACATTCATCACTACTTTTTTGGGTTCCGTACCGAAATGGAAAAACGGAGCTCTATTAATATCACTCTACTGTCTGTCTGCCAAACTGTCCGTTCATAGACGGAATAAGTCAAACCTGATATTTGGCGTAGAATTTTGACTCCAATATCAATTTTAAATGAAACTATTATTTACGGATTTTATCGCGATTAATTTGGTTGTGGTTTTTTTTATTATTATTTTTTTATTAATTGAAATTTGAACATGAAAATTTTTTTCTTACCCAAGTACTTGAAGTGTCATTATCTAGAACGCATTGAGTAGAAATATTTTTATGCTCTTTTATCTTGAAAATAAAGAAAAGCTTAAATGTGTGTGATCTTTACACCCTTTCCGTTGATCCGTTCCGGCCGTTTTTTCTTTATTTCTTGCTTGAGTCTCATCTAGCTATTGGCTGCTGGCATCACCTTTTGCGAGTTAATGCGTGTTTCGCTATTGACTTCGGAGCTTGCCTGCTCTTAGACCATGATCTTTTTCGCACGTTCTTGTCATTACCTGTGATCAATCTTTTCAAAAACAGTTCTGTTTCATTTACTTTTCAATAGAAAATCGCAAATGAGTATTCATTAGGTTTCCTTCGGTGAGTTCGTGTGGCACCCTATCAAGCTTTTTTGTATATCCATCAAATAGGTCAAAACTGTTTTCTGGTCAACCCCTAGCTCTTCAGCTATGTCGTAACTACTAATATGCCGATCTTGCTCCACTTTTTCAAAAATAGCATTGACTTTATCCGTAACAGGTCGACCTGAGCGAGCTTCATCTTTGACATCAAAATTCCCCGACTGAAAACGCTTGAATCATATTTCTACTACTCTCACATACACTGCGTTAAGTCCATAAAAGTCCCAAATTTCGGTTCCCAAAAGTCGCGGTTTGTATCGCGTTTTTCCCCTTTTTGTAATAAAACTTCAAATATGTCAAATTTCTTCAATAGATTAACTCATTTTGTCGAATAGTATAAACAGTAAAAATGCTTTTTCTATGGCGGGAAAGCATATTTACTTTTTATTTTTCTGTTTTTAGAATGTCATCTAATTAATCTAAACCATTCAGATACAAACACTACAACCAAAGAGATTTCACTTCAACTATTTACTTATAAATAAAAAAAAAACAAAAAACTTTTTCCCAGACCTTATATAATCCAATTTTAATTATTTTTCTCCAATTTGAATTCCACTGCTACATGGTACCGTTATGCATAAGTGTACAACAACTAACTTAACAGAGTATCCTGAATATTTATTGTAATTTCAGAAAACGTTTGATAAAGTAAACCCCAATATTTTATTTCAAAAGTTGACCTCCGGTTACCTCGCGCACCGAACGAAACGCAGAAGCACAGGATGCCTCCACTTCACGTATTCTGCAAGGCCGTGGTAATAATCCGATCGAGCCGACCCATTCGAGAAGCAGCAAAAGCCGCCGTTTGTCTCTACCACGTGGTGAAACCTCTACGTAACAACATGATATTCACATTTTAAATTAGATTTTAGTAGTAGTCTTTTCTAGTCTTTAGTAGTCTAGATCATCGAATCTCGCTTAATTATTTACCATATTAACGTTGTTATTTATTATGTTCTTATTCTATAGTTCTTCTCTTTCACAAAGCCAATCTATACAGTACATTTATGTGCTCTATGATTTAATTTGTCGTATAGTATTTATTTTATAATTTTTGATGTTTGATCTGACGTGTAATGTGTCAATAACATAAGCTTACGTCAGTAATTGTCACAATGTCAAAATGATATCCGAGAGAAGCGATTTCTCATAAAGTTTCAAAGAATTTATACAAAAAAATGGTGCCTTTTTAAAGTAATGCGTTTATACCAGTAAGATGGACAAGGAAATGATTGAATTCACTTTGCCGCCGGCTCCACGAGGTCTTTGTTTTGATCGAAATGATTTTGTTAAGGTATTACTCATTGATATCACTGAGGTTGTTCACAGTTTAACAAAACTATTCGTGTGTAAATGTATTTTATTATTTTGTGATTTTCAGACAAACTTTTCCGTGGATAATTTCCTTGCGGATCATCAAAATGTGGCTTCCTTAGAGACTATGCGTGATGATTTAGGAGTGTATCTTAAAGTTCTTAGGCTAGCTATGATAGAGTTAATTAATAAAGACTACGCCAATTTCGTTAATCTGTGTGCTACGTTAATAGGCTTTGATAAGGCGATAGTTAAAATTCAAGTGCCATTGGAGCAGCTAAATGAAGAAATTATTGTAAGTAATTATAATGAAATAACAATATTGCTTTTTATTTATACATACGATTATTTATCACTAGTAATGTAATGATTTCTTGTGTTTACACAAATACTAAAAAGTTACATTAGCAAAATAAGCCATAATGTCAATAATTTGAACTTATAATATGTTTATCAATGTATTATATGAACTTGTGATTTTAAGAAATTATACTATGTATAATAATTTTTTTTTATATAGAGCATAAAACAATGTTTGGAGGATGCTATGAAAGAAATATCCATTTGGTTGAATCAAAGACATGGCCTACTTAAAAAGAAACAACTCCTTAAATACTATAGTCAGACTATAAACTGTTTGAATACCTTAGAAAATATTTTAAGAAATATCTCCGATAAAAAGAAGCAGGAACAAATAATTATAGCTGAGCGTACAGCGGTGCAATACAATCAATTAAAATTCACATTTTCTAAATGTGAGGGGCTTTTAAATGTGGAGCAAAAAGTGCTGTTTACCAATATTGGTAACCAGTTAATACAAATACTAAATGACTTGCTTTTCCACTTTTGGAAAGAAAATGATGAAAATAACCTCCTCACTATACTTATTATTTTAACAACATTGGACCGTGTTAAAGAAACTGAAATATTAATAAGAAAGCAAGCCATAGCTCCGATACTACAACATATAATTAATGAACCTGCACTGCAAAGAAGCAAAGATGGGCTGCATAGCATTTATGTAAAAATTTTATCATTGTTGGACACAAAACTTAAATTGCTTTTTACAGTGATGCAACATTCCAAGTTGTCATTTCCTGTTAAGAAATATAGATTTTTAGTTAATTGTTTTTGGTGTGAACTAGAAAGTCGTTTAGAAGTAAATCTATCCTCTATATTTGCTCCTGGCAATCCACAATTGTTTTATAGAAGATATAGTGAAAGCATGCAGTTTGTAAAAAAGCTAGAAGAGTATTGCCTCTTTGAAGGAACTGTAAAAATGTTACAAGATACAGTAGAATACAAGAGTTTTCAAAGAAGGTGGAATTTGCCAGTGTATTTTCAAATACGGTTTCAGGAAATTGCTGGTAATACATTTTTAAAACATTTCAAGAATGCACTTGAATATGTTTAACTTTTTTTCTTAAGTAATAAAGCTTTTTAATGACTTCCTTATTTTTCATAGGAAGTTTTGAGGCATCATTGAAAAACAGCCCTACAATAGAAAACAAGGATGGATTTATCTTGAATGAGACTTTGAAATGCTGGGAAGGTCTCAATGAGTGCTGGGCAGATGGCATCTACATAGAAGCATTAGCCCATAAGTTTTGGAAGCTCTCATTGCAATTGTTGTCCAGATATGCTACTTGGACAGCTATTTTTTGTACACAGGTCAGTAAGTTTTTTAAATTCTACCTTCTATTGATTTTAGGTAATGATTAGGGTTCATACTTCTGTTTTCCAGTAATATATACACGCAACAAAATAAGTTATCCATTGTTGTGTATTGTTATAACTGTACTCATTGACACCCACACACACACACACAATTATGTTGACAGAAAGATAATTACTTTTAATTAGAAAACATCCAAGAGTGATAGTATTCCCATTATCATCGGAGTCATCTGATCATAAATCTTTTTTGTCAGTCTGGCTCACTCTCACTCATTAGGCTTAGGGAGCGTCATTGCGAAGTGCATAAATAGTAGCAATTTTAAAGAATGACCAAACAGATATTAGCATGTGTAAAGAGAGTAACTGGAACTCATAGACCGCATGATAGCAGCCATATTATAGTCTTCTAATATATGCAGTATTGTTACAGAGAAATTTCTTGCTTAAATCAGAAATAACAGGTATAGACAGAAGCCTAATTGATACCAGTATTAGCATTTACATTGATACTCAAGCATTACTGCAAAGGCTACCAAACTTCTTAGTGCATGTTCAAAGCAAGATACCAATGGACCAGAGTCAACCTCTCCTTAGAGACAGCTTGCAAACATCTATAGAAGTTTTACAAGGCACTGAAATGAGAATAAAGGAATGTATTGTAAATGAATTGTTTGATTACTTCAAGACTCAATTAAAGCAAGTTAGTGACATACCAAGGTTGTATAGAAAAACTAATCGGAGTATTCCCTCAAAACCTTGTGGTTATATTGAAATGGTATCAAGTGCTATTAAAGATTTTAATGAAGTTGCAGCAAGCAAAGTAGATAATGAATTTTGATAAGCCTATATGAAGCACTATTTAATGTTATGACTGCTTTGTAAGTATTGTATTCTATAATTAGTAAAATATTCAGATTTTATTAATTTTATATTTTAACATGATATATTTTTAGGTACTACAAATACATAGAAGATGTATTAACCTCTGTACAGAAAACTGAAGAGTCCTTGAAAAGACTGAAACAAATTCGTGAAAAAGCATCACAACAAACCAATGATACTGTTGGCACTACAGATGGTGACAAGATCAGACTACAACTGAATGTAGATGTAATAGCATTCGCCAAGTTGGCCAACTCTCTTCATGTTAATGTACATAGAGTGCATATGTATAATGAGCTGTCATTGATGGTTTCTGAAGCTGTAAAAAATATAGAAATTAAATGATATGCCAGTAATTTATATTAGACATTGTTATTTACCTTAATGAAATGTGGGTATTAAATTAAATCAAAAGTTTTATAACATAAACATGTATTTGATCAGCTGAATAAAAATTGTATGATTTGAAAAAATAGAAACCATTTACTTATCACTTAAAATAGTTAACAAGATATATAACGAATACTATTTGTGTGGAACAAAATATTTCAAGATAGAGTTCGGTTTAGCTTTGTTCATTCTTGGACTACTCCTAGGCAAATCTGAACTAGATGGGTTCTTCCACATGGCCTTCAGTTCTTGCTGCATTTCATCAGGCAAAGCATTGAAAACTTCCTTATCTACATAACTCGGACAATCATCACAATTCCCTGCTTCGGAAACATCCTTCATTGTATCTGTATCAGAAAGGTTATCCTTAGCAGGACTGGCTCTAGGTGTTAGTGATCTGTCTCGAGAGTTCAGCCTTAGTTCTGATACTTTCTCCAATTCCCTTGAATTTAATCTGAGCTCACCCACTTTTAACTTACTAGGAGACGCTACCTCCTCTTTGGATAAACATCTTCTTTTAGCAATCCAATTAACTTTTTTAGGCTTCTTAGGTGAAGGTTCTATTTCAGCATCAGAGAGATCAGTTGTTGTACTACTGCTGGGAGAAGCTGCTGAGTAGTCCATAGAAGAAGCTGATGTGTCACAATCATTAGTGATATTGAGCACAGACTGCACTGAGATACTATTCATTAAGTAATTAACAATAGAACCTCGACCTGTCATCCTTTCCTGAAACTTTGTAAAAGCCAGACCAACTAAAGTTAACTGGAATGGTTTACTTAAATCAATAAGTTTGTTAAATAATCTCATAATTAAGGTCATTAACTTTTGCTGCCCTGCCTCTGTTACGGTTGGGGTTCCATTATTTATAGTAAAGATGGAAGGAGATACTTGACATTGTCTAGACTCCCTGTGGCTGCAGAGTCTTTTAACATCTTTTTTTCTTAATATTACCCTTAGTGAAACTGGAATGCGTCCATCTTCTCTTACTAACACCAATAACCTCTGTAGTAATGCCGCAAATCTCTCTTCTACTTCACTCTTCACACTGACAGTCTTGAAACTATCCTCAAGGCCTATGCTTTGAGGCTTACCTGTTTGCTTCACTGGAGTATTATCTTCTCCTAAACTAAGGTTCTTAAGTCTAACTGCCATATCACTACTAAAATGTTTTTTCAATAAGTCAACAGACACTTGTTGCAAGTCGCTCACTGTTACAATTTTTTGAGAGATGAGTGCTTCGGTTGTCTTTGAACCAATA
The DNA here is from genome assembly GCA_029286595.1 of Bhutanitis thaidina. NCBI lineage: Eukaryota > Metazoa > Arthropoda > Insecta > Lepidoptera > Papilionidae > Bhutanitis > Bhutanitis thaidina. Next base: position 4,094,074 of record JAGSMS010000030.1, read on the forward strand.
CTTGGAATGGACCGCACACTTTGCAATGTGGACATAAAACTAGCCCCATTTTCTGGAAATATAGTTGTCTGATCATTCGGTTTGTGAAGTGAACAAATTAACTTAGCCAATAGCTTATTATGTGCAATGCCAGCACATGTTGTAAAACCCAAATCATCAAACAATTTCTTTCTCATCTCACTGGCAATTTGTGAAGCTGCTTTAAGACGTAGGTGGCAGCCACATAGGCACTCAGTGATGGATTCATTATACACATGACCAACAAGTGTGAATCTGTCATCAGCACTTTTAATTCTTTCCTCCACTAAATTTGTGACATCAATAAAATTTTCATCCGACCCTAACTTTTCTACTGGACACTTCCAATGTTGAAGCGTAGCGAATACGTTATTAGAGGCTGCTCTATAATTGTGCAAATCTTCACCATTCACTAACTTTAAACTGGGGCAAACCTTTAAGGCATCTGTTACGAGCATACACTTTTTTATACCATATTTTCTAGCTTCATAATTGCTAGTTACAACGATATTTTTTTGTTGGATACCAAGAGGATGAGAACGTAGTTCAGGTTTTCGCAGCATCTCCACTTGAGCATAAAAACAATCTATGTCGATGTGTATGATAGTCTTGGGATGTTCACTGGCGGCTGAAGAATGGTTGTGACAACTAGAGCTGCTCGATTCCATAATTCTGTGAATAAGACACACAGTTCAGTGAAAATTAACTTTGTTCTCACTTAGTTTTACCTGTTGCGATGTAAGTATGAAGTATATCCCAGACACTTACCTTTCGTCCATGGACACTTCATTGAAAGACGGAATATTTTTTATCACATATAAGGATGAAATGTAACTTAAAAATTGCTATTTTTCTTTCATAAAACCCAAAATATTGATATTTTATATTGGACAATCACGACACATCAACAGAGACGATGTTACCAACAAAAAAATAGCGGTATATTTAGTATAGATTAAAAATTATTGGAGATGTGTAGGTTATATTATTTTCTTAGGATTTTTCCAATGCATGATACGTACGCCATAATACGATACCAACGATCAATTGTGTAATAAACAAGTTTTTTGTATGGTTTCTCTTAGAGTTCTGCCAAGGTCGTTTTAATTTATTTATTTATACTTTATTGTGTACACCAAAAGGATTACAAAAGGCGGACTTAATGCCTTTTGGCATTCTCTAACAGTCAACCCATTATGATAAGATAAAGGCTTATTATCCCTTCACATATCATAACTATGAAACAATAGAAGTTTTATTGTTATGTGTCATATAAATGATATTTTTTGAGTTGTCTATCAAACCTTGTTCGAAGCTGTCAAACGCATAATTGTATCAGATCTGACCAAATCATGTAGAGTGCAGCGTAAAGATCTGATCTTAAGTCCAGAGTCAATACAGTGATTTTCGCCACTAATAAAGCCATGTGTTCGTAAACCGAGTATAGTATTTAAAGAATAATAACGATTTAAAGTGAGATTCTTTTTGAGTTTTTAATGGAAAACAAGTTTGCGCTGCTGAAAAGGTTTTGATAAAAACTATGTAAGAACTGTGTAGGTTATGTCATCTGTGTTTTATATTTCGAAACCCCCGTATGTAGTTTTTTTGTCAAGGTTTAGTAAAATTTTATATTAAATTGTTTAATGTGCATATGCAGTCAATATAAGACCTAGTCTTGATACAATATATATATATATATATATATTTATAGTCTGCAGGAAATCCAACAAAATTAAAACACTATTTACAAAGCTTTCCAAATAAATTGCAAATCGCGTATTACCTCATATTTAGATAACATTCTTCGTGTCATCGTGGTGCAATTGCTGGTTTTTCCGAGTTGTCCGAGTGAAAATACTTTTTATCAACCTAAGCTAAATTAGGGAATTATTATGTATTGATGAAAGTAGAGCTAAATATTATGATACTATAGATACACACATAGTTTAAAACATATTTATTTAAAAAATAGTTAAATTATTGGTAACGTCGGTCGCACCAACTACGTACTAGTAGATGCCACCAACCAATGGCAAGAAACGAAAGATATATACATATATAAATACGTCATATGTATGTAAATGGTTTCTCGAAAACTCTCTAACGGCTAACTCTAAACGTACGTTTATCTGTACGTGGCTGCCACTCGAGAACCTTTTTCCCAATGGTTGACAGTTCTGCGAGCATACATATATACATACACGTTATTCAATTTCCACCATCCTTATAAGTAAAGTAAAAGTAAAGTAGCAGCCTATGAGTGCCCACAGCTGGGAAAAGGCCTCCTTCTCAAATACGAGTATCAGATAGGGTTTAGGAGCCGGGCAGGGCCCGCCATCCTTATACCTACATTTATTTCATACACAATTTTCGCTTAAGTCTGTCACTTCACATTTTGTACTTAGCTAATTTTGTATTCAGTATCAAAAAATCAGGGGTTTTTTATGCTGATAGAATTATTCATACTGTGTTTCAAATGTAGTTTATTTATTACATAAATTCCATATCATTTTAAATTAATTATTCAACAATTATAATGTAAATTACGCGACTTTGAGAAATGGCCATACACAATTTATTTTAATTAAAAACATTAGTTATTAAGTTTGAACCTTTTTTCAGAAACTTTCTTTAGAAATCACCCTCGTTTTTGATTTGTGATGTCATGTGAAGAAAGAGGTAATTAAACTTCATTTGTGTTTATTTTAAGCTAAGCTGTATTTTTTTTCATTCTTTAAAATGATAAGGCGTCGGGAGAAGATGGATTACATATGAGTTTCTAAAAGCTGGTGAAAAGCCGGTACTTATAGTCCTTCAAAAGCTGTTTAATGCCGACATTCGTGACGGTTTTACATCAAAAAGTAATGCGTGGTGTAGAAAAGAATATTATAGTTGTTATATTTTTCAAAAAAAGTGGTGACTGCCTACTGAAGAACTATAGACATATAGCGCGACCTATCATCACGAATCGTCTAGCAAAAGGCCTAGAAGTCTTTCAGCGTCCCGAAAAAACCGGTTTTTGAAAAGGCTACGGCTATACCAAATATCACAAACATACTCTTCATCAAATTGTACTGAATACCGAAGAGTACAATTTACAATTATAACAAGCGCATATGGACAATGAGAAAGCCTTCAATGGTAAATAGATCGCATGGAAGAATTTCTGGAGGAGTTTAGCACTGTGCTCAACGACCTACATAGAGTCTCCCAACAGGTCGGTCTTGAGATGAACTTGAACTAGGCGAAAAATGTGTCTAACGTTCATGTTACCACCGCCGGTTGCTCGTGGGAACATTACGCACGAAGTTATCGACGAATTCTATACGTGTGGGTTTGCCACGTTCGTCTAGGTAAATTCAGCTTCGGTCCAGTAGTTGTCACTCACTGTCAATAGTCACTCAACAGATTTCAATTTTTACTTTCTCGACTACCTAATGCCAAAACTATGAGTTGTCTAAAATCATGAAACAATTTAAAAAAAAATGTTACATTTACTCACACGAAATAAAAATAAAAATCGTATTATAATATGTTACGGCGTTCTTTAACCTTTTCCCATACATATACAGTAATTAAGTAACGAGTTAATTAAGTAAGCAACTTATTACTTATAAAATACGAAAAAACTTTTTCCCCGACCAGACGTAATTTTATATTGTCAGTTACCAGTGCTTTGTCCGTTGTCGCTACAGAAGTACGTGACGTAAATATCTATTAGGTATTTTTTATTATTCAGTGAAATTGTTTGTGAGCACACATCGTGTGATATACGTTAAATAGCATCTTTAATAGCTTACAGCGTTTTTCATTATCGTGGCATATTTATATTTACGTAAGTAGTGCATCTCATGATAGTTCGAACATGGCAATGGCAAAAAGTTTAGGTAATAAGTAATTATATAATTTCGTTATAACTTTGTGAAATACGTTCCATATAAACAACTAAAAAAAAAAATTTTATAAGTATAACAGGAGAATCTGACTAACCGATCAACGCACAGGAAAAACCGCTGGATCAAGAAGCATAGAATCTGCACACGAGTTCTACACGTTAATGAGCTATAAGAATGGATTTCTGGAATATTATCCCCTAATTTTATCCTACTTAATATTACTAATCAGGCGGGCAAATTCATCGGTATTGACTTATAACGTCTACAGTTCTACATAATAGACTGTTGTCAATTTTTCAAAGTTTTTCTGTGATTATCAATGTCAATGTTAAATGTCAATATGTCATTTCTAAGAAAGTGGGTCGTGTTCGGCTGTTCGGTAAATTAGTAAATCGAACAAATAAACATTACTCTTTATTTCAATGAACAGTAATGATCTCATGAAACTCTAGATATGGAGAGTTTGCCTACAGGGGATATACAAGCAAAGTATCAAAAGCTAGCAGCGGAGTATTCAAAGGTAAAATATTCTTCAAACTGAAAGCGGTCTGCAGACAGTTTAATGTATAAATTTATTGTTTCCCCTTGCAGTTAAGAGTACACGTGAAGGTGTTAAAGAAAGGAGTTCTAGATGAACAGGCCAAGTCTAATGAACTTCGGGAAGTTTTAAAAGTGAAAGAGAAAGTTTTAAGGCAAAATGAATTGGAAACAGATTCATTAACTTTCAGAAATCAGCAGCTGACGCGGCGAGTGTCAGTACTCCAGGATGAACTCGATGCTCTACAGGTGAGAACAAAGAACTCTGATAAAGAAGTTGAAAATTTGTGTTATTAAACAAAGAGTTATTATAGTATTGTGTTACTTGCTTAACATTGTAATGCTTTTAACAAATATCAGTTCCATAATTTTAAAGCATGCAAAAATAAAATTTAATGCATGCCCTTCCAAGACAAGCCTTAAAGTCTGTCAGATGTCATTTTTCAGTTCTTAAGAAGAGTTAAATTACAGATCCGAAGTTTTTTTCTGTAGAAAAAAATGTACATCAGTGCATTGGCAGATTGAGTTGGACACTATTAGACCTGGTGCCAAAACCATGAGTGATAATTAAAAGAAACAGAAAGCAGTTTATTTTGTCCGTGGTTATTATGTTCTATTATACTTAACTTGGTTTGCAAGCTGGTGGAAAGCTTTGGTGGCTAGCCTTGATCATATCTTGAGCTTTCCTGTGATTCAATAACTTAACCCTTAACATGTTATAATAATAGAATATCTAATGTTGCAATGAGTTATGTAACTTAAAAGAAAGTCAAGTGAGTTTGAATAGTGTTCTATGGGTTCCATAGTACATTACAATAAGAAATGTAAGTATTTAGAAGAATGTGACAGATATAGGAATTTCAGAAAATATATATATATATATGTTAATAGGTGAACATCGAAAATTGAAGTACCAATTTTCAGTGTTTTTAATATAAAAGGACATTGTGCACAGAAAAGACTTCATGTGTGTATATTGTAATTACATCAGGTATAATAAAGTAAATGTGCACATGATCTTTCCATAGAAAAGGCTTTGTATGAAGGCATCATAAGTCTTGAGTACTGAACATAGTATGTAACAGACAAACATACTAGTGGAGGATAGTGCTCAAGGTGTATGTTGTCACTATACCAGAAAGTTTTGGGATAATTTTGAATTAGCAATTTATATTTGACATTGTCAAATGGAAAACATGCCTTAAGCATTGTAAAAATTGTATTTCAGGTGAAGATAAGTAAAAAAATAAAAAGTAAAAGTGATGACAAGCAATCATCAAGCCATGGAAATACACTTCTCGATTTAGGATTATTACAGGAAGAACTGCAGAAGAAAATAATTGAGAATGCTCAGTATGCTTCACAGGTATCAAAAGATAATGAATTAGTAATAAAATTAAGAATTTGACTAACTTGTGAATTAAAACAAGTCAATGTAGATTCATTGTGAAGGAAGTCTTCAAGGCTGAAGCTAGGTTGAACAGCTGTGCATGCACAATTTAGATATGACAGCTAATATATTTGGAGCCATGAAATATAAGAAATTTAAAATTAAATTTAAACAATTAGTCTTTTATATATAGAATTGATGTCACAGTACAATATTAACTTTAACATCATATAAGTCATACACTAAATATCAATTATATATAAGTATAGTCCTCTATCAATTATATTTAAGTCACAGGAATTTATTGCTTTTTGTTATAATGTCCCAAAATAAATTTGCGCCACTAGTTAACTAGGCCTATGACACCCAGATCAAAAACCTCATCAACCACCAAGCATACATTGCTAGCATTTAAATTTTTATTAGTCATCAATAATTATGACTGCTAGTACTAATAAATTTTTCACAAATTGTCAATATGAGTGCATTCTACCTGTATGTTATAGTCTCGTATACAGATGGATACACCCTCATTGGCTTTTAAAGAAAAATTTTTTAGTAGCTAATAGTAATGAAGTGAAAAGAGAAATTAAAATTAATTAATTTATTTAGCTTTCAGACAAAACTTTTGAAGTGGCCCAACTGAGAGCCTCTTTAGAAGATTACCAGAAACACATAAACGAAAGTGAAAGTAGATATAAATGTGAAATAGCAAAATTAAAGAATAAAAACCAAGAATTACAGTTCACATTGGAAGAGGTGCAAAAGGATAGACTCAGTAGCACTACAAATAAAGCCCTAGCTGCAACAAGTAGTCAAGCTGCAAGTTGTAATGGTGACTTCCTCTCCGAGGGTGGTAGCCTGGTAAGTTGCCATAATATACATCATTAGGATTTATATAATTTGTTAAAGAATTGTCCATGTAAGTTTCAAATAAGGCTTCTGCTATGAAATGTAAGTCCCTTTTGTTATATATATAGAAAAGTGTATATGTAATCAGCATTACAATTTATGTAAATGGCCAAGTGGCGGCACAAGCCTTTATGTAGACCAAGACCAAGGATGGACTAAGTATCGATCAGTAAGTATCGATTCTGAGGTAAACCCATTTTAACCACACTACCCAATGGCACTATAACCTTAATTGCTACCTTTTGCTCTCAGCTTGAGAGATATGAAGATAAGAGATCAAGTGCGGCATCACTCATTTGTTAATATTTAAGTAGTTGTAAAGTAAAAATGTTATGTGACAGTAATTTGTTGGAATTTTTCTACTGCCAGATTTGAACACATGTTTCATAAGGTTAGGAAACGCACCAGAGTCAATACAAGGATTTAAAATCATTGCTAATATTGTAGCTATATCAGATACAAGCCGACGTCCTGCTGCAGTGTCCGACGGTCGCGGATAACTGGGTTAAGTACCTCGGCGAGGTGACCGGTAACTTTAAGGGTTTACTGAGTTTCCTTGAGAAGCTTGGTTGGCTCGAATAGTTCATATTCCTGGCCACACTCAAAATACGCGCACAGTCGTGGAGTTGCAGATATAGATGCCCGTCATAACATAAGATAACGTAATATCAGGTGTAATTATAATTTTTTTATAGATTTATAGCCCCCGTACGTACAAAAGAAAACAGAAGACTTCTGTTTTCTTTTGTCTAACTTCCTGAACACTTTGATATTATCTGTATGGATAATATGTTTAAAATAAAAGTTAAGAATTTCTCTACCTACATGCTCTTTGAGAATTGACTCTAGAATTAGGGCTAGATTGTAAATATTTAGTTATTTCAGTGCGAATACTTGAAAAGTAATTTTGCTGAAAGTCATTATACAAAATTGTAATTCCAAAGTAAGGATAGCATGGTATCAGATAAATGATGTATGATTTATATGCCGACTTTTCAGAAGTAGTATTAAATAAAATAATTCATGTCATGCAATAATATGTATAGAAATTTCTATTGTGACATGTTCTATTGTGATATGTAATTGTGTGATTGTTCTATGACCTGTTAAGTAATAACAGTTAACACTTTACGATAAATGTGGTTTAAATACAACATAACCGAATAATAACCCTATGATATATCAAGGACTGTTGTAAAAGTATAAATAAACTATAACCCAACTATGGAAAAACCAAAGTTCAAGGGAATCTTTCGATAAGAAGTGGGTTATATTAGTAGGTATCACAGCCATGGTTGACTGGCTACTGGCTCTCAATAACTTTCAACTAGACACAACAGTAGTTGCACTGTGGTTTGGCAGCTGATATGGGTAAGAGTGTGGAACCCACCCAGTGGACTTCAGAAAGAGGCAGAGAAGAAATCTTCTTTTCGTATTCGATAAAAATAAAGCTAAACTTACAGATTGGCAGTGAGGATGCGCTTAGTTCTGTGGACGAACTTAACATCAATGAACAGCTGAGTTCGAAAGCACTTGCGCTAGAACAGGTACTCTATGTTTTATTTAAAAATTTATTTATTGGTGCTGTAGATAAAGAGGTATAAGATACTTTATCGTGATTGTGTTGTCACAAAAGGATTTATTCAAATTCCAAATGATTAAGCTTTCTCATTGACGGGTTACTCCTTTTATTTCTTTACTTTAATACACCATGTAGCTGATGAAAATAGTCTCTCTTAATCTAATTCTTGCTGGACCAAAGTTTTGTTTTCGTTCCAGCATAAATGGCATTAGTATAAGATTGAATTGAAGTCAGTATCACTAGTGTCATTTTAGGGAGCTTCTTGTTATCACATGGTCATCGACATATGCTTCGCCACGCAGCAAGGCATTGTATAGACTCTATCATCGATTTCGCGGTTTCTCTTTGATCGGTGTGATGGTGGTGCATTTTGTGGTTGAAGTAGAGTATGCAATTGTGGGAGGGAGAGAGGTGCTCTTCCCTTCGAGCAAGATTATATATTTTGTTATATCTTGCAGGATAATCAAAAACTGCGAATGGAGTATGAAATACTTCAGATGGAAAGTGAAAGCCTTAAATTAGAAATAGGCAAGCACGTGTCAGCCGCACAGCGAAGAAAAGGGGAGAGTCACGATTCCGGAGACTTCAATAGTTTCAATGATACCTCTGTAGACTCAGAGGGTAGGATTACTGGACTACTCGGTAGTCTTGAGGTAGGTAGACAGGTTTATAACACTCTATATGTCAACATTGTTTAATTATCAGCCAGTGTCAAAGTTATATTAAAAAGATTTTCATGTAATCTAATCGTGCTCGAAAACTTGTTCCAGTCTATTGACAATAAAACGATAGTCAACTTTTCCTAAAGATTTATTGAACTGACGGCACCAAAACGAAAACCGGCGAGTGATAGAGCCAAGCGGGAGTTATCGCTGCTGCTCGTGTGGGCCGGCTCGACCGGGGTAATACCACGGCCTCACAGGATACCGGCGTGAAGTAAAGGCATGAGGTGCTTCTACGTTTCGTTGGGCACCTTGAGCTTGAGCTGTGCGGACGCCCATTTCCCTTCCCCCCTTCGCAAATATCGTTAAAAGCCGGCACAACGCACATGCGGCTCCTCTGGTGTGAATGATGAACGTCAGAAGTTACCATTCTATTTAATTTTATTTATTTATAGTTTACTGTCTACACCAAAATGATTACAAAAGGCGGACTTAATGCCTTTTGGCATTCTCTAACAGTCAACCCATTTTAGGTGCCATTCCTACTCAATCACGAGATTCAACTGAGAGAGGAGCGAGTGAAGATGTACTTTAGGAATAAGATTAGTGATATGAAAGTGGAGCATGAGGAGTTGAAGAGCAAGACTGAACACTATGTAAATGAAGTAAGTAATCTGCACAACCGTAACAGCAATTCGCTGTTATATCTTCACTTCAAGTTCCTTTTCATATTGTTGTAATTTATAATAGTATTGTTACCAGATCACAGTACTTATTTTATTGTCTGTCCAGGTTCTAGCCTATATTAGAACAGCCAATAGCCAGCTATCTTTTGATAGCGACTAATCATGCGCAAAAGTGAGTTCCGTGAAGTGAAAATTGGAGAAACAAATAATTTTTTTTCATAAAAACAAAAGTTTCATTTACCCGATCTTTTTGTACGTCGTCCGGTTAGTACGATATAATATCGCCGGTCCTTTGAAGGTCGCACTATCCTGATATTACTGTATGTAGATGTATGTTAGAGCTGTGCTAAACTAATATCTGATTTAAAATCTTATATTTATCTGACATATTATCACTTTTCAGTGCGAGATGCTGCGGCTGCGATTCGAACAAATGGAGCGCGAGAAAGAGACGGACGCTAATACGATAGACGATAAACACAACACGATAAGTCGATTGGTTAGTATCATTCATTCTTATACTTTTTTTTTATAGAAGGTAAACGAGCATGCGGCTCACCTGATAGTAAGTGATCACTGACGCCCACGAACATTTGTTGCCGGTCTTAGGTACAGATGCGTTGCCGGCGTACAATACAATCGGCACGTGCGTACCCGGGACACACTAGGTGCCGGGTGCTAATCCTGGCCAAAGTTAGAAATAGGCATATCTTTTTTTTAACAGATTTTAAAAATGGCAAGTGTTTTGGGTGTGTCAGTAGTATTTCTTGAGATGCGTATTCCGCCATCTGTCGGAAACCATCAGGTTTTACTGCCATTTTACATTTCAATGAAATTTACGACACGCATGGGCGCTTGGAATCGAACTTAGGTCACTCACTATGAAATCAAAGCGATATACTATAACGATAATTTTCAATCGTCAACGTGAAGATGTGGACCGATATCGCTTCTTTTGCATAAGTCATCTATATGCATTTTACAATTCTAGTGTTGATATATAGTCATTTCTAGATTAGTTTGCACAGATTGAGCTTCATTTTATTATGTTTAAACAGTACATGTTTAGATTTTTTAAATTAGTTTTGTAATTGTTTTTATTCAGGTAGTCAAATATATTATCAATTGTATTATTTATTGAAGTTTCGTCATTATGTATTGTATTATATTATTTGTTAGATGTTATTACAGAGATATCGCAAACAAAAAACGTTTGTGTTTAGACATTGATATATAAAATAAATACTTTTGGCCCTAAAATGATGCCTTGTGGGATGCTATATTTATTTTTTCTGTAGTCAGACGAATTTTTTAATTTCCACCTATTTAATTTTCTACCATTTTTTCAATAGTAAGACACTGTAGTCGATTAGCTAAATAAGGTGAAATCCACTGCAGTGCTAGCCTTCTTATTCCGAAATATACTAATTTATATAAAAAAAATATGTTTTTGTGTTAATTTTCGCTATATGTGTGGCAGATACCGGACGCTACTTTACCTAAGGGGAGACAATATTACTTTTCTTTCCCACAGGAAGAGGAGCTCCATTCGACGTCCCACAACTACGAGCAGCAGATGTCGGTGCTGACGGAGCACGTGGCCGGCCTCAACGAGCAGCTGGCCAGGCAACACGACCAGATCGAACACCTCCAGCACCAGCTCTCCACCAGGAGGAAGTAGGGGAGAGTTCGTTTGTATCGCAAGTGTTCGAAAAACGTATTTAGTGAGTCTATTGGACAGGTTCCGGAGGGCTGTGAACATGATTCTCAGCATATTATACAGATATGTGTAACGTGTCTGGAGGCGAGAGATGATCTACTTACTTGCTCATGTGGACATCTCCGGTACTGAGAGAGGCTGGTCAATCTGTTATTGACTGGTGTCTTATGACCATGTGTATCTGTAAAATATGCTCATGGAAGAAAAGATGGTTTATTTATATTTTAAGGACCGGTTGCTACACCTTGTACCGTTGCAACGACTATGATTTAGTTGCTAATGAATAACTTACGTAATACAATTGTATCTTTTTTAACATTTCTGGTTTGTAAAGCTAAGAAATGTTTTTTTTGTTTTTGTATAGTTATGCTTCTAGTAAACCTAATCGACATGCTGCTTTTATTTGGTTTGAAGATAAATACAAGCCATATTGGATCCTTATTATCTATAACAAGGAACGAAACTTGTACTAAGTTCAAGGTTGAGTAATTTTGCGAGATGTACAGGTCATCTCGTGGTTTTAGTCAACTCTGTAATGTGAGCTATACGGGGTAAGTGAGACATAGCTCTGTTTACAGCAGCTGCGTATTCCTTCCTGTAAATACCGTCGCTCCTCATCGTACAAAACCAAGTAGTCATGGGCTCTAAGCTCTGTACTGCCGAGGATCTTCGTTCAGGTGGAAACCAGGTACCCTCAAGAAGTATATGATGGGCGCCCGACAAGCCATATTTGGACATAGGGAAACTCCTATGCACGCCGTTTGCCGCATATTATTGCTATCGGCTTATTATTGTGGACCAATCGAAGTTCGTTGGTACTAAGCCCGTAAGCTGCGAACATATCTAGATATGGACCCACGCTGCCATACCAGTTCTCGTTAGCATTAGGCAGAAAGTTTTTGTATTGTATTTTTGGTATCCCCACCTTTTGACGTCTGCCTCTCGACATTTTGTAGTATGATCATATATTATATGATTGCCCATATTTATATTTGTTGCTGCATCGTCATACTAATTTGCAGGCATCCTGTTATAGACCTCCATGCCGCCATCAGTAAATGCTTCATCTGGTCTGAACGCTTCCAAATTCCTTTATACGTGTTTGTACATCTCTACTATTGCAGATAAACACTGAAGTTTCCTGCTTGCATTCAGCTCAACTCTTGGTTTTTATGCATGAATTTCCTTAAACGCTTTAAATAACTAAAAGGTAAAAATAATATCTTTAATCAATAGTGAAAAAAAATATACGTCGTATATATTTGTCGATGCATTACCAATGTATTCTTTACACTTTGTGACATTTGTGCGAATATCGATTGTTCGGTAAACGTAGACGATGTGAAGTGGCAGTATTATATATATGAGAGGCAAGCGCGTTTATGAAACGTAGTGTTTATATACTCTGCGCGTTTATTTATTTAAATACCTTTATAAAAATATTACAGAGGGCGGACTTAATGCCCTTTGGCATTCTCTGCCAGTCAACTTATATCAATGGATGTTTAAACAGTGGAACGTACTGCCTTCTTCTTTATTTCTCGAGTTTCGTCTCGTGCTGTATGCGTTCATGTTAAAATGAATTGTATACATTCAAATAAAACGCAAGCGCTATTCACTCTGTCTAATTGTTTATTGACCTTGGCAATATGCCTGTAGTTAAATTAGTCGTAATATCGTATCCACCCTGATATATTTATGTATAAGGGACTTTTTATGGTTTCATTGGCAGGTGTCAAATTATTTTAGTGTTCCCCAAATTCTGGTTAAATTTATGGTTTTCGGGTCAGGTTGTGTTGTGCTCAATATCTCCAACACTGGATCTGACACGCTACACTTGCGGCATTATAAATATTAGAATACATCGCGCAGTTGACAACTAACGATGTATTCGGAAGTTTGCGCCGAGATCGGAATAGGCCAGGAGGAAGATATTAGGTAAATGTAATTATTGACGTGTTAAAAAGGAAGGAAATTCTGTTGTTTTGTTGTTGAATTTAGATAATTAATAGCTAGAGCCCGGATAAATGTTGTCTATTTATAATATTCAAACGCTACGCATAGATACTCCTACCTCTCTGAGCCTTTAGGTCAAGGGTGAAGCATACATCACTAGTACGTAAAGATAATTAAATGTGACTGCAATTTATCTTAAATTTACAACTAAACATAAAGCAAGCCTGTGAGTGAAAACTAAAGCAATATTATGCGTAGGTTAAAGAAGATGGACATATGCCTAATTAAAAACTAAACGCTCGCGGCAGATTCAAAATAGGAAAAAACAGGAAACTATTCGTTTGATAACATAGTTTCTCAAAATTTAATATCACAATAGCGTCGCTTGTATAATTTTAATCGTTACTAGTTTCACTTTTTTTTCTTTGTGAATATAAATGTATTTAAAATCTTGTATACTATACTTATTACATATTCTATACACATTATGTTTAAATTGTTTAGTGAATCATTTGTATGAAAGTTGTAACTGCTATATATTCCTTTTTTGCTTTTTGAAAAAGACAAAAAGTCTGATATATGGAAAGGCAAGTTTCGATCAATTCCGAACGCCGAACAATGATCTATACAGCATACATATTTTCATGTTCGTTAAACAAATATGTTCAATAACAACATAGGAATAGATACTACAAACATTACAACGTTATCGTCTCTAAAATCAGGCTTTCGGAACAAGCGCGCAATTACAGTAACCGAAAAAAGTGACAGGGGCCATAAACATTATCGATATGTTACTAAGATTAAAAGGAAGTAACAATAGCGAAACGTAAAACTTAACGTAATAACTATAACTATGTACCTTGAAATGACGTAGATAACAAATAAAATTGGGAAGACTGTTTACTGCACTGAGCGAGACAGACACGAGCAGTAATCATTCCTATACGGAGAGATCGTATAGCGCTCAGTTCCGCGGTTACCCCGCTGCGCATGCGCCGGACTTAAAAATTAAAACCGGGATGTTATTCGTTGCGAAGTTTAAAAATTTAAGTTACTTTGACAAATTGGTCTTGTCCGAGACTTGGTCCTTCACTGCAGCCCGTATGAGGAAGCTCAAAGTTGCTCAGCGCGCTATGGAAAGGGCTATGCTCGGTGTTTCTCTGCGTGATAGAGTCTGCAACGATAATATCCGCAGCAGAACTAAGGTAACCGACATAGCCGTAAAGATCAGCAAGCTGAAGTGGCAATGGGCCGGCCACATAGCTCGCAGAACTGACAACCGCTGGGGAAAAAAGGTTCTCGAGTGGCAGCCACGTACGGGCAAACGCAGTGTAGGACGACCCCCCACAAGATGGAGTGACGACCTGCGCAGTGTTGCGGGAAGTCGATGGATGCAGGTGGCTCAGCACCGTGCTTCGTGGCAATCTTTGGGGGAGGCCTATGTTCAGCAGTGGACTTCTGATAGGCTGAAATGATGATGATGACAAATTAAGTAAAAAAAGTAAAGTTTATGCCCATAGAATGTCTCATTTTCTTACCGTCCCGTATAAATCCCCTGCTTGTCATAGACCTTTTTAAGACGATTTCGATGCTGGATGCTGCCTAATGCTGTTTGACGAACTCTTTGTCTGTTCTAGGGATATATGGCTTTGTTGCCTAACGGAATCGGTAGAGAATAATTACAATTTTTGTAAAGAAATATAACACAAATGATTATTGTAAATCAAAGCAATATTAGTCACAGTGTAAAATATTGTCTTAGATATCAAATTAGTAAAATTGACGAACATTTTGTTTGTTTATTATAACTTCAAACATCAAGTGATATGTATATAGTCATTTCATTGTAAGTATAATGCTAGAAAAAAACATCTGTACGGTCGTCTGGAGGCGATTTTAGCTTAAACGTTGCAGCCATTTAGGACAATTGAGTTGTGCAGTATTTTCACTAATAATGTCAGTCGATTTCCGTCTGGTCGACGTCCACTGTCGGAGAGGAGTGACCTGGGTTCGATTCCCCAAAAAATTGTTAACAGCAATTTTAAAGTGCTCGGCGGTGAAGGAAACCAGCGACCCGCACTGGAACAGCGTGGCGGGCCATTGCCGGCACTAAAACCCTCTCAGATATTTGAGAAGGCCTTGGCCAGGCAGTGGGCATTGAGACGTTGCTACTATTCTTACCAAGCAGTGGCGAGAAGTGCAACAGGCTACTTCCTTATGTTTTCTATCCATTTTATCTGATGAACCTATATATGTCTACACTAATATTATAAAGAAGAAACTTCGCTGAAGTAGTCTCAGAAAATTTTGATTGGGTGTAGGCAGTATGATGATGTAAGAGAATCGGTCACCCCATGGGTGTGGTAAAAATCGATTAAGACAAAAACCAGAAATATCTCGTGGTTAGATAGACTAACACAAATGTGCACTTAGCATTCTTAGTCACTTTTATGAGATTAGTTTCTGGTCTAGTTCTCAGTTCTAGCATTCCTTTATTCAAACATTATATAGCATTATTATTACTTTAATTAGCAAGTGATAAACTTTATAAGGCGCTTTTTAATGTATAAAATGCAAATTTGTATGACAGTTTTTTTTTAAATCTTTTGATTTAAATGAATGCTAAGATTTTGTAATCTCTCGTTCTTCTAAACTCCTGTTATTCTACGATAATAAACATTTTTCTGCACCAAGTTATTAAAAAACAATGTGACTAATTGATTATACAAGATCCATCACAATTAAATAAAAAGAGGAATTGTCTCCGATTCGATAATTGTTCACTTTTATTTATTTTGGTGTCATTTATTTTAAATCAAATTTTTCGAATTTAGCTTTTGCTTTGCGCAATACGCCATTCAGAATGAATGCAGGTGAGCTGTAATATTCATTTAGCCTAAATCAATTATAAGGTTTAAAAATAATATGAATCGTCACTTTTATTATAATAAGGCAAGTTAAGGGTTTGAATTACGTTTTGTCATTCTATATAGGCCTATTTGATTACTACCTGCACCCTTTTAACTCCAGATTTTTATTTACGAACCTCCGGTTTGCGCGTCGCCGAAGCTATAACCCCTTTATAGCTTCAACAGCGTGTCTTCAATCGGTGGGGGTTTTTGTCTGTTTGCACTTAATGCACAGTACAACGTAACCGATCGCTGCCTTCAGTTACAATTGTGCGTCTGTGCATGCCTCCATTAGACGAAACTAAGGATTGATATAATTTAAATTAACCTGTTTAACGACGTTTTTTCAAGATTAACATTTTTATAGAAATTTCCGTTAAAAACCATGAAATAGAATGATAACTGTAAACTCTCATTACTCGATACAAAGTCTGCCAATGAATATTTAAGAACGGCAATACAAAGTGCTTTACTTTGTAGATTTGATTACATTAATTTGAATTCTAAGGAGACTCCATATATCATTTAACTTTATATACAATAATACTTTAATGGTTTGGATATCTACAGTACACACATCTCTTATGTGTTATTTGATAAAAGAATAAACTGTATATTTTCAACCCTTGAGAATATATATTGAGAATTTTCAGCATACATTTTCAGTAAAGTTAAAGTTGGCTTTGCCATGAATTAATTAAATCTTCTTATATAGATATAACCGTTCTTGATTGTTCTTGAGCCAACAGGTTAAAAAAGTTTGTTTGGAAATTATTTATACACATATTTAAAATAATAGTATTACTTAGAATTGTCTAAGATGAAACGGAAATTATGTAATTAAAGTGTATAAAATAGATATTGAATGAAATGTATGTATGTATAAATATAAATAAATAATTTGAAATACAGAAAATACTTTTCTTGGTTCGTCTGCATGATTTGCAATGCCTTTATATTTTACATTATTTTTAATGTGCGTAATTCGCCGACAAACGACAAATTCACGGCCTTCACGAGATTATACACGTGTTCAAGGTCGTTTTTAATTTCCACCCTTCATGCGAGGCTCTCCCACCGAAACCGTAACGGCCACCAGCCCGCCGACGTGTCTGCGCCGTCATACGGTTTGATGAGATGGTCTCGCGTAGAATGGAAATTATAGCTACTTCGATAACTATGGCGCCATGATATTTCTTTTTTTATCATTGTTACATCTCGGGCGATAATTTATAATGCATATGCGCGAGGTGGATCTCTCGGGTCTTATGCTAGGTGCATTACTCTTTATGTATCCCACGCGTGTAAAAGTAACGTGTAACAGGTAGTACAAGGCATTGCATTGAAAAAGAGTTTTGTGTTACAAGAGTTTTTTGGTAAATATTGTTGATTTATTCATAACAATGTTGTGATTGTCTTAGGTTTCCATCTAATAAATGTGTGCGACAAGAGTGGATCGCTGATGTTCGTAAAAAAAGAAGAGAAAATGATTGAATACCCACGAAATGTGATTCCGGTGTATAAGCTAACCATGCTAAGTTTCATCAAAATCCATTCAGTAGTGTGCCTTTGTAGTTGGCTACAAATAGACAGATAAAACAAAATTGGTTTTGGCTTCTGTGATTTTTTTGATGAGATGCTATGATAGCACCTTATATGTATATAGTCATAAGTTCCAAATGTATTTAATAACTGTATAATCAAATCTAATATAAGTAGGTTTTTCCTATTTTACTTCCTTAAAAAAGCTGTAAAGGTTTATCTCGAATTAATACTTAAATCCATATTCAACATATTTTTTGTCTTTATTTAATTAATTTCTGACAACAATCAAGTAAAATAAAACTGATTTAGGTTATTGACAAATTAATCAAATAGTAGTTTCAATAAGAAAAAGGCGCTACTCGGTTTCGGATACAAAACAGGATACCGACCCTGTTGAGAATTTCGCATGGTTTTTATTTTACTTGACCTTTTCGCTCTACATGAAGCTACACAGACTGTCTCCTGTCCAATTAGGCGGAAACACGTATTATTGCGCGAGCATCACGCTACCTCTCTTTATTACAGAAGTGAGGAGAAATTATTACCCAAATTCCGCAGACTATGATGGAAGCGACATTGAACTCCTTAACCCGTTTGTCCAACGTGGTAAGTATCAGCAATCCTATCAAGAAATGTATGCCGGGTTTTGCTGGCGGTTTCCTGGAGAAGCCTATTTACGACACTTATATTGACACTCCAGGAGATAAACTTCTATAAGGATATTTCCTATATACATTAAGAATATTTCTCAATGTAAATTAAGGTCAAAAGAAGAATAAATGGACAAATTATAAGATCTTTGTTTATTTTCTTACAGTGTAAGGAACTACACCCCTTGTTTCGTTTGTGAACAACCAAGAAATACCTATGTAACTAATATATTATTTGATAAAACTAGTCAATACTATTACTATTTATACTATTATAGGAACCCACCAACATAAACAAATAGTTTAATCACTAAACATAACTTTTGGTTAAAAATTACCAAAATTGGTAACCCAAATAGTTCTCGACATGTGGGTTAAATATATATAAATCTATGTGGAACACCAGTGCAAGTTATTGCACTACCTTGAAAAACATATATTTCAATGAATTCTTCACAGAAATAATGAAAAATATACCTTTTAAGAGAGAATACTAGGATTCTAGTAACCTCAGCTCCAATGTTATATACAATGCAAATATCATACATAACAACTTATAATTCATTATAATAAATATTTAGTTGGTCGAGAAATAAAAAATTACTATAACAGTTACTACATGCATATTTTTCTCTTAGACATTTATGCATCTTTATGTATTAGTTGCTCTCCAAAATTTTTTGTTTCATTTTCTCATTCAAATGAATAAAAGTGAAAGTGTGAGTGCAGCTAATACATAGATTTTGCTACAAGTAGACTATTTTTGTTATACACTTTGTCAGTCAGTTTGATTTTTTGTAGATGCTCTGTCAAATGGTGATGTGGAATATAAACAGGCACAATTATCCTTTTTTCTCAAAAAATCATCTTACCTAGGTATTAACACTTTTTAGAATTTTATGAACAAAATAATTTACACTTCCCTGTATCGAAGCAACCGCTCAAATTGGAGTCCACCTTGTTGGATACACAAACGTGCCCGTTTTGCTACATTATCTTTAAGTTTATTTAGAGTGTCTTTATCACTTTTTACTATATTAAAAGCCTCCACTATTGCACTACGTAACTTTTCACGACTTTCATGTTCATGTAAATAAACGAGTCTTTTTACTTCTGACCATAAATAAAAATTTAAGGGTGATAAGTCTGGGCTTCGTGGTGGCCAAGACACTGGACCACCACGACCTATCCAGTGATCACCAAACTGATTGTTTAGGTAATCACGCACTTGTCTTGAATAATGCGCTGGACAACCATCATGCTGGTAATACATTCCTCGTAGAAATGCTAAGGACACATCCTCTAACAGCTCTGGAATTAAAGTTTGCAGCATTTCTAAATAGGTGATGCCTGTTAAATGACCTTCAATAAAAATAGGTCCTATTAGTTGGTTGTTTATTATGCCGGCCCAAACATTTATACTGAACTGTTCCCGGTGATGGCTTTCCTGTATGAGAGAATTTCCATTATGGTTTGTAAGAGCCCAGTAGTGCTTATTGTGGACATTATAAATTCCCACTCGCGTAAACAATGATTCGTCAGTCCACAGTATGTTGGCACTGCCATTTTTAAGTAACCACTGACACATCGCCATTCTCGCTGGTGGATCATTGTCGGAAATTGTGTGTGCATGGCGGAAATGATACGAATGTAAACCATTAGTATTTAATGTTTTCCACACGTAATACTGACTAACGTTAAATTCTTTTGCCGCCATTCTCGTGCTCCGACATGGGTCTTGTTCGAAGTACTCCAAGATATTTTTCTCAAATTCCGGAGAGTATTTTGACCGTCCGCGGCCCTGGGCGTGAGCAGGGACACGAAATTGTCCGAAATCGCGCAAGCGCTGGGTTACGGACAGGATAGTGGTGGTGAATGGAACTTGAGGTTTGTTAATCCCTCGCTGACGCAACGTATCTAAATGTTCTGGCTTAGCGTACAGCCGTCTGGCTTCTTCTAGGTTATAATTAGCAACAGCATACAATTGTACCATTGCTAGGTACTCTTCGTTAGAGTAAACGTAATGACGACTCATTTCTGTTTACCGACTCATCTCAAATTTTAGTAACGCAACCCAATAACCTATTTTCAGGCAGGGCGCAGAACTAACTTTCATAACAAATGTGTAAGCGTGATTTTCATAAATATTGTGGTTTCAAAAGTACACGCTTATACACCTAAACAATGTTTCTTGATTCTTTAAATTTTGAACTGAGTTATTAGGCAAAAAACATTTTTATAACTGTGTCTTGTGATTGTGATTGTTTGTGTTCTGACATTTGTGATGCATTAAGGATGTACGATGGCCTTTGATGTTAAAGGATATAAAATCGATATTTTAACATTTCAATAATGTAATGTTTCTGCAATTCAACTACTTACACTAAGCTGCATACAATACCTTAATCTGATAATCAATAACCATAATATTTATATAGTACTGTACAAGCACATTACTGTAACATTAGATTTGAATTTTGATTGAAAAGATATACATGAGAATTGGTTTAGTCTGCTACTATATTAAATGTTAAACATTGATCAGAAAAGTCGCGACATTTATATTAATTTACTAGTAAAGCTAATTGCTCTGCTCTTTTTTATATGTTTTGTGGAGGAAAAGTGTAAATACCTACCTGTCACTGAAGGCAGTGCCCGATTAGCTATAAGTGTCGGACTAACTAAAACACCTACAGAATTAGAGCTACGTTGATGCCCCGGTGACCTTGACAGCATCGGCGGAAGAGACTCGCGAGCAGAAAGCTCGCAAGTAAAAATGATTTTAGAAGCAACGTCGCTGCAGCCTGCTGCTGTGTTGCGCTTTGTCCCTGTTAGCGAAGGGATGACTTACGATAAAAACTAGAGAGAGGCTCGCAGCAACCCAAGGGCCCCTCTTTAGGAGGTACGCGACCTACGTTTGGGTTACCGTGACATGGGTGGAAATAGGTCGAATTTTAAAAACGACTTTGTACACAAGTATACCTCGTGTTTGAATCCAGACGTTCGCCGGTAAACGCGGCAAAGGATGGGTCTACGCGGTTGCATTAGTAGTGTGTGTGAGTGTGACCGTGGTGGCTAACCTCGATTTAAATAGTTCAGTTCAATTGTAGTTATTATGTCATTTCTGTCGGTAATGACATGTTTCGGACGTCTATAACGAAGGGAAATGTCCCGGGCGGAAGCGATCTTTAATTCTGTCGAAATATCTGAACGACATTTTTTAAACAGAGGACAAACTGACAGCTGTCAGAGAAGTCAATTCGATATCGCTATGTAAATCTACATTTCGCATATAATGAGGTGAGGTCGCCCAGAGCAAGCCCCAACTTGCGGCCTCGGCTCTTACAAGTCTCTATAGACAAAACTGTAAAGGCCTCTGGGCTAACAGCAACGTGGATGGTTTTTACTCGGTAACAATCTTGTTAGTAACATATACATATCAATATCCATGTAATTGAAACATGATTACGTTATAATAGTTTGTTGTAATAAATTTAAGTAAATAACATACGTTAGGGTTGTGCCTATTACATTGTCGATGAAATGTATCGACAATATGCAGCTATGATTTGGAAAAGTAAAAAATTTGGAGAAAACGTTACATAAAATTTTTTACATGTTTCAACATGACTCTACACTAAAATAATGGCTGCAAAATATGAAGGTCATTAAATTAACTCCGAAAGTGAATGATTTCCTATGTTCAAAACTTTTTAATTAGGATTGATTTATAAGGTATCTTAAACGTACTACTTTAAAAAAGTATACCGATGATATTTTTGGTGAGTAAGAATGGAAATAAGCAGTCACTTAGAAGTCGTTAATTTCACTCTATCAGAACTACAACCTTGTTTTCCGATCTTTAAAATAATTTTAAAGAAAGTTTGGTGGTGCATAATTTCAATAGACACTTTAATATACTCGTACTGTATTGATCAACAAGATCAATTAATTACAAGCACATCGATGTCTGCCTGTATGTGGCAACAAAAATTATCTATTGTATACTACGGGTGATAGTCAGACTTTTTGTCACACCTAATTATCTGGGCTCACCAATTATTTTTATTCATACAAAATAAGTCAGGTCTGGTCGATTAGAAGAATTTTTAATGCTGGTACTACGAGTATTTCTGTTTGACAGCTCTACATGAGTGACTTTACATAAGAAAGTTTAATACTTCAGTTACAGCATGGCGATTTGACGGCGACGGCGGACATTGGCCGAGCTGAGCGACTGGCTTCTCGCGTGCGGTGGCTGTGATAGTGTAACTCAAATCCGACAAAGTAGAATTTATCGCTCTGGCACCTTTTCTTATCTCTTTTAAATGAAAATCTCCTTCTGATTCCCAACATTATATTACATTTTACTTGCCTCTTCATTTATATGCGATACCCATTCTTGTACAAAATTTTCTGTGCGGGTTCTCTGAAAAGATAATCCAAGCAAGTCGCGAATTCAGTAATTACTAAAAATACATACATATGCCGGACAGAAATTACCCATCTGTATATCACGTTATTTCAAACATTAATCGAGTATCATGACGTAATCAGGAAAATCTATATTTTTTCAAAATTATTTAGCAGTAGAAGTTAAACTTGCACTATGTTTTTTTTTATGGGAAGGGCGGCAATTGAGTACTCAGTTCACCTGATGGTAAGTGATTACCGTCGCCCACGTTCATTTTGTTTTCGCAAAAACACAACAGGCAAATTTCCCCTTTTTTTGTTTTTTTTTCTATCGTTTATATATTGCAGCTGAACGAGATACTCTGTCCACTACTGGTCTCACTGAAAATCAGCGCCAATGCTCGGCCATAGCTGAGTGAGATCCTTTTTACGGCAACGTTGCAGCAAAATCGTGGCAAAGACAGCATTCAAGTTTTATAGAACGTTTTTTGTTTTCTTTACTTTGCATAGTAAAACTATTTAAAATTTTAATTTTTGTTTAGTTTTGCATTTATTTCTTTTTCTCTTTCTATAATAACCAACGTACTTGTGTCGTGAATAAATGGCTTATCTTTCTTTCTTTGTTTACATCTCCAACACCAGAGGTGCTGCAGTGGGCGTTGTCGGCCTTTAAAGGTATTTGGGAGATGGGAGGGAGGATGAGGAGGGGGATGGGGAGGGAGAGTGGGCCTCCGGATAACTCACTCATCGAACGAAACGCAGAAGCACAAGACGCCTCTACTCCACGCCGGTACTCTGCGAGGTCGTGGTATTAACCCGGTTAAGCCGGCCCATTCGTGCAGCACCTAAAGCCACCGCTTGACTATACCACCTTAAAGAATTCGTTTTGATGTAACACATTCATTTTTTTTAAATAAGCCACTGTAACATTTTCCCGGGCTTCGATGGTTTCTTTGACATGGTGATCCCACGAAAAATTTAATTACATCACCTCGTAAACGTTATGCTAATTTTTAAGTTACATACAGAAAATAAATGATCAAATAAAAATGGGTTACTTGGGTTACCAATGTACTTGGTTCACATCCCTAGTTGTATTGCAATTATAAGCATACAGTACGATGATTGTAGTTCATATTTTCGATAATTTCACTCACTCTTTCACTAGCGTTAGGTCCGAATACATTGGCACTGCGTTACTGCGTTCGCTTTACTGTCCGAGACGCATCTTATTATTTTAATGCGCGTAATTTTAAACCTGTGATGTTTTCTAAGATATATTTATGTTTTATTAATACATATAACAAAAATGTCATGATGTTAAAGAGAAAATTGATCTAAAGTAAACACTAAAGGTAACTAACATATTTATTTGGATAGGAACTAATAGAACATTAGAAGTTATAATCGAATACTCAGAAAAACGCAATAGCTTTTTTATATAACTATTATAGCGTTTACAGATGTTATCGCTAGTTTGAACCGTCGCGGATAAATAGCTATTCGCTCTTTTTGCGTGGAATACGTCGTCGTCACCCTACAACATTGACTAATAAGATTTAGTCTACAGTACCAACATCAACTATGTTTTGAATATTGACATAGTTCGGAAACTTTCCTTTTATACCTATCAATTTCATAGTCCGCATATACTGGTAACATGATTCATCCTTCCATTTCTTTAGGTTAGAGACTGCTTCGTGGACATCCTTAGCTGTAGACATTTCGGGATTTTTTTTCCCATTGATGGAAATTGCTTAACACATACCCTGTTGCTAGCCGGGACGCCAGCATCTGGGTTACGTCGGACTCGGATCTCGGAAGGAGAAACATACCGACTAAAGACACTTGTGGGAGCGGAGGAACACGCGGGAAGACAATAGTGGCGCGGGGACTAATGACCCATTGACAAACTGACACGACATAACACTCCGGCACAGTGATATGCTCAAACCGGAGGCTAGCACACGTATAAGCGGGACTGCTGTGTAGTCTCCGCGGGAGATGGACGGCACTCACTAATTAATGACACGCGCGAAGATAATGGACTCGGAACTATGGACCTGCAGCTGCATCATCGACACATCCCAAGTACGAAACACTCTGGCACAGTGATATGCTCAAACCGGAGGCTAGCACACGTATAAGCGGGACTGCTGTGTAGTCTCCGCGGGAGATGGACGGCACTCACTAATTAATGACACGCGCGAAAATAATGGACTCGGAACTATGGACCTGCAGCTGCATCATCGACACATCCCAAGTACGAAACACTCTGGCACAGTGATATGCTCAAACCGGAGGCTAGCACACGTATAAGCGGGACTGCTGTGTAGTCTCCGCGGGAGATGGACGGCACTCACTTTTAATAACACGCGGGAAGACAATAGTGGCGCGGGGACTAATGACCCATTGACAAACTGACACGACACATCCCAAGTACGAAACACTCTGGCACAGTGATATGCTCAAACCGGAGGCTAGCACACGTATAAGCGGGACTGCTGTGTAGTCTCCGCGGGAGATGGACGGCACTCACTTTTAATAACACGCGGGAAGACAATAGTGGCGCGGGGACTAATGACCCATTGACAAACTGACACGACATAACACTCCGGCACAGTGATATGGCTGCTCAAACCGGAGGCTAGCACACGTATAAGCGGGACTGCTGTGTAGTCTCCGCGGGAGATGGACGGCACTCACTTTTAATAACACGCGGGAAGACAATAGTGGCGCGGGGACTAATGACCCATTGACAAACTGACACGACATAACACTCCGGCACAGTGATATGCTCAAACCGGAGGCTAGCACACGTATAAGCGGGACTGCTGTGTAGTCTCCGCGGGAGATGGACGGCACTCACTAATTAATGACACGCGCGAAGATAATGGACTCGGAACTATGGACCTGCAGCTGCATCATCGACACATCCCAAGTACGAAACACTCTGGCACAGTGATATGGCTGCTCAAACCGGAGGCTAGCACACGTATAAGCGGGACTGCTGTGTAGTCTCCGCGGGAGATGGACGGCACTCACTTTTAATAACACGCGGGAAGACAATAGTGGCGCGGGGACTAATGACCCATTGACAAACTGACACGACATAACACTCCGGCACAGTGATATGCTCAAACCGGAGGCTAGCACACGTATAAGCGGGACTGCTGTGTAGTCTCCGCGGGAGATGGACGGCACTCACTAATTAATGACACGCGCGAAGATAATGGACTCGGAACTATGGACCTGCAGCTGCATCATCGACACATCCCAAGTACGAAACACTCTGGCACAGTGATATGCTCAAACCGGAGGCTAGCACACGTATAAGCGGGACTGCTGTGTAGTCTCCGCGGGAGATGGACGGCACTCACTTTTAATAACACGCGGGAAGACAATAGTGGCGCGGGGACTAATGACCCATTGACAAACTGACACGACATAACACTCCGGCACAGTGATATGGCTGCTCAAACCGGAGGCTAGCACACGTATAAGCGGGACTGCTGTGTAGTCTCCGCGGGAGATGGACGGCACTCACTTTTAATAACACGCGGGAAGACAATAGTGGCGCGGGGACTAATGACCCATTGACAAACTGACACGACATAACACTCCGGCACAGTGATATGCTCAAACCGGAGGCTAGCACACGTATAAGCGGGACTGCTGTGTAGTCTCCGCGGGAGATGGACGGCACTCACTAATTAATGACACGCGCGAAGATAATGGACTCGGAACTATGGACCTGCAGCTGCATCATCGACACATCCCAAGTACGAAACACTCCGGCACAGTGATATGGCTGCTCAAACCGGAGGCGAGCACACGTGTGCGCGGAGCGAAGTCGCAAGCGGGACTGTGACGTTTCGGGAAATTCTTTCAGGAGCGCTTTAATGAGTTTCTCGTGTTTTAAAACCGTTTCTCCGTCTTCAACCATAGTGCGACGGTTGCCACCAACAATCGCCTAGCAACAAAGCTACTAGCTTGTGGAGTGGAGTCCACCCGAAAATTTCTGCAACAATCTTCGATATCTTGAGCCCATCTGGACACGTAATCAGACTTCTCAGTTCTTGAAAATTTTGGTATTTATTCCTCGCACATCTGAAGTACTGTTCCCAATCTGTATCCCTTCAGGAATCTGACCCTTTTCTTCTAACGCCATCTTTCACAGAATACCGTGTTCTAAAATTCTTCTTACACCTTATTTCACTTAATTTGCACCATCCCGAACGTGACCCGAAGATAATGAGTCTAGTAGACAACAACTTAAATTTTTCAACAACTTTACAACAGTTTCTAACACACGTTACCCTGTTAATCCCAACTTCACAATATATCCTTTCTTTTCATCTCGTACACGTGCACTCTCGCGTCCATCACGCTTTTACGTTCCGTTTAATATCATGTATGAACAACACCAGCAGACAATGACAAGGTAGAAAATTTAAACCTATTACAAAATATATATCAAATTTACGAAATAACTGCTTCACTAGACATGTGACATTAATAGAACTTATAGGATGTGATGGAAAGTTTGCCAGCTTTTGAAGTTTAATTAGTTAAAGTGCCTCGACAGATGTGAGCTTTTTGGACGTTAGAATCAGAGGTTTTCAAATGTAAATCTAATGTATTGTTATGGGTAATTGATTCAATTAATTAATTTGATTATGTAACGTTACCATTTTTACTTTTCGAAATCTTTAAATACCCTACTTTCTTATTTTTACTCTATCAAGATCTTGCAAAAGCTTAGTTAGCTAGCTTAGTAAAAAATTGGTTTTCGGAGGGGGTTGAATAAAACATTCTGACATATGCACAACTTTGTATTATAACCATAATCATAAGCACCTTATAATATGTCATCTGTTACAATATTTTGTTTTCAACAGTTACATTATCGTTATAAATATTTATACAAAATTTATCAATTTGTTGAACAGCTTTGCAAATTATTCGCCAAGGTGAGGTCAGTCACTCTTGCCGAGATCTACACCTATAGAATAGCAAGCGACTGTTCGAGACAGGTTACGTAATTAGTGGGCGTAGTATGAAACAATAGAACTGACGAATCCTCCTCTGTCCTTTCGTACTTGTGTAATTGGGAACAAGGTAAATGAATTGTTGCCAGTCCTCACAATATTAGCTTAATAAAAACCAGCTCAAGTTAATGTTTGAAAATCAATTAAAATTCTTTAATTAAAAAAGATCGCACTTTTACCAGTCTAAGAGCCTACAACCCCAACCATTATTATAGGATTTAGATTAGAATTTTCTAGACAAAGGAGGATCCTTCTGTTATTGCAATTGCATTAAAATATTTTTACAAATATTGTACTATTGTTACATCCGCCAAAATTACACTTGCTTACCTGAAGCCTATTGCAAAATGTATCAATATCAAATAGAAATAAGTCATCATCAACATTTATATAGCAGACGGTCTGGTACAGTCACTTGCTGTTAGTTAAAGATTAAAGTACATAGGTATAGATTAGTGTGCACTTCCAGGTTGAACAGGCTCCATTCAATACTGGCATACAGCCAGTACATACGAGTAGCTACATGTTCTGGCTGTCACACTACCTATAGAAATATATAATAAAGATTTACACTAAATAGCCCACATGCCCTTCAGTTTCTGGAAGCTGCGATAAACAAAGCCCATTAGTGGTATAAAAATATTACGATGATGAATCTAAGTATATACAGGCAAAGTGACTGAAAACAATCTAAATAAAGATAAATAAATAGACAAAAGTTAATTAAATAAAACTAGGTGCAACCAACCACGCGAAAGTTCACACTCAGAGCTTCATTCTTTCTTGTACACGCATATTTAGTCTTCCATATTAATAGCACATTTAAAAATATGATTTTTTTTCAAAATATGACTGCGATTCTCCTTTGGCACACATATTAAAAGAAAAAAAAGAAAAATTAAGGTAATAACAGAAACTGTTAATAGTAATTGCATTAAAATATTTTTACAAATATTGTACTATTGTTACATCCGCCAAAATTACACTTGCTTACCTGAAGCCTATTGCAAAATGTATCAATATCAAATAGAAATAAGTCATCATCAACATTTATATAGCAGACGGTCTGGTACAGTCACTTGCCGTTAGTTAAAGATTAAAGTACATAGGTATAGATTAGTGTGCACTTCCAGGTTGAACAGGCGGCTCCATTCAATACTGGCATACAGCCAGTACATACGAGTAGCTACATGTTCTGGCTGTCACACTACCTATAGAAATATATAATAAAGATTTACACTAAATAGCCCACATGCCCTTCAGTTTCTGGAAGCTGCGATAAACAAAGCCCATTAGTGGTATAAAAATATTACGATGATGAATCTAAGTATATACAGGCAAAGTGACTGAAAACAATCTAAATAAAGATAAATAAATAGACAAAAGTTAATTAAATAAAACTAGGTGCAACCAACCACGCGAAAGTTCACACTCAGAGCTTCATTCTTTCTTGTACACGCATATTTAGTCTTCCATATTAATAGCACATTTAAAAATATGATTTTTTTTCAAAATATGACTGCGATTCTCCTTTGGCACACATATTAAAAAGAAAAAAAAGAAAAATTAAGGTAATAACAGAAACTGTTACGTAAATCGAATGGCGAATTAACTTGTATATTTCCAGAACTTCATATTCTGCATTACTATTTAATAGATTTAATAATATTTTCATGACATTCCTCCGGCCGTTAGAACTTTTGTTTTATAATATAATATAATCCAGATCAGAAAAAAACGTTTCTTAGACTGGACAGTATTCTTTGGAATGTACCAAATATTTTAGACTGGACATATGAAGGTAAGGAAATTACATTTATTATATTCAAGACTTAAACATATTAAGGCGTTACCTGGTGCCAGTTCAGTCATTTCTTGTGGTATTGCATCTGTCATAAATTATCTATATCACATACTTTGCTACTCTGTAATACAAGATGTTCACAATTGTTTTCAACAATATTTAAAAAACATGAATAGTTTAACATTGATGTTGACATTACACCTGTATAACAAAGTAGCAATGTCAGATGATAATCATATAAATACTGATAGCGACCTAAGTACAATATTTGATTGAAATTACAAAACCTGTATTATAGATACGTGTTAAGGTATGAAGTTTTTTTAAATATATTTGATATTTAAGAATTTATCAGATACTAACATCAGAACATAGCTGCCATATAAACATGATTTGCCACTAAAACTAATTAAAAAATTCAGATAAATATAAGTAACTTTTGTGTTTTAGGTGGTGATGGAATGGTGTAGAACTCTAATACGAAATATATTAATGTATAAAATACAAAAAGGCAATTCTTACGACGCTCTGTGCAACATATCTAAAAATTTAAGGACCGGAAAATTAAACAAGACTCCACGACTTTTGTTGCGTGTAGACATGAAAAGGCACATCCACACTAAAATAAATAACAAATGATTTACATTACTACGTACACCCTAAGGTTTATAGCTGTTATAATTTATAGGGAACTATTTAGTTGGAACTTCTACCTCATAACAATGTGCATATATGTGTGATTTTTATTGTCTTTACCCTATTGCAAGCGCTCTTGGCAATCGAAGATACAAAAAGTGTGACAGGACCTTACATTAAGTTTTCAGTACCTTCAGTTTAGAACTACATGGGAGAGTGTGTACAGCGTCCATGTGAGTTGCTACAACTGCCAAGGGTGTTTGGAAGGGGTGCAACAACGAATTCAAACGACGATTGAATGTGTGAACGCTTCATAGATAAGTAACCAAATAACTTTTGACATTGACAGTACGTACACATTGACGGTGAATGTACAACAACAACAACAACAAAAAAGCACTACCATTTTAGAATTACATATATTATATTTAATTTTTTTTAACCATGATGCATCATTACTGACACTACTACCAACGTGACAAACTGGGAATCAACATATTTTGAGTCCAAGTGACAAGAGAAACAAGATTAATTTACATGTCATTGCAAATGTTATGTAATGCATGTGATATTTGAGAAATATGTTTCATACAATGATAGTGTACAAGCAAGGTAAGAAAATAAAGAAAAAGAAAGATTTAATTACCAATTATTCCCAAACCTTTCCCTTAGAAATCTCCAGTAGTACCCACAATAAAAATGTTACAAATGTAATTTTATGAGCATTTCATAGAGACGAGGATTTTAAGACCATGCACAGATCAGAAGGGCGTCATTTTATAGGCGTACAAGTGCCTATGATGCCTCGACCCTAATACCATTGTTGGTAGAAAGCTATACAACATAACAAAACAGTTGCATGCCTATCTTATAACTGGGTCTCTTTCTGTTGTCATTGTTTGGGACGCAGCCAGCATTATGATTTTTGAATAGACTTCTAGTGTCTGTTTCCGCTAAAACGCTTGTGTCTGGCACTTGAAAAATTTTCCGAAGCATTTGTGGCAATTCGTCCGCACTGTATGTAGCTCGCACAGTGTACCACTCCAATACGATTACTGGTCGACCGTACAGGTACTAAACGACCGACACAATTAGATATTAACTTTATGTGGGTTATTAAAAAATACCGGCACAATAAGATTCGAATCACTAAAACGAACATTTGTTTCACGGCTTTTTTAAACTTAGGAAAAATAAAATATTTTTCATGAACGAATTAATAGAATTTGAGATTTTAACCTAACTTTACGTTTTGTTGTTTCCGTATAGTTCGAGTTTTGTACAGTAAACAGCAAAATCTTTTTTTTTTGTTTGTCTAATCCAACGAATCTCAAGTAAATATTGATTAACGCTGTACTGTCGATGATAAAGTATCACATTTTCAAGCACAATTCCCTCCTAGAGTCCCGAGTCTGTTAAAAGAAAAAGGAGAGCGAGCTGTATCGCAGATTTGTTAGATTCATTGCCACACAATGTGAAAATTAAAGCGATCATAATTCTTATTTACATTTAAATTTTATGAAATATTTCGAGCTAAGAAAGAAGTCGACAAACGAGATTTGTAACTTTTTATGATATTAATTCAAATATAAAAAATGCTACAAGTATTTTTTTAATAACCAGCATATTTTAAAATACATAAATTCGATTAATGACAGTTACTTTTTATAGTATTCCAGTCTTTTATATTAAGCGGCGACTTTGAATGAATATTGACGTTGACATCACATTTGCCTCCATGTACGTATATGTTTTATATATAAGTCACCATCGCCTGTCTGAGCTACATACAGAGTCAATCAACGAAACGTTTAGACGACAATCCCGCACACTGGTGTTGAAACATTAAGCGTCAGGTTATACTTGTGCACCAAAACTACGTGTAGTCCTGTCACATGACGTGAGGCGAATTGGACCGTAAACATTTAAACTAAACGGCGATATTTGCCTGCTAGCAGCGGTCTGCATCGGGCGGCGTCGTCAAGTACGGGTCCGCGCGTTTGTGGTCGATTAGGGCTTTCACGGTGGACGTGTCCGCTGGCAAGTCGGATTTCTTGCGTAGTAACGGCTTACTTGTGTTGTTGTAGCCTTGTTTTCTTGTCTGCAACGATAAAGTTGAAATAAGCATCATTAGTCGTGTTGTGCTTTAGAAAATCATCGCTCACTTTCCTTTCTCCTGGGTGTCATAAGAGTCGTCTGAAGGAAAAGGCTTGAAAGTTTTGCCGTGAACACTATCAGACCGAAGTCAAACGAAAGTTGCGCGGGGGCAGGGGCGGGGCAGTGCTGCATACGCACCTCGTTGTGTTCCCGCTCCGGGCGGCGCGCGGGCTCCGTGCCCGTGTGCGCCGGGTGCTGCGCGAGCTCGGGCGGCGAGGGGAGGGAGGGCGCGGGCGCGTGCGCGGGGGCGGGTAACGACATAGAAGCGCTCGCTGGATTCGCGGCCGCTCGCGCTTCTAATCGCTGCCACAGCTCCTCACGCTGGAGTAATCGTTCGCGCTCTCTGATAATGAAATGGTATTGATATAAATCCAAGACGATTACACAAATTAAAGAGAGAAGGAGAATTTCTCGTAATGTCAACCCGCACCACGCTAACCAAACCCGTCTGCCCAAAATAGTGAGTATGGGCAAACCTTACAAGGAATGTATACCTACGTTGGCTGGCTTACTTGGAGAGGCCTATGTTCAACAGTGGTTTAAAATACATACATAGTGAATTATAATGACAAATGTGAAACAGCATGGCGTCGTTAAACGGCATGATATATGTACTCAAATAATATAACGTCCTAACAAATTAAATTGTGAGCGCAACATAACTCTCACAAAACGCCTCGAAATTCTAATTTCCCAAATATAGTAAAAAAGGTAAAATGTTTATTCTGAAAGCTCGTCCAGAAATCGTCTCGCAAAGAATAAGGAAGTACTTGCTTTTGCTTCTCCTGTTTGTACTGTTGCGTGCACTCGTCGAATAGCTTCTGATTCATCTCCATAAACAGTTTAAGAGCGTTGTAGACTAGTCCGTGTATTGTCTTGTTCCAGTGGCTCTTCGTGTTCCGGTACAGCGAGGGGAACATTATGGGCAGTATGTGCGTCGCGTTGTCCGATATCAGCGACATTATGTATTCATTGTTCCAATAGTACAGTGCACGTTCGGCCACCTTAAAATAAATAAAATATAATGACAATGTCCTCGTGGCCGATTTCGAACCACGGCGACTACATCCGAATAACTTTGGCAGTTGTTGAATGTGCACGAGAAAGATGTCTTTGTGCTTTTTTTTTTATAGAAAAGACGGCAAACGAGCAAGCGGTTCACCTGATGGTAAGTGATTACCGTCGCCCACATACATCTGCAACACCGTAGATGCTGCAGGTCCGTTGCCGGTCCATAAGGATATTTGGGAGATGGGTGGGAAGAGGAGGGGAATAGGGAGAGGGAGTGGGCCTCAGATTATCTCACTCACCGATCGAAACGCAGAAGCACAAGATGCCTCTACTTCACGTCGGTATTCTGCGAGGCCGTGGTACCAACCCGGTCGAGCCGGCCCATTCGAGCAGCAGCAAAAGCCGCCGCTTGGCTCTACCACGCTTGGTGCTAAAATCTTCACGCATTAAGGCTCGTACGCACCCTCCGTCCTATATAAATATACAAAATACGATATGACAGTGTACCTGAAAATGTGGACTGGACACGCATTTAGCCAGTTGCCGGAAAAGAGGGTCCATAATTTTCTGGAACTCGGCCGGCTCGATGACGTCTAGAATCTCTTCCATTTCGTTGAGGAACATCACCTCTTTAGGCGAATGGGTTTTTGGCCAATATTTTAGCAACGCTCTGTAATAAAAAAAAATGTCAGTATTTAGTATTAGTATTACTCACTGTGACGCTTTTAGAATAGAATAAGTAATTTAACGAGTCTAAATACACAATATTTCGTTATACATTAATTACCTAAGTTTACATATATAAGCCTATTTTCAAAGGTATTGGCAAATATCTCGAATTTCATTTGGCACGTTCCTGTCACAAACGGGCTTCCCCAACCTTTCATTTTATGATATTTGAATTATAAAAAAAATAAATAAATAAAGAGTAAACCTACGAATTATTTACTCAGTTTCTTCTGCCTCACCACCACGATTACGATTGTAAATGGTAGAAGATTGTAAAAAAATAATAATAAGATTTGACATTCGACAAACAAAATTATCTTTCCTACGTCGAAGAATAAAGAATTTTCATTTCATTGATTTCACCGAATTTTCGCCTCTGATGGAACATGACGGGTAGCGTATTCCCGCCGCCGGATTTACTCCCGCCATAACTCGCCATATTATCAACATACGTCATACGCTACAAACGAAGGTAAGGCAAGCGAGTGATAAAAAATGAGATAGCTATTTTTATTTTAAGTTCATAAAAATAGCAAGATCTGAAACAAGAAATATTAATGCTAAATTTAGCATAGGACACTTAGCGTTCTTGCTTTCGTTGTGAATTTTCTGTGAGGACTCCCGGACCGAATACCCAAAAACAAAATCAGCTGAAATTGTCATCCCACAGCGGAATGGCGTGTCCGACTATGGTCTATAATCTGTCATGGAATTTTAAATAAGTTTGTTAACGACCAGGTTCGAAGCCGCTGCGTTATCTTTAAGAGTGTTTCAGAGTCGTGAGGAGTCCGTCACACTACCCCTGTGTTGGTGGACGATCAACATCCTTGAAATATCATGTGGGTTTCCTCACAGTGGTTTTTTGACTGCAGATTACGTGGTAAATTAGCACTTAAAATTGATTTAAAGGTGCCGCCATAGGGAATCGGACCCAGGCCACTTGTATACTGTAAATTTGATGGGATCGCACGCGCTATCTACCACGTTTCTCAATTAGAAGATTTTAATTTTCGTACGCACTTCAACGTTAACATGCAATAACAATGTTTTATGAACACGATCTTTATCAAAAAATTGCTTGAAACGGTTAATAGTAAATAATGTATAATACCTCACGACAGGCTGCGTTAGCGACGGGTCCTTCTCTAGGAACTGTACAACGCAGTACGCCAGCTGCGGATGATACACCGACAGCGATTTAGCTTTGTGCAGGGGCAGCAACACCTGGAACGAAACAGAAGAAAAAATGTTTGACCTTCCATTATCATCATATAAAACTAAGTAGTCGCCTGCTCAAGAACATCGGATGCAAATTCCGAAGACATGCTATCCATTGTGTCACATACCCGGTTTTTTGTGCATTTAGATGGGGCGAGAGAGTCATATTTTACATTTCATGATCATCTAGACTTAAAGACTTCATGGACGAAACTTACAATCGCATGCTGTTGAACATAAACATTGCCAGGGCCCTTATCCGCTATGACACTATGATATTTCACATTCCGTGTGACATACCACAATAAAATCATGTTATTACTTAGATGACGAAACAAAGTTTTTAAATTTGTTTTTATGCTACCGACGTCCGATTCCGGTCACGGGGGATCACGGCTGCTGTAAGGCACTCGAAACGCGATAAAATCCGTAAATAATAGCTTCATTTCAAAAGAGAAACACTTTCACCTAAATCGGTATTTTTTTCTTTAAACATATAATATTATTGCCAACGGGGCTTATCCACTTACCCTGAGTAGGAACAGTTTGTGTTCCTCTTTCAGCGGCAACGCGAAGCCGTTGATGATTGAACCGAGGATCTCCAGCAGCTCCGCGATGCCGTTGTGGTGTTCTGTCTCGTAGATAAACCTGAGTGTGTGCAGGATGATATAAAATAGTATAACGCGAAATTTTGTACTATGACCTGTAAGTGCCCACAGCTGGGCAAAAGCCTCCTTCTCAAATACGAGTACCTATCTGATAGGGTTTTGGGAACCTGGATATGCCCG
Source organism: Bhutanitis thaidina (assembly GCA_029286595.1). Taxonomy (NCBI): domain Eukaryota; kingdom Metazoa; phylum Arthropoda; class Insecta; order Lepidoptera; family Papilionidae; genus Bhutanitis; species Bhutanitis thaidina. The sequence goes on from JAGSMS010000030.1 coordinate 4,130,347, forward strand.
CCACGCAGCTCCAGTGCGGGTTGGCGTGCTTTACATATCCTCGAAATAATATTTTTAGACTTTTGATTTATTTTCGGGATAAACATTGGGTTTCCTCGCGATGTTTTCCTTCACCGCCAAGCACGTGGTAAATACAGCACTTAAAATTGCAATTAACAACTATAGTGGTGCCGGCTACTGGGGATCGAACCCAGGTCACTCGCACTCTTTGAAGTTAAAGTGAGCGCTCTCACTACTAGGCTACCACGGTTTCTTTTAATTTCGTCAATATCAAATATACGTTGACCGGATGGCACGGCGGACGCGAAATCCTCTTCCAAGGTCGATGGCCTCACCTCACGCGTCTACCGCATACCTTACGAAGGCTTGTATATCGAATGTTAAGCATGTGGGGATGGCGTAAATAAATTTATCCACCCAAACTATTCCCGTGGGTGTCGCAAATATCGACAAAGAAAATGGTGGAAAAATTACGACGATTAAGCTATGAAATGATGGACGGACCGATTCAAACAATTGCGTGAACTTTTAAATAATACGAGCGGTTACAAACTGCCCAGGATACATCATAGTGCCGCGAGTGTACGCGGAGACATGGAGGCACTCACTCGGCCTTGCGATTCGATTGGAGGAAGAGTCGGAGGTGGTATAAGAAACCGGCATACAACACAACCAGTCCGGAGAAATCTATAAATGTATGTCTTGCAAATATTGGATTCGGTTGGCATTCGAACCCATGATCGGTTCAACTGTCCGGTAGGCTAAATTAACCATATAATTTTGGAGAAGTAGTTGATAGCAGCGAACTGATGCTTAACGTAATAGCAGAATTGCCCGCGACGTGTGGAAAGTTGAATATAAGTTGTATACGCTCACATGCCTTAAAACTGGAAACCAAAATATCAATTTATATGGCAATTGTCCAGCCAAACATTCTTTCTCCGTCGTGACGTGGAGTGTGTCCATAGGGCTGTCAATAGTTATTCGGTCGATTACAGTATTTTTTAGAATTAGCTATAAAAATATAGTATTTTATGAAAAATGTAAAGAAAAGACTAAGTTATGATAACATACCTTTGTTACTTATTTATGCGTTTACAAACTGAGGGATTTGTTTTTAATTAGTTCGGTCCATCAAAAATAGTATATAGCATCGAAATATAGTATTTTTGCGTACTATATATTTCTTCAACGGTTTGTAGTACGCAGACCCGAAATACAGCACTGTATTTCGGGTATTACCTCGTACCGCATATTACATTACAGGTGGCATCCTTACGTGTATAACCGACACATTCGCACGCTAGACCGGTTCCATATAAGATGTCTCTGAAAAATGCTGCGACGAGCTAATGTAGTATTCAGTATTGTGGTTATCTGTCACGAAATTGCAAAGGGCAAGCGTAAGCTCCATATGAAAAAATGTGACATAGAACCTTGTGGTATAGCAGTGGGAGAAGATGACCGGCGACAGACAGAAATGGAGAAATTTCAAGAGCGTCGACCTCTCGGAGCTTGATGCTGAACGTGAAGAATTCTAAGCCCGTCTAAGAATTCTAAGACTAGCGGCGGTCGATTATCAATATTTAAACGGTATATTAACGTGCCCTCAATTCGCGAGAACATTTAAAGAAAAAATCGGTACGTTAGCTATTACATGGGCGCACAAACATTAATTTGTAAGGAGCAGAAGGAGTCATCGTAGCCGAAATTGGTTAAGAACTCAACATCGGTGAGCAGAGACTAAGGTGCGTGGCGTCAGGCATTACTATCCCCCTACGTAACGTGGTTATTACGATCAATTCTTCATAAAGGGAGGGCTATGCATCCGCGTTTGATAAAGCCACAAACGTCCAAGAAAGCTCCAAAAATTCGTAGCATAATAATTATCGTGTGGCAAGAAAGCACAAAAGTATAGAATAAGGAATAGAGCAGAGTCGGTCGCGGATTAACTGGGACACAGTGTGGGTGATCTCGATGCGAAAGTCCTCGATTTCACCAAACTATGTCACCTTAGTCGTGTTTGTCTTTTGTATCATAGCGTTAGCCTTATAACTTGTTTATACTAGATTGCATTAAATATGCATTCGCAATTGCAATAAATGAACAGCGTTGCTGTAGGTGAAAGTGGCTCAGGATCGTGCTATGTGGCAATCTTTGAGGGAGGCCTATGTTCAGCAGTGAACTTGAGAACAGGAACAAATGTTGATGATGGTGAATTCAAGCTAAAAAGCTTAAGTTATTAGCTTGTGCCAACCGGTCTCATCCCGACGATACTAAGAGACGACTAAGGGAAATTATGAAATAAATAATTCTAAGCAATTTCATTGTAAGTTGGTTTAAAATTCTGGAGTTGAGACCAATTATGAAATTCAGCTCTCACCTATAAAACACATTATTGATTTGTTTTCTTATATAGGCTCGTAAAACTAAGAATTTTCCATATATCCGATGCAATGTAGTCTTCAAGAAGTCCCGCTCTCGCGGGTCCTCGGTGTCGAATAAATCTAGCAACTGAAACAAATACATAGCATATTAGAATAAATTGAAAATTAAATGACACTTACACATGCGTTAGACAGCTATGATATACTCGTATCATCTGGTGTACTGTGTTGTATTAGTTAAATTTTTAGGTCGACTAAGACACCACATATAATTAGATGTTGCGGGGCATTCCATCTTAGTGCTTCTTCTTATTTACTTAGTACTTCAGGGCGACAACCCTCGTTCTTCCCGTGGGTATCGTAAGAGGCAACTTAGGGAAAAGCCTTGTAAATCACAATGGCCACCGAAAGATGGCGTGATATAACCATCTTGAAAATACCAGATCTAAATAAGTAGACCAATGACGGACAGCAGGGTCTAAGGTGCGAGGTATCTGGTACTGCGATCGCCAATACGTTTGCAGAGCGTGGCGATTATGGTAAATCCTCTTTATGGGAGGGACCCATGTTCTGTAGTGGACTACTCGCAGGCTGTTAAGGTCCATTTAATGCAGCAGCCACTTACCACCGTACCGTTAGTTCGTATGTCACTCTAATCCAATAACATATTCATATCGTATTTTGCTAATAGTACTTTTCTATAATAAACTACGAGTGAATAGTGCAGCAGTGCAAAACTATGAGCATAGCGGGTAGTTAGTAGACAGCGGGAATGACTTAGCTATTGCTCTAGACAAAACGCTTAAAGATTGCACCGACTGCATTATCATTGATTTAACCACTCCCGACGGTACTGCATTATTATGACTTACAAATCTATAACTGTTACACAAGTTTTAAATCAATGCGACAATAATTGGTGGTAGACTCCTCTGCCTTGGTGTGGTATGGTCAAACAGCGGTGCAACTATCGTTGTGCTCCGGTTTGAAGGGTAAAATACTTATGAGCATTCCATCCAAGTCCTCAGGGGTGACAACGCATCTGTGACGTTCTTCGATTGGGTTTGTTTACAGGTGTCCATAGGTTGCAGTAGTCACTTACCATCAGATGGACTGTTACCTCGTTTTTCACCCCGTTTCAATAAAAATATGAAAATCGATTTACAGGAATTTTAACCCCGTAACAGGAGAAGCTTACAAAACAATTAAACGACTTTACATTACTTAAAGAATATGAAAAACTTAAATATAAATATACATAGTAAATGATTAAACTACTTAAAAGAAATAAAAACCCAATACTAATGCATACCTTTAGGTAATAAAATGATATTTATGTCTGTTTAATGTAGCCGCGCTTCGGCGAGGCAACAACAGCTCAGAATAAGGTGGGGTACACAAAACACTGACTTTCAGCGGACCGAATAATAGGAATATAAGAGTTAGTCGGTAACAAAGGGTCACATTAGGGGCATAAGCGGGTGCATAGTCGTTCATCGCTTAAGGCCAATCCTTGGCGATAAGTCGAAGCAGATCGTGGATCGAGAGAATCGTAACATAAGGTTTTTTTACAAAAGAGTTCTTTAAAAAATATTATAACTTGCTACTCGAGAAAAAACGAACCATCTTATTTGTATGCGTTAATAACCACGTGTTCAATCCCTGCAGTGGAGCCCGCGTGTGTACTTGGAACTACATTCGACGGCTTCCTTAATGGGTCAGTGAAGTTATCTCTCCACTTCAATTCTTTGTTCTATCTGGCGCTCTAACCAAGGGTTTCGTGAGTGCCGTTTATAATTATATGGCTCGGTCTCGTGTGGGGACACAAACTTCATAAATCGAGATTTAGGTTTTAAATACTAAGTGTAGAAAGGGATTATTTATGTGAATAAAACTTATGTTGTATTTAATTATCTTGTAAACGTTCATCCATTCATCATCAATTATATTTAACTACGTTTTTGTGATATGTTTTAAGAACATATCCGAATGTAGCTTTATTTATTATTTTCATCATAATAAAAATACATGTATTTTTATTGTTCGAATTCGAAATCGTGTTTAATTTCACGGTTGATCCTTTCACCTTAAACTCTGTTATGACTTATGAATGAGAATTATAGTTCAAGAAGAAGATCGATGCCATGCACCATTTATGTCGTCGAGGGACGCCGCGCACCATAAAGACTATCCTCATTTTTTTTTTTTATGAAAAATAGGCTTACGTTTGACCTCAATCTTGCCCGATGGAAGGCGAAGATGAGGCCTAGGATGGTACACGTTTGCCTTAAAGATGTCCAGATTATAGTGTCTTTCATGTGTCCTCATTAATATCTACTACGTTTCAGAAAGGTTTCTTCTTATATGCCAGTGATACTCAACATTATTATCTAAAGAGCAGTCAGTTAAACATCGCCCACCTGCAAGACAAACTTCTGATCTATATACTTCTTGGCGACGTTCGGCTGGAAGTCTGGCGACTCGAGCAGCCTTAAGAACAGTTCGTACACCAGTTGCAGATGGGGCCACGCGGCCTCCAATGTGGGCTCGTCTTCCTCCGGGTCGAACTCGGCGCCGTTCGGGTTCGAAGACGGCGGTAGTGTACGGAACAGATTGATCGCGAACTGTAAAGACATAGATTATTTTAAAGTTACAACACGTAGTCCAGGCGAATTGGTCTTAATACTGTTCAATGCTAATTTTATAACATTATCTTGCTCCAATGAAAAGAAAACATAACATGATAACAAAAATAAGTTACCGCAATGGTTTTGTGCCAAAACCATTAACTTATTTCTGTTGTGCAAATCCAAACGAAATGCACTGTACTGACTTTGTGACTTTGCGGTTAGCAGACTTACTTGTTTAGTCATAGATGCGGCATTCGTATCCCAGAAGAAATCAATATTTAAGCAATACGAGGGGCATTCAGTGAATTCTCGGTATCAGGGTGATTTACTAATTACATGGTTAATTTGGGTAATTAATTGGGTGATGACTGAGCTTCTACTTCACGTCGATATTCTGCGTGGGCGTGCCACTCACCCCGGTGCACACAGCGCGAGTTTCTAAGACTGTGCTTGCTGTGCGAGATTGTCGTTACGAAGAAATCAACCACCACATAGTCGAGACTTGATCCCAAGTGATTACTATTTGTTCCCAAAATTGAAAAAAGACCTTCGTGAGAAACGATTTTCCGACGATAATCAAGACGGCAATAAATGTACATTACTCAGACAGGGCAAAATGTTATTTTTTAAAATTAGTTTGTAGGTGTAATAAATTGAGGTTATTAGTTACACTGAAAAATTACATTAATTGATTTTGGTTTTTTTTTTCACACCTATACCGAAAATGTATTGAACGTCTCTGTATTTTTTCCATTAAAATCACGTAATTCGTGCCTGCTACTGAGCTACCACCGCGCGATATAATTAGGACAAGTGAAATCCGGAAACCTGTACAGAAGCAGCGTTGCGGTAGCTATAACTTAAATCTCATTTCTCGGAGCTACACCCGAGCTTACTATTTCTTTCCAATTTCAGTTTCTTATTTCACGAGCTATCCCATTTAATTAGCCGTTTTATCCTGTCTACATATGTGTGTTCATATATGTACTTGAATATAACCACTCTTCTTTTTGTTTCCTTATCCGTAGATAAGTATAATAGGAAGTATCCTATCATATCACATATCAATTGTCTGGAAGAAATTGCTTTCATAGTGCTAAGACCACTGTAGTGTACAGACTGTTTTCTTCTGTGGTATTTTTGTCTTTTTTTTAATAGTGGTGTACAATAAACAATAAACAAATACCTCTCGTAAAAATTGGAGTAGGGTTACATCGAGTGTAAAGTATTTAAAGTAGGCGATAGATATAAATTACAGGCTGTGAGGCATGTTTATCTAAGTCTTCAGTCTTCAGGGGGTGCCAATGCATCTGTAACCGTCATCGTTCGATTGAAAGGGTTTGCCGATGTTCAGCCGCTGCACTAGCCAATTACCATCAGGTGGAATATTAGCACGTTCGTTACCCTACCCAAAAAAAAAAAACAGATTTTTCATTAATTTTGGCGCGTTTACCATATTCACCGCCTCTGGGTAAATGGCCTCGGTGATGACGCCGCGCTGCGAGGTGACGTACTCCACCATCTCCAGCAGCGCGGCGCGTTTCACCTCCTTCCATTTGAGGTCCGACAGCGGCTCGTCCGCGAAGTCGAACAGCAGACAGCATTGACGAAGCTTCTGCACGAATAGCTGCTCGCGTTCCGTTGCCGGTGCATCTAGAACAGAAAAAAAATAAATCGATTTTAAATAAAAAAAATAATCTGTCAATTGCTACTTTAAGTTTCGTAAAATAATATTGTAAAATTTAATTTCTAGAAATCTACTAAAGTAAGTTTCGTTACTGTTTTCCTGTAAAGTTCATGAAACTTCATGGTATTCCTTTATGGGGGACCATAGAAAAGATTTAAAGGATCGTTGCAGAATAGACTTCACAGCATAGAATATTTCAAAGCAAATAAATAATATATTGAAACCTTTGAATACAAAAGTAAAGTAAAGAGAGAAAAAGGGAACGTACATGTAAGTTTGCGGAAACAGTTAAGCAACTGAATAATATCCTGTGTAGTGGATATCTTATGGAAGGGAAGTAATCGGAAAGTGTCGGAGTGAAAATCGAGTGGGAAAACATTATGATAAATGTAGCTAATGCTACATCGTCCTGATCAGCTTGTCCAAGTGGATATGGGATATACCATATGGGTATGGATACACATAAGATACGGGCAAAAATCATTTATTTGTTAATGTTTTAAAATTATGTGGTGAGTAGCCTGTTAAAAAGGTAAGTGTATACATACTGGCCCTGGCTGAACTGAGCAAATTGTATTAGTTGATGTCGTATAAAGCGATGGATGGATGTGATGTAGTAGTTGTGTGTGTGTTAGTATTATCAAAAATAATAACAGTTTTTAAAAATAACTATTCAAGCTTAAAAATCAAATAGGACTACACTACGCTACGCAGTGTTGGATGGTCCTTCTCGTAAAATGAAGGGACGACCTGCACAGCGTTGCGGGGATTTTATGGATGAAGGTCGCTCAGGACCGTGCTTTGTGGCAATCTTTGGGGGAGGCCTATGGACAGCTTTGGACTTGCCGTGACAAATTAATGAACCCAATCCCACACCAACAATCTTCTTTGATAATGTTTTCTTTCAGTATAAATTAAAAGAAACAATCGTATTTACAATAACGTTTTAAATAGCTAAATATTCGGTTAGGATCGGTGTAAGTCGATCGCCGTTTATGTCCGTCCGACAAAAACACAGTTACAAAGGCAAATTACTTCAAATTTTACTTGAACAGTTGATACATTGTTTATGTAAAAGCCAAATATTAATCACTCACAAGATAGAGTCTTTCGGATCGGGTTATCAGGTGAAATAGTCCTAAAGGTACGTTAAGAAATGTTTTTTAAAACTTAACCTTTTAAGTGATCATCAGTGAAACAGACAGTCGTGTACAAAGTGTACATGACAACTATAAAACAAAGGTTAAAATCTTCACTTGACTTGATCTCAAGTTTCAATGTCACAGGTATGAGATTTTATAACATAGACTACTGTTGTACTCGGCGTTGCCCGGGTTAAAAATTTAAAAAAGTATAAGAAAATAATAAAAAAACATTGCACCTACGTTCTTTGCAGCATCATAAGAAACTATCTAACAAAATCCGATCAAAATCGGTCCAGTGAATTCAATGATTAGTCTGCACATATTAGATGTTATATAGAGATATTACACGGTTTATCATCTAATTCTTGGCTGCCAATAATCCTCTACTGGCAAAAGGCCTCTCTCATGGAAAGAATAGATGTAGTAGATTGACGATCGCAATATATATATATATAAGATATATAATATATATACGATATATATGGAAGTAAGTGATATTAGCCGTTTTGGCTTTTATAACTTCTTCGGATTTTAAGCTTTAAAGTAATTGTACTCAGTACATCTACTGCTTATCTTTGTTGTCGTCGAGTTGTGTAGATCTTTCCGGGTGGTGAGAAGAGTGAGTGAGCGTTTGTATCTTGTGTATGTGGGTGTAATGTTTGCGCTACGCGTTCTTAGTTGTCGATCGTGATCTGAACTGCTAAGTGAGTGTTCAGTGTTAGTATGAGATGAATTGACCGAATCAGTGTCGAAAGGCTGGTCTGACGGCAACAGGTCATCTTGGTCGATGAGTAGGTTACGCGGGTGTTGGTGACGTACCGTTGCGTTTATTGACGGAATTTGTGTACAGGCGTTTACTACCAGCGGGTTTACGTATTTTGTGGCTTTGACGATCGCACTACCAAATATTTCACACCTAAGTGTACGACACCTAGGGGTTGAGAACGGTTTAACATATTTTCTTAAGCCGCCACCACATTTATAGTTGGCATTTATTAAATCTTGTGTTTAGTGGTTAAATGAAAAAAAATTGCTTTGGTCTATTTAAAATGACTTCGTTGTCCTGGTTTGTAGATCAATTACATCTAGGGAAAACGATTTGTATATAAAACACGTAAATATATCTCACCAAGTCATGGGTTGACTGGCAGAGAATGCCAACAGGCATTAAGTCCGCCCTTTGTCACCTCATACTATAAGGTGTAAACAATAAAGTTTTTATAACATATACAACTTAAATAAGCACAATTTTAATGTATTTTGTGTATACGTATGATAATAATACCAGTAAGTGAACAACACTTCACAACAACACAATCGCGCAAAGCATGTTAAATTTCTACAGCAAACTCGGTTTCCTATGCGATTGTACGTAAATCAGTGCGAATTGCATTACAATTCTGCTTTTATCCGGTCCGTTCCGCTAATTCTTTTAGCAGACATGTATACATATTTAGCTCCTCGATGTAACAAACACCTTGTTACCAGTTTGATCTAATGTGTTGTAAGATGTGTAAGTATTATTTATCAAGATGCGACTATAATGTCTAATGTGGGGAGGTTTAAGGGCGAACATACCATATCTTTCTCCGAATTCAAACTTCACCTGCACGTGGTGCAAACACCCCGCTTGCAAACTAACTTTGTTTTGACATTCATAGAGTATTAGGAAGATTTGGCGACGAAGAGATTTCTTTCGGAACCCTCGCACTAGTGATGCTGCTCCCTATCGCTGGTCTGTGAGATTTGGATCAGCTCGGTTTTCCTCTATCTGTCGGTCGCTTGAGCCTCGTTTGTTAGATTGCAGAGTATATTACGTGCAGCTGAGGTTGGTATTGGATGAAAAAGATGGTATATTCCGTAAACGTAACAGTAGTAAAGTAAAGTAGTAACCTGTAAATGCTCACTGCTGGGCAAAGGCCCCCTGCTGAAATACGAGTATCTGAGAGGGTTTTGGAGCCGGGAAGGATCTTTTACGCTGCTCTAGTGCAAGTTGGCGAACTTCACATGTCGGAAACAAATTCGTCGGTAGAATTTGGGAACTAATAGTAATCACTAGGGGCTAAGGCTGGACTACAAGGTGGGCGATTGACTTCTTCGTAACCAGATTCCCGCACAGTAGTCTTAGAAACGTGTCATGAGAGCCGGGGCGTCGTCGTGAAGGAGCAACACACGGGCGGACAGTTGACCCCGCCTTTTATCTCTAATTGCTTTCCGAAAATTACGCAAGTGGATGAGTAGGTGTTCATAGTTTCACCTTTATTGTGTACTCGGATAACATAATTACATTTCAGTTCCAAAATACTATGGCTATGACTTTTCCGGTAGACGGAGTGACTTTGAATTTCTTCGGGGGGTCTGTACACTTAAAGTGCCACTGCATGGACGCCTGCTTACTTTCAGGGTCATAGTGCTAAACTCATGTCTCATCTCCAGTAACAATTCTATTGAATATATTTGATGGATCTTCACCATAGTGCTCTAAAAGTTATCTACAGAACTGGACCCGCACTTGTTTCTGAGACCCTGAGAGCTTTCGTGGCCCCCCCATATTAAACTGATTTTTCTGAGGTTAAGAAGGTCATGAAGAATGGTGTGTACGGTATACACTCGGGCCGCAGAGAAGGTCATCTTTAATACTCCTAATACTTTCAACCTTCACTAGACCACTTTTGAACGATCGATAACAAAGATAATCTTTGTAAACAGTCACCATCTCCACGTAAATAATTTGTTGGATTTTTCCTAGTTTTGTAAGTACTTAATCACAGCGCGGTGCCCGATTTTCTTGAACTTGCCGAGCTGACGTAACAGCTATTCCAAATGTCATTGACTTTCAATGACTAGCGAACTAATGATAACACGACCACATGACATTTTTAATTATAGATATAAATATAGTTATTATATCATTAATCAAATTACTCACATCATTAGTAAATCTCCCGACGCCGAGAAATCATTGAACGCCCCTTGTATGTCTTCTGAGCATAGGTTCCAAAGCACTGGTATTATATAATAAATGCTACCAACCCATTCGACAGATGATCGAGCGGAAAATTATTTAACGTTGATGATGCTGTAGATAGATATCGTCAAGTGGCTTTGTTTATCTAATTCACATTTTACTACACGTATTATTTGTTCTAGTAAAAAGTTGCTTAAGCGGTGAAGAAACTGGTTGTACGTTGGCGTACATGAAAGAAAGAAAAAGAAAAGAAAAATACGTCTTAATTCATTAGAACAAAAGTAGCAACGTTAACGTTATAAGTTCTAAGCTTCTAAGAGGATTTCATGAGAAAGGCTTATACTCGTATATATAACACATTCATATTTAGCTTATTTCAGATCTGTTCAACTGAAACCGGCGCAATTCACTATTAATATATAATTAGTAATGGTTGATATAAATATCCATACCATCGCCGGTTTTGCTTATCAAAAATAGATATTTGATTGTTAACACACGCGTCATACGGACACAAACTAGGATTACTTGTGCACTTATACATAACAAAAAATCAATGGCTCTGCCGCAAACATTTACATCCTACATTAAAATTTGTCAAGACGGGTTACGAACCTACGACCATTGACTTCGACTAGGCACGGTCTAGGGTACCACTTGGGGCCGTCAAATTATATGTTATACCTATTCCGTCAAATTTCTATCTACGATCATGGATATATAAATCCGTCGTAAATTATTATTTTTAACATGATTTCCTTTATCGAAGACTCGCTATTAAGAAAGGAAACCATATCTTGGATCTGAAAAGTAACACGGCAAGGTTTTATCGAGGAATGACTTCACGCGGACTTTTCTGATATGTATTTGTGGTTATTAATAATTTATAAATAATAAACTATTATTAATAGAACACTATAATTAGCATATCTGATGTTGTTTTCAAACCATTTAATTTAGATTAAAATGAAAAAATAATCCGATGGAAGAAACATTCAGTTTGTCGTCAACTGGTCTTTGTCTTCCTGGGCTATGATTGCGCCCGAAAAACAACTAATCGACCCCGTTTTATTCCATTAGCTTTAGATTCACGTAGAATAGAAGCCTTTTGAAAGTCACTGCTCTCATCCGTCTAGTTTGTTTATAAAAATAATTAACATGTGTCTTTGTGATGTGCGATTTTGGACTTTCCCAACTATTTGCGTATAGTGTCCTTAACTTTCGTTCAAACAGAACCCGTAATCGAGAAAAAAGTATCCTATACCGTATTCTATGAGACGATCAAACTCTCTGACAAATATCTCTTACATCCATTCATGCAAACTTTCACATTTATAATATTAGTAGGATTTCCACTGACGTTTTCATACAGATTACAAGAACGCGGCGACATTTTGTTGGATATTGTAAGGATATAGTTGTACGGCACTGGATATTTCTATTCAAATTAAATATTACATCATCGTTACCATAACATTTAAAAAAATAACAAAATAATAAATAACTACTTCAATTTGCAAATTTTTTCATCAGCTTATCTAAATATTCAGCGTCTTAATGAATCTTACGTAATGTCCTATGTTTATTCTTAAATGTTTAGCATGTAATTTAGTATTTGTTGCCTTGGTGGTATCATTTGGATGGTGAAATTTTTTAATGCTTATTGCCACTTGAATCGCCAGAGCCCTATTGACAGCCCTTGTTCTTAAAACGCATTTAATAAAAACCATTTCCCCCATTCCCATTCGAGACTGAGGAGATTCATAAGACAACAAAATGAACCATAAAACATGTAAATAATAAAATTTAGGTATATACGTAAATATGTAATATTCTAATGTGTTTATTTAGTCATAACCTTGCGCGCTCTTGATCCATTAGTGGAATGCCATTTATATTCCGTAATATACTATCATGAGTTTAAAGCTCATATAAAAGATTCAAAGAACATCGTCGCTTCCTGAACATGTAATAAAAAAAATATTTTCTCTGTTTTACCTTTATCTACATTGAAAACATATTGTATTTATGCATCTCACAACAACTAACTAACCCTCTGAGACTTTTGAATGTGGAGATTTGGTTATTTAGTCAGTGAGTGGTATCTTGCTCTTAAATTTGTAAAGATTTACTGTTGACACATTACACTAAGGGATTTCCGACCGCTACGCACCTCAGACGCTGTTTCAGAGTGGTGAATTCACAACTGTATTAATAAAGTTCAAAGACTTCCACCCCTGTTTTCCTATATTAATATTTTCATCAAATTTAAATGGGACCACCCTAAGACCCTAATGATTTTTTACGCGAACACTACACATTTGAATATTATAGTACAAAATTATTTACTACAGTGAGGCGCATAGTGTTGGGTAGGCAATACTTATAAAAAGCAAAGTATTTTAGATAGTTCCCCTTTATTAAGTAATAACCAGTTTATTTGGCATTCCCTTATGCCAATACGGAATTCATACCTTGCTGCAATGAAAGTGCAATTCAAAACCGAAAAGTCACAAACACAAAAGGTATGATAAAATCCGAAAATAATAGTTTCATTTGAAAAGGTGGTGGTTCAGTGGTCGAAAATATTCCGTAACATACACAAAAAACACAGACACATTGATAACCTCCTCCTTTTCGAAGTCGGTTGAAAATAGATATCCAGACCCATGCAGAATAATATAATATGAGTGCTGTAAAAGAAATTCTAGAATTGAATATCTCCGGTGGATTGGTATTATTATTTCCGATATAGAATTATATCGGAAATAATCAAGTTCACATTACGCTCACGCACACACGCGTTCACAAAAACATTTGTGCTATCTAAATAATTGTTCACGTAGATAACGAATATTACATTGTTATGATTTATTACTTATATTTAATTGTATACCGACGGGAGGATCCCGATCCGTAATACAGACACTGCCTAAGACACCGACACTCACCAATCATTACTACACGTAGCGTAATGTTAAATTTAAGCTTTCCTGTGTGTATTAACTGAGAGTAAATAAATAAATAGGTAATAATACCTATTTCTTAATACATTACCCCGCTTCGGCTTCGCACGGACGGACATATAACGTAAAATCATACTCATACAACCATTTCACAAAATTACCCATAATGTTTTTATAGTCAGTAAACGTAGTTATTGGCTATCTGATACTATGTTTCGTTAGTCCTTTCATGAAAAGGACTATGTACAAAAGTGGAATTATACGGGCTGATATAATTGCATATATAAAAAGATTTTCTACGATTGTCGAGTGGTTAGGGGATCTTTTAACGTGGTAGAGCCAAGCGGCGGTTTTAGCTGCTGCTCGAATGGGCCGACTCGACCAGATTAATACCACGACCCCGTAGAATACCGGCGTGAAGTAGAGAGATCTTGTGCTTCGGCGTTTCGTTCGGTAAGTGAGGTAACCGGAGGCCCACTCCCCCTCCCCATTCTACTCCTTATCCCCCCTCTCATCTCCCAAATACCCCCAAAAGGCCGGCAACGCACCTGTAGCTCCTCTGGTGTTGCAGATGTATGTGGGCAATGGTAATCACTTACCATCAGGTGAACCTATTGCTCGTTTGCCGGCTATATCATATAAAAAAAAATCTAAAGACTCAAGTTCGATCCCCTATGCGGATGGATCTTAACAATAAGTTTTTCGAAACTTACATACAGTGTCAGTCGTTATTATAATTATACAAGATTTTCTTACAGATCTCAATTTTATTTTTTGGTAATCAAATAAACCTTTGATAATTTGGGGTTACCTAGCTTTTAAACAGTGAAATAATTATTAAAAGCGGTCAAATAGAGATTACCCCACCCAATGCAACAATATACACAAAGTCACATAATGTTTCTACATTAGTATAAATAAATAAATAGGTAATAATACCTATTTCTTAATACATTACCCCGCTTCGGCTTCGCACGGACGGACATATAACGTAAAATCATACTCATACAACCATTTCACAAAATTACCCATAATGTTTTTATAGTCAGTAAACGTAGTTATTGGCTATCTGATACTATGTTTCGTTGGTCCTTTCATGAAAAGGACTATGTACAAAAGTGGAATTATACGGGCTGATATAATTGCATATATAAAAAGATTTTCTACGATTGTCGAGTGGTTAGGGGATCTTTTAACGTGGTAGAGCCAAGCGGCGGTTTTAGCTGCTGCTCGAATGGGCCGACTCGACCAGATTAATACCACGACCCCGTAGAATACCGGCGTGAAGTAGAGGGATCTTGTGCTTCGGCGTTTCGTTCGGTAAGTGAGGTAACCGGAGGCCCACTCCCCCTCCCCATTCTACTCCTTATCCCCCCTCTCATCTCCCAAATACCCTCAAAAGGCCGGCAACGCACCTGTAGCTCCTCTGGTGTTGCAGATGTATGTGGGCAATGGTAATCACTTACCATCAGGTGAACCTATTGCTCGTTTGCCGGCTATATCATATAAAAAAAAATCTAAAGACTCAAGTTCGATCCCCTATGCGGATGGATCTTAACAATAAGTTTTTCGAAACTTACATACAGTGTCAGTCGTTATTATAATTATACAAGATTTTCTTACAGATCTCAATTTTATTTTTTGGTAATCAAATAAACCTTTGATAATTTGGGGTTACCTAGCTTTTAAACAGTGAAATAATTATTAAAAGCGGTCAAATAGAGATTACCCCACCCAATGCAACAATATACACAAAGTCACATAATGTTTTTACATTAGTATAAATAAATAAATATCAAACGTTACGAATGAAAGGATAAAATCTTCGGCTTTAACCTTTTAACGTTTTGTTTGTTCAAAACCGAACGCTTATTTTTGACCTTTATATGATAAACTCCAAAATCATTAAAAACAATAATCGTTACAAAAACTCCAGCGAGTCACGCGATGGTGTAAAAAGGAAAATCGTTAATTGAAAAAGAAAAATAAGGAAGACTTTAGGGTTGTCATTTATTAAAATTCATGACAACATAAAATTACCAACATACAACAAAAATAAACATACCAACGAAAGTCAATTTAAGTAGCAGTTTGTGTAAATGCACTAGGTAATAAATGAACAAAATGAATTTAGTACATACCTTATTTGCTTTCTGTATTTTTTTATGTAAATATTTGTAAAAAAAGTAGGGTAAAATAAAGTCAAAGCCAAAGGTCAACTAGCCTGCGCGTTCGGTTCACTCTGCTGATTAACGAACGAGACTGTCGACCGACATATTAGCTGCCTGTAAATAGTCCACTGCTGGATGTAAGCCTATCCCATAAGGAGGATTTGCCATAATCACCACGCTGGACATGCGAATTGGACGATCGTAGCAACCGATATCTCGCACCTTAGACGTTGCTCCACAATATCATTGGTTCGCTTAATTATGATCTGGTATTTTTCGAGATGGTTATCGTTGTTGTTGTTGTTGTAACCATAGCGATTTTTAAAGCTTTTCCTTTTAGCCTTACGACATCCACGGGAAGAAATGGCTGGCGGGTTATTACGCCGATACCATTGGTCCTGCTTCAATAAACCTAGACCCTATAGAGTAGTCTTGGGGAGTGGGATCGTTAATGCGACGGTAACCGGCGCGGCGCTTACCAATTCGCCTGTTTACGTTATATCTGCGCGATTATGTGCAAACCCTTTAATGCAATGTATACGAGCTTTTGTTGGGGCTTTCATGATGAGGAGAGCGTCCAGTTGTGTGTCTTCCCAAGGAAAACGCAGCGTAATAATTTAAGTGCAACATTGAGCTCATTTTCTTTAAGCGTATTGCACTTCCATTTAGCAACATTTGTAATTCCTTTGTGTTAAATCTGCACCGCATCTTGGGTCCAAATTAAATTATAAATAATAACTTTCAGGACAACGACACTAAAATGTATGGCAACTCTACCGAGGACTTTGTTGTTTTTGATTTATGCGATCATACTATAATCATAACCTTTATTTGCTAAGCTTTTTTACAATGTTTTACTCAGTATACATAAAGTAGGTACTTCGAAGTCATGTTATTTTGACCTTACTTTTGAGGGTCGTTAATGTCACAGTGCGTTGACTGATAAAAACGTGAGAACGTATATTAATGTTTGACGTCACTTATTTTGAATATTAAAGTAAAAAAAATATGAAAAGCGTTGAGAGATAAATAATCGGAAAAGTTAATAAAAAAACTTATTAAAAAAGGGGTATTTGAACATAGTTTAGATATGCTTATACTTGTATACCTGTACTTGCATACTTTTTGTAAAACTGCAGAAATGGTGAAATACAATCGACTAAAAAACAACACACAATGTTGCGTTCTTTAATAGAATGAACCCTTAGCGATAAAACTGGAGTACTGTGTCATTACACTACGGCGCTACACTGCTTCCATTTGGCTAGCACAAAATAAACTAGGTTTTGTTGGGGCTTGAAAAATTTACTGACACAGATGTACCGCACTTGATGAAATGAAAAAAATTAGGTAGATATTTAATATAAATGTAATAAATGACTCCGATACACGGTTCAGATACGTTTATCCAAATAACGATAGTATGAACAATTGGTGATACAAGGGAAGTCCTACATTTGATAATTTTCAAAAGTCCAAATTCTCTAAGCCTAGTGCATATATGATTCCGTTATTATGGAACTGGATATAAGGTTTTCAAAAAAAAATTATTATTTAACGTTCTTAACTCTAAAATCGTTGTAATGGCTCACCAAAAGAGTTGTAAGAATTGTAGCTTTGAATACAAGCACTCACGCCTGTGAACCTTAGGGTTAAACAGAGATAACGGATTTATTTATTTGGCAAGACGTAGCGTAGCTGACCGTACAATCATATCCCACTTTAACCTCTCGGAAATATAGAATGTAACCGGTGGCGAACCTCGTTGCCAGGTTTTCTCCCAGACTTTGTCGTCGCCTTTCACGACACCCACGGGAAGAAAGATGGTGCAATTAAAAAGTTTGTAATTAATAAACATTTAAGAGAGTCTTTGTTTCATTAAACATCTTTATATAACGTCTACGTTTATTCAGACTTCAAATCCATAGGAGTACATAATACATTCTCATCCGTTATGTACGAGGTTGTTTTGTAATTTGTGCTATACAATACATACATTTTCACAAACCATTAACAATTCACTAAATTAAAATGTGTTTATTCTGTTTTTCAAACATTCTATGCCGTTAATTCTACTGGCAATCTCTTAGCAACAATATAAATTAAACCCAAACACACCATACTCTGATCGTTAACAGATAACAACGCAGTTTCACAGAGCATGATCCCAGCCCAAACAACTCGCGAAAATTTTGTACACGTGACCTTAATTTATGATTAACAAAGTTCCCGGTTCTCACTAAATAAGACCGAGATAAGATCCGAGTTCCGTTCAAACATTTACACTTTTGTGAAGAACTTCAATTTGGAATAACGGGGTTGAGTAGTACGAGGTTGAATTTCCGTGACCTATACCTTTGTGTAGTTTTGTAGCCGGCCGCCACCGGTCCGTCCATGGCATTACGATGGGTCGATATATTTCTGCGGCGTTTTCGCCATTTGCCGTATTACGTGCACGGGATACTTATGGGATCTGCTAGTCATACGTCGGTGACGCATTGTTTCGGGATCCGATGTTACTACAATGCTGTAAGCAATGAAGCGTAGGCAGCAACGCACTGATTACACGGCTACGAATGCTATTGACGGACGCGATAATGCCAAGGTATCAAAGTAACGATTTATTAATTGTATACTTCGTCGACGATCGAAATAGATGAGGGAGGAACGATCCGCCGGCGGATATTGAGAGATGAAAACATCACGATTGTAAACATAGGCGTGAGTTGCTCGAGTATTTTGAGAACCTTTGAGCAGCGGCAGTTGAACCATGAGGCTTTCCTTGTCAGCGTTGGGCGCCTGCGGACGTTCGGGCGAGACGGCCGCGGGGGGCGGCGGAGAGCGCGCCTCAGGCGGCGACGGCGCCTTCTGCGGCGGTCCCTGGCCCTCCATGGCGTCGCCCGACAGAGCGAAGCGGAACGCACGAGCTACGTCTGAAACGCTCTCAGAGCGCTTGGTGGCCTGGCTCGCGACGAGGTCGAGGCCCGAGTGGAACGACGGCGACTTGGGGATACCGAGCGGCGAGACGGCGCGGCGCGGTTTGGCCTCAGCGGCGGCGAACATCGCGCGCGCGGCCGGCCCGGCGTGGACCATCGCAGGCGGCGGCCGGCAGCGGCATCCGAACGGGAGCCGGCGGCGCCGGGACCGGAGCGTGTTGCGGGGGCGGCCGGACTGCCACGCGCCGCCGCCCGCTGACGGAAAGCCTGCGCGCGCATCTGATACCCCTACCTCCACCACGCCTTCGCCCTACGACGCCACAGCCCGTACATGCAATCGCTCTATACAACCTCCTGTAGGGCTGTTACTAATAATTTACATGCACACGTTTTGTCACAATGCAAAACAAATTTAGAATCATCTACCTAATTTACTACTGCCTATCTGTAGCTGCAAAACACAATGTAGACAATTTGTTAAATTATTTTTCATATTTCGTTTTGTTTTCGCCAACCCTAATTATATTTATTGGTATCGTAATTCGAGTGACGTCGATACGAGTAGCCATAACAAACTAAAAGACAAATAGTGATGAAGTAAATAATTATCGTTGCCAAAGCGCGATCGACGGATATAGACGTAAGAAAAACAAAGCACTTAAGCAATACCGATGTGTAAAATTAATTGATGTTTAAACTGATTTTAATTTTAAACGTAATTTTGATGGAACTTTTCTCAAACATTTAGTAACATGGTGCTATTTTTTCTTGCTCGATATTAGAAATGCGAAAGTCTCTATATTTGTCGTGTGATACGCTAATTGGACTGGACGAAAGTTGAAATAAAAGAAATTCGTCAGAAATGGAAATTATGCCTTGAAATTGGATGCTTTTTATTTAAATTAGGTGTTTTCTTGGAACAAAACTGTTAGCTACTTTATCTATTCTATAATGCCTGTCTTTTTTAAAGAATCGCGTTATCGTTTCTGTTTACATTCATAGAATACACAAAAATGCATTTAGTAACCATTTGTAATTCGTTAATAGCCCATCCAAACTTAGGCAATACAAAAAAATACTACGTTAAAAAAGATTGCATCTCAAGATATTCCGAGAATAGAATGGGGGACGTCTCAGTTTGTTTGGGCTCGAGGGTGACTCAACCCTCGTGCGAAGGGAGGGAAGTATACCAGACTTCCCCTTCATTATAAACATCGATCGTTTTAATGGACCTAAAATTGTGCAACTCACTCCCGTGACTTGGCGCCCAATGTGACATGACATTTGACACGAATCCAATGTCCTATACATTCTGTAGTCACCGATACATATCAGTAGTCAACAGTACAACAGACACTTAACAATCTATACCAATTCTGACACAGTATACCTTATTCAGAACAAGTGTATTAAAACAAAGTTTCAGAGAAACAATGTAGCTTGTTTCATCTTCATCCCCTTTTTTGCCCACCCTTAGCGGAGAAATATTTTTTGAATATCAAAATTTTCATACCTCTTGCCTATTCAATCAAAATAATAAAATTTAAAATCGGTTCACAATCAGTGAAGTTATCGCGTAACATACATGCTGCAGTTGAACTGATAACCTCATCATTTTTTTTTGGTCGGTTAAAGGGGTCGGTCGTTAGTGGGGATATAACGTACTGCACCGAAATGCTATTTGTACAACCTTACTATAAATAATTTATTGATTTTCAGTCGTAAATATCAGACGTCAATTTTGTATCAAAGTATTAAAATAGCGACACAGCCCACAGCTTCGTCCGCGTAATGTTAATTTTTTCTTCGGGAACTCTTGTTAGACATAGATAATATTTTGAGATACCTTATTTATATTATAGTATTTTTTTTATTATATATTTACTCTATATTATGGTTGGGTAGTATTTATCTATACCACCCAACCAGACGAGTATATCTGTAAATAAATAATAATAATAATAATTTATTTTTACTTTTGCTCCCACAAGTTTATAAAGATTAATCTAACATTCTCAATAAGTTACAAGTTGTTGAAGATCCTGTTTTATTCCAAATCATAATCTATCTTTATTTCTCCTAAAATGTATTTAAAACGGTCAGTCGTTTAGGCGTGATTGCAATCCTGTAAATTTCACATTAATAATATTAACATGGATGAACACTTGCCTTACTGCCTGTAAGTAGTCCACTGCGGCACATAGGCATAAGAAGAATTTGCCATAATCGTCACGTTCAGGAATCCGATAAGCGAGCGCAGTACCAGACACCTCACACCATAGACGCTGGTGGCCGTCATAGGTCTGCTTAATTTTGGAGTGGTATTTTTAGAGTACGTTATACCGCCGTCTGACACTAGCTATTGCGATTTTAAAGGCTTTTCCCTTAGTCGTCTCTTACGAAACCCACGGGAAGAAAGGTGTGGCAGATTCTTATGCCGATAAATATATTTAAACATTTGTTCGTATCTTTCTTATCATAAACACATTCTTCGAGTATAAGAATGATGGTACTAGGTCTAAATAAGTGACCAAGCAATATGATAACGTTTATCAATAAGCAAGCACGCCCGAACACGAGCACGTTCAAGTTATGCGCGAACGTTCGCGGAATATAATTTCTATTTCTACAAAGAACATAAATAATGTACACATGACCTTGTGTAGTACTTCTACCTAGAGAATCGTTTTATAATACGCAATCGCGAAATGAGGATGCTTATCTTATCATGGTGGTATTATGAAAATCAAAATCGGACGGACAGAGTTATTGTTTTATGGAGAACATGGCGTGGCTATAAACGACAGCTGTATAATAACTACACTTTCGGAAGTGATACAGAAGTGTAACCTCGGTTATATTTTTTACCAATTTCCACTCACAATACTAAAACCTGAAGATAGTAAACTGAAATATATTAGTATAAATGAAGTAAACCGAATCTATAAACAAAGTAAAATACTTCTGAAGTCTGATTAATTCGACTCTGTAATGCACTTATATGTGTTTTATTTTAAGTATTTCTTAACCTACACTTTTTGCCTCTCCTGGAGACAGAACCTAATGCTAACTGCCTTACCTTACTAGTCTGTTAATAGTTCACCGCAGGACATAGGTCTCTCCCATAAGGAGGATTTGTTATAATCGTCACGCTCGGCGAGCGGATTAGCGATCGCAGCACCAGACACCTCGCCCTTAAGACGCTGCTGGCCGTCATCGATCTGCTTAATTTTAGTCTGGTATTTTACGAGTTGGTTATCCCGCCATCGGGTGGTAGCAATTGCGATTTTTAAGGCTATTCCCTACGACAGCCACGGAAAGAAAGAGACAGGCAGATATTCTTACGCCGCTACTATATTGTATACTACTCACTTAAAATATTAGTTATTTAATTAGGCATTGAAGTAATTAACTAAATAAATAAAAAAGTTTTATTTACATATTTGGTAAAAATTAATTAACTTAATTAAAAAATAATAGGTACATACCTTTTTATATTTAAATAGCGACTGGATAGACCACTCACACGTATTTACCTTTTTCTTATCTGATGTTCATTTTTTTCGTACGATTAGATCGGAGTGTGGTTAAGATGCAGTGACACAAAAAACAGAGCGAAATAACGCAGCATGAGAATATCCTGCTATTAAATGGATGGTGTTGCCTCCGCCAGGGGATGTTTACGTGTGTTACGCCAGAGCCTGTGCGCATACCTCGTAGTATACGTAAATAAGAAAAATAACAAATTTTGCATAATCTAGTTTTCCATTGCATATGCCAAGCAAAGCTGAGCTCCTAGATTGTTAAATAAGTGATTACTAATTAATAACTTAGTTATAAGCATTGAAAAGGAAGACACGACAAAAGAAGGCTTGCTCCCCTGTTTTTACCACTTAGTTATGCATTAAATGTATTTCATATCTTTGTATCTTCCCGACTCTAAAACCCACTCAGACATTTTAGGAGGCCGTTGCCCAGCAGTGGGCACTTACAGGCTGCTTACTTTAATTTACATATCTTTGTAAAAACTTCCTTGGCAAATCATACTTAATGTAAACTTTTAACAATAGAAGGGCAGGATTGTTCAGTACGAACGACCTATAGTCTAGATGCCTAATTGGCGGGTTTCACTTTAATTTTATACAGGTGTCATATAGGGCGACAATATGGGGTCGTAAACAGATATGGTATGGTTTTATTACCAAAATTATTAATACCGATATAAAAAAAATATTTAAAAATAAGTACGTATGTACTATGTCATTTTCTTTATTTATTCACAAATATTTTGCAATGAATTAAGAGAACTTAAAGCTTTAACGACACGATTTTAACGCTTTGTTAAAAACATTATTAATACGTTGTTAAAAAAATGTAACATTTTCCTTTAAAAACGAATTATAAAAATCCAAACATATTTCAGCACACACATACCTTGATAAAGTACGCTAGTTTTCGTATACATAAAAATGATTTACTTTAGGCTATTTTTAACCGATGTTATGTTTGTAAAATTTGGATCAGCCATGTTTCAAGCAATATTTTTAAAAAAATAATCTTTCAGAGGTCTATGTTCAGCAGTGGACTGAAATAGACTGATGGAAATGAAGATTATCTATAATAAATACTTTCATTTCATCACTTATATTTTAAATGTTTTATAATTATTGTGTTTATAATAATACGATGTTATTGCGGGAAGTATGCAATACCAAACGAGGAAGATGCAGTACCAAACACGCATCCACAATACAATTCGTACGTCTCCGAGAGAAGAACTTAACGGGTTGTCGGTCTGGTCACAGGGTTTGCTCCCGGATATTGCAATGAGAATCTTAAGGCTTTCCCTTAATCGCCACTTATGGCAATAGAAAAGGGGTGGCAGATTTTTAGGTCGCTAGCGAGTTCTATGCAACTTTCCTTTGGACGAAACAAAATTTAAAAAACATTTATAGATAGACTGAAAATGCGTGTTCATTTACGGTTAATTAACATAGCTCAAGACTTTATTCAACGAATTCGTCAGGGCCATTGCTGCGTAACAAAGATAAGCGGTGAGATTAGAGCGACGGTGACGAAATTGAGCCCGACTAGAGACGGAGTAGCGTCGACCCGCGCCCCTAATTGAACACGCTAAGTGTGACGGTGTGTGCAGAGCCTGGGATGTGGGCCCGTTCGTTCGTACGGTGTCAAATCCAGCGGCGATTTGCCGCCGGTGTTCGTTGGTTTGGTGCAAGTCAACCATCTTACCTGCAGGTGGTGCACCATGCTGGGACACAAACGAGGCACTGGCGACCGTAATGGCGGAAAATTCTTCAGAATTTGCCGAACTCAATTTACTACACTTGTGTAGTAAATGTTTATCTATGTCTACTTTAGTTGCTGCCCGCGACTTCGCCCGCATGGTCTCAAATTTTATCAACAGAGAGCTCTTAATTGAGATACAAAGTATTCCATCACATAAGCTACACATGTGCCAAGTCAAATCAGTAGAGTTCCTTAAGCTTGATTGTACAACAAACGTACAAACATTGGAATATAAATTCATTACGTGTTGTAACAACATATATTCTATTTTTATGACACGTTAAGGGTTAAGTTATATAAAGCAAGTATGAAGCGAGTTCTGTAAGTAACATTTTAAAAAAAGTTCTATCAAAATCCATCAATTCATTTTCAAATTCAAACATACATACATATAGAGAATTTTATACACACGTTTAGATTAAGTAGTATTTTTTATTATAGGTTTGTTTAACCTACGTTGCGTTTAATTGTGTTTAAACAAGCTAAGAAATGATTTGTGAGAATGAATGCAAGACTTGGTAGCGTATGTATCTTTTTATTTTTATTTACACACCCGCATTTGTTAGTCAATTCTTTCTAGTTCAGACAACCTTTTGTGTTATTAAATAAAATACATGGATTTTTTCATACGTTTTTCTCATTGTCGTTCAAATATTTTTAGCGCTGTGCCAGCGTATATACACACAAAATTACATATGTTTCTGGAAAGTCGGAACTAGGTAACAGAGGCTATTAGTTGATTTTACCGGGGTTTCCCTTAGCCGATCTTTACATCCACTGAAAGAGATAGTGTGGCATATTCTCTATCGAAGGTTGTTTAAGAGATCTGCCCTCCCTTGTCACGCCATAACCTTAATTAATGAACTTTACAGCACCTACGGGTTTTAGTCTTTAACGACTTTAAGTTCCTTTTACAAAAACGTGGTCAGCGGAAAGTAGAGCAATATCCAACCCATTAAGTCAGAAGAGTGAAACAACTAGTATGTTGCATGGGGGACATTACACAAATGTGTACAATGCTGCCATCTAGTAGACATGGCCGGCGGCGCTGAAAAGCTACGGAAACGGAACGAATAGAGAACGGAGGTGAGGCGGAAAGCCGTGGGGCGTGTGTGCCATTTTATTGTAGGTACTTTGCACACGACCTGGATCGTACAAATTGAAAGCATTCATTGCGAGTTGTTTTGAGCACAGGGAACACTATACAAAATGTGTATATTCGATGAAATTAGTGCGTTTTTGGCTTAACTGCTTCATCGGTCTCGAGAATCGAGGGAGAGAGGCCACACTGAAGATGTCAAAATACCTCACAATTTTGTCAACTGCTAATTTGAAATAATTTTTCTTTGACATAATATCTTGTACATGGACAAATATATAGATAGAATTCAAAATAAATATATCTTTTTAATGGATTGAGGTGAAGCATGATGAGATGTATTTTCACCCCTGAGGATTTATATAAGATAAAAAACCTCAAAGCCCGTAATTATTATTATTACTTACCCAGACGACTCCTTGACAGACAAGGAGCCCACCAACTAGTAGTAATTCATTTAATTAAATTTTTATAGTAGTGGACAATTTTTTAATTTTGATGGTTCTTACTTATAGGTTTCTTTGTATGTCACAGGTGATTATTTTTAAATTTGATTCTCTATTTAATTAAGAAAAACGTTGTCCCACTGAATTTCTCCTGTCGTGAAGCGTTTATATAAAATATTTACTACATGCACAAACCTTCAGAACAATTATTACATAAACGGAATAATTATTCTTTATCTAAACAAGTACTTGTTCCATGCATAGAAATCCGTCAAATTCTGTGAAATTGCTTTAAATTAAATCCGTTGAAATAAATATAAGTACATACATTCCACAGGTATACGTCAGATACTACAGTGGCTACAGGTTATTAGCTATTATTTTTTCGGTACGCCACCATAGAAATACGTCTCTGAGGCATGACAGAGACAAAGCTATTGCGAAGCTCCGCTGATCTCGATCGTAGGCGCGTCACGTAGGAGGCGACGAACGGATTTAGAGGGGACGAGGTGTACGCTGATTAAGCTCTGTTGGACGTGTCTATGTAAGACAGCTGGGGAAGGTATGAAAAGAAACGCAAGGTCAATTAATCGTTGTGAACGTTGTCAGAGGAAAATGCCTGACTGAGAGTAAGCATGCTGAGTTGTGGGTCCTGCCCGGCCGATACTATACTAATATATATTTTTTAAATATAGATTTTCAGGAAGAAAAGAGGGCCTTACCGCCTGCATCCATGCCTGTACATTTACATGCCCTTTGAGCTCATCATCATATTGTCAAACAATATATTGTTGGTCTTACACGAAACGAGGAAACATCTAATCAACATTTAATTAATAGATGTTGGTAATGAATGCTACTCCAAACAAATTCAATCGGAGAAGGTAACAGAATCGTAATCACCCCTGTGGATCAAGGTGGAAAGTCTCACTGGCTACAATTATTCTACCATTCTTATACAAATTGGAACAACACAACAGTGGTTGCGCTGTAAGGGCGGCCATCTAACCTGACTACTACATTAGTCTCCATGATTATCTATATATATATACATTTATACACTTATTTGTTATATTTAAATGAAGAGTTTGTAGGGAAGTCCACACGCCACTACACTATATTTTATACAATACGGAAAAAGTAATAAGTTCCTCGTGGAATACGCCAATGTCAGCGATGTAACGCGATTTTAAAAGAAAGAGAATAATTGTACAGATGTAAATAAACAATGTAATTGACACATCACCCGGAAAAGAGACGAAAATACAATATTGAGTGACAAGGTAACATTAATGAAGGCCACAAAATTAATGTTCAGTTGAAGCCTAGAATCTTATTGTTTAAAGCATAATTTATGAAAAATTAAGCAACGTAATGGCAATTAGTATGTAACTATGAATATTATTAATAAAGGAAATAGTAGAAAATCCTATCGTCAAGTTAATTTATACACCTCTATTTATAAGCAAAATGTGGATTGTTCAATGAAAGAAAAAAACTTTAACATTTAATAGCTAACATCTTAAGTTATTTGCCGCCACTCGGATGGTTGCGTAAAAAAATCTGGGAACCTCTTTCGAACCGTGAATATCGCATAACTCGTCGCCAAGATTACGGCAAATCCTCCTGTAGCGAAAGGCCAACGTCAAAAATAAATAAAATGCCCTTTACTTATCCCTACATCCCTATAGCTCATGACTACAATAGAAATTCTGTTGTTATGATCAGTTAACCCGTCCAGTGTTGGTAGTCCAGGCACCATATCCGCTGTCATAAAAAAAATTCAAAAAATTCCTTGTGTTCTTCCTCCAATTTCCATACAATTCCTCCATACAATCTCGTCGTCTCGTTATTTTTTACACCCAAGACATGTTCATGGAAATGAATGGTGATACACTGATTTTTTGTAAAATTGTTAGTGGCATTGCCCCAGATATGGCTCAGAACAATAGAATTTCAATTGTTTCAAAGTTTTGACACGTTAAGTGTTAAGTGATAATGTAAATTCGCAATCTGCTTTCGTTTATTTCATAGGAATTTGTCTTAACTTCTAAGTAGGTTCCATTGCGGTTTTCACCATCATTTAGAGCATTCGAGGAGGAATTCATTACAAATCTGTCCATGCGGAGCCGGCGCGATTCACTTGTAATGTATAAAATGAAAGTTAAGTAAATAAAAATTATATAGGTGACAAACTCAAAATCTCGCTTATTAAGAGAAAGCCATCTTACCTCTACTTTTGAGAATATACATACATAAAAAATTACCATAATTTATTTGCAATAGTCCTTTAGCGACATGGAAATCACTATTATCTGTGCTAAAAGCGTTAAATGCTATCATGAACAAATTGCAACCTCACGTCTGGTGCATTAGTTGGAGCCTACAATACATAATGGAGGTGCTCGCTTTTACACAGAACACGTGTAAAGGGAATCAGCCTTCAATGGACAGGGGAGGGCAGTTAGAAATCAAAAAGTTATACAATTGATAAAATAATCAATTGATTAACCAAAAATAATTTTGAATTTTAATTTTGACTTGGTAACAAGATGTTACCAATGGAATTTTCCATGATGCTATAGGTGAAATGGTTGTAATACGACCTCGAATTCACTGTTATCAATTGTTTTTAAATAATTTCATTCACAATCGTCTCAATGTCGAACCTCTTCGCTTTCTGTAAAAGAACATGCGGTTTTTAACAATATTAGCATATGTAATACTGCGTATAATGTTGAGAAGCCAAGAAGGTACCTGTGGCCGTTGCCTTCCTTGTTTATTCCTTGCCGAAAAGAAAGAATAGGAAGATGAAAATCACATCAACAAAATATTTAGAGTTGCAGTGCAACTGCAGTGAGGAGGTTATTAGCCCCTGCTTCAAATATTTCAATAGCCCACCTTTCGATATCGATGGGGATAAATGGGGTAATACCGCAAATATTTATTTTAATATGATATCATTATTACCAGTTTAGACATCATCTGGTTCTGAACATATACATCCACCTACTTGTCTTTTTTTGCCGCCAATCACGTAAGCAGTGCAACAACTGTTCAGTTCCGGTTTGAGAAGTATTCTGAACCAGTGTAATTACAGGCTCCTTAGGGGTGATAATCATCTATAACCTCCTTCGATTGAAGTTGTAAGCAGGTGCTCATGGGCTTCCGTAGCTCCTTACCTCCAGGTGGACTATTAGTTCATTACCTATTAGTTCGTTACCCCAATTCAATAAAATATACTTGAGCGATTTCAGTACCAGTCGTCGTTGCTCTTCATAGTCATGTACTTTTGGTTAATACGTCATCAGTCGGTAGCCAGAAGGTTTTCAATGTCTTTAAACTTTTCTTACGATATCTACTGAATATATAAAGATTTAATATGAGAAAAGCATGAAAAAATGTAGAAAAGATAGAGAATGTAAGTCATACGTATATTTCAAAAAAGTATTGTTTTCAACAAACATTCCATCTAGGTTAGTTATGAGCAAAATTCTCTGAATAAAAGCACTGTAAGAGAAAGCACACAGGCGCGACTTTTATGTCGCCTTTTTTTAAATCCGCGTGACAAATACACTTGACGACTTTTATACGAGTGCGGCATTTATGACGCAGGCTCCTGTTTCTTTAGGGCTGCTGGTTTAGAAATCACAAATACGAAAATATCGTGTCATATTTGTTTATGATCAAAATTATCTAGACAAATATAACTGATAACATAACGCGCGCATAACTCTCAGTCCAATATAAATTAAAATAAAGTAGCAGCATGTAAATGGTCACTGCCGAGCATCTCAGGTAAGATATCACAAGTATCTGAGAGGGATTTGGAGCTGGGAAGGGCCCACCACGCCACTCCAGTACGGGATGACGGACTTCACATGTCCTCGAAAAAATATCTTTTTTAATTTTCAGATACGCAGGTTTCCTCAAGATGTATTTCCTCACCGTCGAGCACGTGGCAAATTCAGCAATTAACTGTTATTACTGCTATTAACAATTTTAGTGGTGCCGGCACCGGGGGATCCAGCTTAAGCTACTCGCGCTATGAATCTAAAGCGAGCGCCCTGGTCACTAGGCTACCACGGCTCTCTCATAACAAAACTCCGACTTGATTCTTGACGTATTGCATCAATAGAAATTCTATTGTCATGACACGTGAATAAATAATATGTCCCAAACGCCTGTTTTTTTTAACATTAAAGAACATACGAATTTTATGAACTTAAATAAAATATTCAAACAGCAGCAGCACAAGTTATTGGACACCCCTATTCTCCCGGCACTTTCGACTGCGCGCTACTTGTTACGCCACGCTACTTTCGACCTTCGCAACTTCAAATCGACTATCATATGATTTTTTTACATTCCTACTATGGGACACAAATGTATACTATATATTTTTATAGTATTATATAACCTTATCTGTGTAACTGCTAGAAGTACAAGTAGGAAGTGTACTTACTACTGCTTTTAGTACGCGCGTTCAGGTCTACCCCTAAGTTAAGTAATTATTAGTCGACCAAAGGAAAAGACTGGAAAATGTCATGCCTCGAATAGAATAGGTAGTAAATGATTTGATAATGAATCATCAATAACTTATTTGATAATCAGTAATATTATTGAGATCGATGATCTCTAGAGTGGGTTTCCCAGCAATCCACACTTCATGATCTAATTAAGACTTCGTGTCTGATCTTTTACAGAACATTGGCCGTCTATAGAAACATAGCGTATTTTTATCCTCAACTATTCTAATACTGTTAAAGATGACCATCAACAGTCCGTTATTGCGGTATTCGCAGTGTATTCCGCATAGCTTACCACGCCGTTCTATTGACCGCCTTCAGCTGCAGCGACATCTAACGGATGCGATGCAAAGTTTTTAACTATTACTACCTACATAGTTGGTACTTACAATTTGTATGAAAACTCCAATATAGTTTCCCAAGTTATGCGACAGAAGCGATTTTACGTTTTAACATAAATTATTACGTTACGTTTTAACTTAAACTCAGGCTTCAAAATTAGATATATACGTAGGACTATTTTCTAATCCTGAGGAACAGATGTTTTTTTTTCTGAATGAAGAAGTTAAAACAAAGAGGTATCTTATAGTCAAAGTCAAAGAAGAAAAATATAACACAGAAATTCTAGCCATCAATCAGTTTCTTATAATGTAAACTGTCTCCTACCAGTAGTGTATAGTTTAGGTATCCGCCAGTCTTGGCAATCGTGATAGTCGAAATAGGCTAAAAGTAAAACTCACCTTTAATCGGTGGCAGTTTGACCAGCTCCTGGTTGTGGTGTTGCACGTTGAAGCGACTGGAGCCGTGCCGGCGCGGTTGACCGTTCCAGCCGGGTGGGCGCGGACCGTCCGCCGCGCGGGCACGATGGCCGCCGGCGGCGGAGGCCCAGCTGCTAATGCTGGCAGGGTTTTCTGGACGGCCCTGTGAACAATTGGACGCATGCCTTTAGCAACCTCATAACAGTCAACTATAGATTATAGGCCTCTGAAAATTGATACACGGGTGGACTAATGAGTATTTTTAATTTTCAGATACGCAGGTTTCCTCAAGATGTATTTCCTCACCGTCGAGCACGTGGCAAATTCAGCAATTAACTGTTATTACTGCTATTAACAATTTTAGTGGTGCCGGCACCGGGGGATCCAGCTTAAGCTACTCGCGCTATGAATCTAAAGCGAGCGCCCTGGTCACTAGGCTACCACGGGCTCTCTCATAACAAAACTCCGACTTGATTCTTGACGTATTGCATCAATAGAAATTCTATTGTCATAATATGTCCCAAACGCCTGTTTTTTTTAACATTAAAGAACATACGAATTTTATGAACTTAAATAAAATATTCAAACAGAGCAGCACAAGTTATTGGACACCCCTATTCTCCCGGCACTTTCGACTGCGCTCTACTTGTTACGCCACGCTACTTTCGACCTTCGCAACTTCAAATCAACTATCATATGATTTTTTTACATTCCTACTATGGGACACAAATGTATACTATATATTTTTATAGTATTATATAACCTTATCTGTGTAACTGCTAGAAGTACAAGTAGGAAGTGTACTTACTACTGCTTTTAGTACGCGCGTTCAGGTCTACCCCTAAGTTAAGTAATTATTAGTCGACCAAAGGAAAAGACTGGAAAATGTCATGCCTCGAATAGAATAGGTAGTAAATGATTTGATAATGAATCATCAATAACATATTTGATAATCAGTAATATTATTGAGATCGATGATCTCTAGAGTGGGTTTCCAGCAATCCACACTTCATGATCTAATTAAGACTTCGTGTCTGATCTTTTACAGAACATTGGCCGTCTATAGAAACATAGCGTATTTTTATCCTCAACTATTCTAATACTGTTAAAGATGACCATCAACAGTCCGTTATTGCGGTATTCGCAGTGTATTCCGCATAGCTTACCACGCCGTTCTATTGACCGCCTTCAGCTGCAGCGACATCTAACGGATGCGATGCAAAGTTTTTAACTATTACTACCTACATAGTTGGTACTTACAATTTGTATGAAAACTCCAATATAGTTTCCCAAGTTATGCGACAGAAGCGATTTTACGTTTTAACATAAATTATTACGTTACGTTTTAACTTAAACTCAGGCTTCAAAATTAGATATATACGTAGGACTATTTTCTAATCCTGAGGAACAGATGTTTTTTTCTGAATGAAGAAGTTAAAACAAAGAGGTATCTTATAGTCAAAGTCAAAGAAGAAAAATATAACACAGAAATTCTAGCCATCAATCAGTTTCTTATAATGTAAACTGTCTCCTACCAGTAGTGTATAGTTTAGGTATCCGCCAGTCTTGGCAATCGTGATAGTCGAAATAGGCTAAAAGTAAAACTCACCTTTAATCGGTGGCAGTTTGACGAGCTCCTGGTTGTGGTGTTGCACGTTGAAGCGACTGGAGCCGTGCCGGCGCGGTTGACCGTTCCAGCCGGGTGGGCGCGGACCGTCCGCCGCGCGGGGCACGATGGCCGCCGGCGGCGGAGGCCTAGCTGCTAATGCTGGCAGGGGTTTTTCTGGACGGCCCTGTGAACAATTGGACGCATGCCTTTAGCAACCTCATAACAGTCAACTATAGATTATAGGCCTCTGAAAATTGATACACGGGTGGACTAATGAGTATTTTTTTAATTTATGTTTTATTCAAATTTTACTACCGGACAGTAATGGGAAAGTTACTGGCCAAAATAATATTATGAAGTAACTTAACGACAGTCGAATACAGGTACCCCTTGAACTTGGAGGTAAAATAATCATTATGAAATCATTCTCTCAAACATCTCGATTTAATATTACTACAGTGACGGGCATATTGTTGGGTAGGCAATACTTATAAAAAGCAAAGTATTTTACGTAGTTACCGTTTATTAAGTAATAAACTAGGGTAGGCACTGACTTTTTGGCAATACGGAATGCATACCTTGCTGCAATGAAAGTGCAATTTAAAACCGAAAAGTCACAATGTTTGTGTTTGAAATGAAACTATTATTTAAGAATATGACGTTTGATTTTGTTCTTATTTTTCCGAACTTTTGAGTGCTTTACAGCAGCCGTGGTCACGGGGAGACTGAGGTGTTAGACGTTCAGATGTCATAGACATCTCGGGCTTCTATCAAATCTGATGTAATGGTTGGGACAATCTAGAATATGATCACAGACAGACTTTCTAGAGCGTCTAGAGTACATTTCTCAGATTAAGGTTTTCGTAGTGACAAAAACATCCATTTTCCTCTTTTTCATAAACAAGTTAAACAAATCGTAACCTGAAACATTTACTCTAGAGAAAACTTCGACCAATCATTGTAAAAGAACTGTGTAGTCCATTGCCAATTTCCCTAGAGAGCCACTCGTAACGGATTGATTGATATAAAAGTGTTTCTGTAAGCGATTGAAAGTGGATGCGAGCGTGGGCGCCGAGATCTCTCTCAATGTCAATGTCACCAGGACACATCCATTCGAATGATTTATTTTGACTCCACGATTCCTAAACGAGAAATTGTAAAGGAAAGTGCGACAAAAGGCAGTAATCTAAGGGTAACTGGACCTCGAAAATTTAAACTAATATAGGTCCGTCTGTCGCGCACCTTTATTTCCGAGTCGTACTAAAAGTTCGTCAAGAGTCAGTAGTAACTGTTTTCTCCAAATGTCGACGTTGAACGAGGCTTTGATAGTGACAGACGAGGTCCTAGCCACCGACCGATTCACGACGGACCGGTAAATCCATTCGAATATTATTCTCTTATATTCTCGATGCTCTTCCTATAGGTAAAACAATAAATTATGCACATCATATCCCTATTTTTTTTAAGTAGGTAGAGTTAACGCCACTTTATTTCAATGCACGATTGCGGCTGGATATTAATAAAATGGAAGTATCTGTCGGTACGTTTCAAATTTATCTGGTTCCGTGAGCTATTTTCGTGTCTGCTACTTTATGATTTGCATATTCGTTTATTGGTACGTTGGGTTCTAACAACAAGACAGATATGATTAATTAAGAGGGTTCATTAATTCGTGATTGCAAACGGGTAAGACATAAATTGTATTATTTGCCAAAAATTCAATTAATTGAAGCTGGTCATATCTGACGTACGCATGACATACGTACTACTTAAGACTTCCAGTGTGTATCTAGTTCCGAACCTTCCGGGTGAACACCTACAAACACTACCACTGTAAATAAAATTAAAATCTAATATTTTAATAAGAAATTAATGTCTTTTCTTTGGCCTACTTTATTTATTGGATTTGGGTGGAAATCGAGCAAACAGTCCGCCTGATGGTAAGTGACAACTGTAGCCCATGGACACGCGCAAAAAACTTCAATCGAAGTAATTCACAGATCCGTTGTCACCTGTCCACTAAGATGAAATGCCTCACAGACCGTAATTATACTGGCTCTCTATAACATTCAACCCGGAACATAGTTGTTACGCTGCAGTTTGGCGGCAGAAATGGGTAAGAGTTTGATACCTACCCAGACGACTCCTAGGTATTGAAAGTCTAACAAAACTGTTATCATGAGAAAACTTTCCCACTATTAATGCAGAATGGGATACATGTATCATTAATTGTAATGAGCTTTCGAACATTGGTGTTGTGCGTAACCGAAGTAACAGACATTAAGTTGAGAAACATGAATATGTCTGTTACTTCGAAATTTGCAATTCTCAAATCAACTTTTCCATTGTCAGTTGCAATCACTGTTATAGAATAAACTGAATAGAAACTATAATAATTGATCGCTGTAATAGCAAAGGTAGATTCGTAAACGAAGCACACTAACTTCCTACTTGAAAATAATGCCCAAATTTTAAAAAGTATTTTTCACAAAGGTGCTCTTTAATTTAAAGAGGGCTAATTATAAAACTTCACTGCTATTTCCAGTAAAAATGGGCACACTTATGTTAACTTTCTCAGAAGCTTAAATATAAGGTACTAGCCTCCAGTTATTCCTACGCTAAAAAGTTCCTTAGAATATATACGGTTAAGAGGACGCCTCCGAGGTAATTAACGATAGTAGAATTACATTAACTTGATAATACTGTGATGAAGCAGTTTAAAATAATATATTTATTTTGTGTATTAAATGAAGCGACGATCAGCAGTGTTGCGTGAAGTCAAAGGGTGCAGGTGGCACAGGATCGTGCTTTGTGTTAATCTTTGGGAATGTCTTGTGTTCAGCTGATTCGCGATGGTCTGTAACGATACTGATTCACGCTTAAATATTTGTATACTTTCTCAATACACGCTTATTGGCAACATATGTTAACTCTCAAAGTAGAAGTCCAGCCCTGTAACTTGTGTATGTGTAATTTATACTAAGACAATCGCGAAGCAGCGGTAGAATAAAATTAAGTCCCGGACTATAAAATTGAAATAATTTTGTTAGCAAGCGATATAACCGAGGGCATATTAGACTATATCCTTTTACAGATGCATATCAAATAAATCTTGGTATAAATGTCAGCTAATTTATTAATCAATTAGAAATGTCACGTGTTATACTGTATCCATGCTCCGCCATAATATGCCCAATTTCCAAGGTTCTCTTCTCTCCTTTTGTTTATTGGATACTTATATTTTGGTCAATGAAGCAATTAACGAAGCCCATGGGGCAATAAAAACAATTGACAGACAGTCGCGAGATATAAATACGATGCATGACATCACTCCCGCGATAGTAAAGGATACAGATGCCGGATTATTAACGGTTCGCTGTTATAAATAAACCTTGTGGCACGTGACCTTAGCGAAATGCAAAAAATTAAGAAAGTAAGAAATAATAGAAGATGACCATTCATCTTTGTTTTTTTTTACAATGCTTTAATTAAGCTATTTTGCACGGGTAGATTTACGTTACTAAGCATAATGTAGGCACGTTAGACTATATCCCTTTACAGATGTATATCAAATAAATCAATTCTCTAAATTAATCAAACTATAACTATACTGTGTTTCAATTGGTGAATCGGATGGCTGTGTTTTGTGTAGAGTGGGGTTGGAAATGAAAGTTTAAGTATTAGTCAGCAAACATACATCCAATGTGAAATTGAACATTTCCGTAATGTCGGATACTTCATACTTAATCGTCCAGCAACGAGAAATTGAACATTTCCGTAATGTCGGATACTTCATACTTAATCGTCCAGCAACGAGAAATTGACACAGAAGATCAGTTTCTTTTTTTTTATTACTTACATTGCGTTTGCCTGTACGACGTTGCTACTCTGGCACTTACCTACTAATGCGTACAAGAAACATCAATGACCTCGACCTGTCAACTGTCACTTAAAAACAAAAACAGTCTGTAAGGATAGTAATTTTACATACATAACGTTATTTTTATTCATTATTTAATTAAGACTTAAAATTAGAGAATAGAATCTATTTAAGTTGCAATTGGTTTTATTGATATTTATTTATAGTTTTTTAGAATTAAGAATAAATACTGCTAAAGAGAGATATTTGAAGATATTTGAGGAACTTTAATTTTATTATATAAAACACAGGTATGTGTTTACTAATGTTCGTTTAAATAACATTGAAATATTTTAGATACCAAAATAAGTTCATGTTCTTTTTTTAGATGAAAAAGCAGCAGTGATGATGATGATGAATTCTCTGAGAATGATGCAGAAATAAGCGGAATTGAAACGCTAGATTAAGATTAAAGTTTTTGCGTTCAAGATATTAAACTCAGGGTTCTTTTGTAAATAAATATTTTTTTATAAATAATGGTTTCGCTCTCCCTTCCTAACCGTTTTATTTTGATAGCTGAGACGTCACAATTTGGCGGAGTCATACCTACTCTTATTTTGATCGCATGACGAATATCCTCTATTTTCCAATACGATTGCAATTTAATAGCTTAATTGTGATTATCGTTTAATACTAGTTTTTATGTACACTTCAGTAATAAATTTTATGTTCGATTGAAGCAACATACAACCATTCAACGTAACAGAATGAGCTGCAAAGTTACACCCTCATACAGTATGCTACAGACGGTTCTCGTAGGTAACATTGTTACCGAGCGCTGTAACTGCGAGCGTGATGAACATAAAACTGTCTCACGAAGTATCCACAAATGTATTTAGTATCGTATATATAGTCATATAGTCTTCACAGACTGCGCACAGACAGAAGATGCTCTGGCGGCCGACTGATAAAGAGAAACCGTTCGAATATTCATAATGAGACGAGATGAATCCTCGCAGTAGTGATGCGAGGCTGCCGGCACTGTGCTCACCAACTTGTCGTATTTAAAATAAAAGTGCTAATAAAAAGTGGGTGGTGGTCAACTTTCTTCTCATGAGTTCCTTAAAAATGTAACAATCGACTACGTGAAAAAGCCATGATAATCTCCGGTTTCCGATCGCGGAATAGCCGCATTGTTAGTAGATTAGGACACCTGCAAACGCAACTATCCAAACTGATCGCAATTGCGCAAAATCAAATTAAGTGTATATATCATGTAGAGCATAGATACCCAGAGTTTGCTTATTGTAACGGCATTAACCATTGTTGAAGCTAACCTTGGAAACGAAAAGCTGATCGTGTAATTTAAGTTATTTTAGGTTTAGATAAACTGTGTTTGACCTAATTATTGCAGCGCATTTTAATTAAAACGTTGATATTCAAATGTAATCGATTAATTTCCAAGTATATGGTAATTGTATTGAGTACGTAAGGTTAAAATTTGCATGGATCTTCGATTAGTTAATGTTTTTCTTTTTATAATTTTGGCATCAAACAGTTTAATGTCAGAAGTCTTTTCTAAATAGATTAAACATTGAGTCAAGTATCAATGTTATTCGATTATTATATACTGTTTTAAAAATATTGAATTATCAATAAAATAATAAAGCAAGTCTCGTTAAGCTGCATAAGTATAGCTACAGTATTCTTCACTTCTATTCTTATATTAAAGAGCGATCTGATCTGAAAAAATCTGGCATAATTGCGAATATTTCTTCTTATAACCTAACCTTACCCTTGATTAGTCAGTTTGTTTATATGTACGTATTATGTATCGTATGCACATAATATGTATGGTATCTCTATATTATAAGAGAGTCAACATACGTCGTTATATTAACCTTCGAATATACGTACATAATGATTGCAAGAACATACATGCATAGTCTCCTTGCAAAAAAAAATCATTGAAATGTTTAAAATTAACATCTACGTAACCGTTGTTTTGTCCGAACGTCAGTACGTCATAGACGTCCACCCACGTGTACGTGTCATGAAACTACAACTACAAATAATGTATACCACAGGATAGACCGCGTCTGTTTTTATTAATTGTGATTTAATTTTAGTTTCCACTATAATCACACAAGCACAGCAAGTTTGACGCTTGTATGAATTTCGCATTTTACGATTGATCAAAAACGAAAAAACGTTGAAAAAACACTTTTCTTGTGTCAGACTCAATTTTTCCTTTTTCTTTTATTTATACTTGGGTTTTTTTATGGCAAAGCGGGAAACGAGCAAACGGCTCACCTGATGGTAAGTGATTATACATCTGCAACACCACAGGAGCTACAGGTTGCCGGCCTCTAAAAAAAGAGCGCGCCTCCGGTTACCTCACTCATCGAACGAAACGCAGAAGCACAAGATGCCTCTACTTCACATCGCTATTCTGCCAGGTCGTGGTTCGACCCCGATCGAGACAGCCCATTCAAGCCGCCGCTTGGTACTACCACGTTTAGAAATGATTCTTGTCACTTGGTGAAACTTTATTATAATGGAAATTATTGTAAACTCTTGTACTAGTCTCCATCATATTCTGAAGATGCCGTAAAGCGAATTCATAGTGAAACTATAGTGGAGTTGATAATAATTTCCATTTTCGTATTTTATTATTTGTTAGGACGTCCGACATAATAACACACATTCTGCGAAAATTTCAAATGTTACGACTATTACGGTTCAATAGACCCGAAGGGCCCATAAAGAGAAAATAAAGCTAGGACAGGTGAACGGACGGACAGACTGCGTAGGCTTAGTAATAAGGTAATCATAATAATTAGTTTCTCTTAAGTAAGTATGACTTTACATGTCGAGAACAAAAGCAATATCAATCTCCGTACGTGTTCACAATCGCAAGCGTTTGAAGTTGATTTAATAAATAAACATTTGTTTCGTCTGGAACAAGATTTAAATTTAGAATTTTCAGTTCTTTTTAAAGTAAAATTCAGTTGAAAGATCAACTTCCGAGTGCAGTGACTCACATGTAATCTATTTTATTTGATACTTACATACCCCGCCGGCTTCGCACGGACAGATCTGTAATAGACTATATGTAAATGTGTTTAAAAACATAACATTAGCTTTGCTCGTGGAATACTCTAAACTCTAAATAATGGTGAAAACCGCATAGAAATTCATTTAGATGCTTCGAAGTTACAAGCGAGTACACTGGTAAACGCGATTTGCGACGATATTTTATATTCATAGATTATTTAGGTACAGCGTTGGTATTTGGACAAAGTTACACTGAAAAAGTAAGACTGAAATAGCAACCACCATATCCATAATTAACAAGCCTGCCGTTTAACTTTAAATGAGACCTTCTATAATCTAGATATACGTAGCATTAAAGATTAAAATGATAGCGAATTTTAATATATAATAGGCGATTAAAGTATGATGTTGCCGTTTTAATAGTGGTCAATTTGAATAAAAATTAAGCTGCATAGTCCAAGATGCATGTTTAAAACTAATACAATTTTCGATGTGGTTTAACAGAGCAAAGACTGCTCGCAATATCAATATGCTGGGTTGTGAGCGGATACGACTAACGAACGTTATGTGCATTTTTGTCTTAATCGGTATTGAAGTGGAAACTTCGATTTAAAGAATGAACCACGTTAAAGACCAAACACTAAAGTAAATAACGATGAAATGAAAAGTAATGACAAAAAGAAGGGAATAGCACAATGGTTTGACGTTTTTTTTTTTTTTTTTTATTCTTTATTGTACACATTATGAAAAAAATTACAAGTTTAATAATATACAAAATAAATGCACAAAGGCGAGCTTAACCCTAAGCAGAGTTCTCTTCCAGCAAACCCATGAGGAAAGAGAAAACTATTATTATTATTCAAGTAGGTAGTTGTGTACTTAATTAACATAATAACTTAACTAACATAATTGGCAATGAGGAAAAAAAAACTATAACAAAGTAGCTGCCTGTAAGTGCCCACAGCGGGGCAATGACCTACACATATTATACAATATTACTAAATGTTTAAATATAATGTCTAAATATATATAAATATACACACATACAAACATATAAACACATATACTTACCAATATTACATTAAATATTTAATAGTAATTATCAATACAATAATAATACATAAATGCAGATAAGTTATTATTTACAATTTTAATTAGAAAGATAGTGCTCCGTCACTCTTTTCCGGAATATTTCTCGAGAAGAACTAGCACGTATATCATGTGGTAGTGAGTTCCATAACCTGGCTGCCTTTACAGTGAAGGATTCACCATATCGCCTAGAAGAATGAGAAGGTGTTTTAAGGAGTAAAGATTTAATGGTCCGGCACGGAACCCCGCGCGGCTCAAGATATTCAAAGCGTTCAAAGAGATATGGAGGAGCACGGGGATGGAAAAGTAAAAAGTAAAGAAAAGATAGCACATGTAAGTCACGACGCTTACGGATAGGGAGCCATTTCAATTGAGCTCTATATTCAGACACGTGATCAAACTTACGTAGGCCAAAAATAAAACGTATACATAAGTTCTGAAGACGTTCTAGTTTGTCCAGCAGTTCTTCCGCAGCGTCCAGAAAACAAACATCAGCATAGTCAATGAGAGGAAGGAGAAGAGCTTGAGCTAAAGTTATCTTGGTATTTAGAGGTAAAAACATTTGGAGACGTTTGAGAGATTGAAAGGAGTAGGTCACCTTGCTGCAAACCATGCTAATGTGAGTCGCCCAAGACAGGCGAGTGTCAAAGATAACTCCTAAGTTTTAGCTGTATCT
Organism: Bhutanitis thaidina; assembly: GCA_029286595.1. Classification (NCBI taxonomy): domain Eukaryota; kingdom Metazoa; phylum Arthropoda; class Insecta; order Lepidoptera; family Papilionidae; genus Bhutanitis; species Bhutanitis thaidina. The sequence continues at coordinate 4,171,666 of JAGSMS010000030.1, forward strand.
GTGTATGGAATCTGTATGTTGTCGTAAGTTACAGCAGGGAGTTTTGAATGGTCTAATGAGTTAAGCATATAGGACGTGCCTACTATCAGGACTTGAGATTTAGCAGGATTAACAAGAAGACCGAAGGACTTTGCCCAATTGCATATGTTACTCAAATCAACATTCAGCATGAAAATAGCTTCCTCCACATCTTGTATTTTGAAGTGGCGGTATAGTTGCAGATCATCAGCGTAGAGATGAAAGTGAGACGAGATAACATTTGTAAGAGCATTGATGAAAATAGAGAAGAGGAGTGGAGAAAGAACACCACCCTGAGGAACACCCGCAGTAATATCACACCACTCAGAGAAATCCTCCTCAAGGCGGACACACTGCGAGCGTCCTCTAAGGTAAGAATCAAACCAGGAAATTGCTGAGGGTGACATGTTTAAGGACGAAAGAATACCGAGAAGTATGTCATAATCAACGGAATTAAATGCACTGCTGAAGTCCAATAGTGTTAAAACAGTGAGAGATTTGTTGTCCATAGCCCAGCGAATGTCATCTGACACTTTAATCAGAGCGCTAACTGTGCTGTGGCCGGGACGAAAACCGGATTGAAAAGGACTTAGCAGGCCGTGTAAAGTCAGAAATTGCGAGAGTTGGCTTAGTACTACATTCTCCAGCACTTTGGATAAAATCGGGAGAATAGAGATAGGGCGAAATTGGGACAAAGACGAGGGGTTGAGAGTTTTCGGAAGGGGAATGACAAAGGCTTTTTTCCAGTGTGTTGGGAAGGACCTTGTTTCTAGTGAACAATTGATAAAGTGAGTTATTACAGGAGCAAGTTCATTCGTGATAGGTTTAATCATTTGAATGCACAGATTATCATAACCAATGGCTTTCGTAGAAATAGACTGAAGTGATTTTTTAATGTCATTCTCATCAACTGTACTGAAAATGAAAGGAGAGCACAACGGCCTTGGAATTTTAGAAAGGAGGTTAAGAGTTGAAGATTTGGCAGAGCCATTAATAGAAATAGGGGGTTCAGAAAAGTGACGGTTGATTGTAGTCAAATCAAACGAGACCTGAGCATTACCAGATGACTTTCCTATACCAAGAGTTCTAAGGAATTTCCACATCTGAGCGGTAGATGAATTTTCAATTGCACAATGAATATATCACCTTTTAGCATCACGACACATCTTACTACAACGATTACGAAGGGTTTTAAAAGTTGACAAATTATTGTCGGTTGGATGCTTCTTGAAATGTCTCTTAGCCTTATCTCTTTTGGACATAAGTTTTTTAATAGACTGTGTAAGCCAGGGAGCTGGAAGATGCTTTACTCTAACTTGCTTAAGTGGAGCATGTACATCAAAAAGGTTTAAAATAATGTTGTTGAAAGCATGGATCTTATCATTGATATTTTCAGGAATGAAAACACGGGACCAATCAATATTATTTGCATCATTTCTCAAACGCTCCAAATCAATCGACTTAAAGTTTCTAAGGAGTAAGAATTTAGATCTGCGTCTAGGACGTTGGATCTTATAAGAAAGGAAGATAAGGTCGTGGTACGAAAATGAAGCAGGTAGTTGACCGTGTGAAGCAACGCGTTCAGCATCAGAAACAAGAATAAGGTCTAGAAGTGAGGGGGTACAGTTAGGGGAATGGTGAGTAGCAGCGAGAGGAAGAATATGTAAGTTAACAGAGGAGACAAGGGAGTGGAGTTTCTTACTACGTAAGTCATTTCTCAAGAGGCACGTGTTAAAGTCACCTACTATAATAGTATGATCATAAAGTGGAGTTAAATTTTCAAGTTTTTCTTCCAAAGAAGAAAAATAATCAACATTACGAGATGGCGAATAATATACACCAAGCAAAGTTTTAGAATGACTAAAAGTAATTTCAATAAATAAATGCTCAGCAAAATTTGAGTATACACTAGGTGACTGATCCAATATTATATAAGGAATATCCGCTCTAAGGTAAATGACTACTCCACCATATCCCCTGCCAACCCTATCATTACGTATCAGTTGGAAACCAGGGAGACAGTACTGTATGGATGGAAGGGCGGGTTTAAGAAAAGTTTCAGAGATAAGGATGGCATCAATGCATTTAGAATCAAATGTAGATAAAAGATCAGCATAATGTGCGTGAATGCTTTGAGCATTGATATGAACCACGTTGAGATTCTTGCCGAAATTATGAAACTCGGCTACTAGTTGATCATGCAAAGTGATGGAGTCATCACTAAAGGCATTAGCATAGTTATTATCGGAAGAGCTATGAGAAGAGCAAGAGAAAAAATTATCATCAAGTTCTATGTCACACATATTGTAAATACTATATGTTTATACAGATAAATAAATATAATGAAATAAGTTATTAAATTAAAATATATAAATTATTATTTTAAGTGAAAAGTATATATAATCGCCAAAAATTAAATACCTAACTAAGTATTTCTTTCCCACCTGCCGACAGTGATGTTGATACAAGACCATTATTACTAACTGAATAAAATAATAACATAACATAATACAACAAAAAAAAACCGTCGTAAAACACAACGTATTCTGAATATAAAAAATAAACAAATAAGATAAAAAACGAGTAAAGCAAATTTAGTATTATCTATGGTACTACGATTCTGTGATTGGCAAAAAGAACGATAGTTATTGCAATAAACAGAGAGGACATAACTCATTATTAGATTATGATTATAAACGTCATACTATCTGACTCCGGCTCCTCATCTCCATACTATCCGTTTGATGCGCCAGCATGCCCACCTGATCTTGAAGATTCTGAAGCGCAGTCATAATGAACTGTCTAAAAGAGGCGAACTCTGAAGACAAACTGGCAATGTTAGCTGAAGGTGCTGCAGCTTGAAGCTCACCTTGGTAAACATCCATTCGTTGAGTGAACATCTTTTGAAGCTGAGTTAGTGACTCTTGAATGGCGTCCATCTTTATGCTTGCGTTGTGATAGTGCCAGAAATATTCAAATAGATTTTCGACGTGTTATTCGTGTCACATCAAGGATAACACTCTCCGGCAGGTATTGGGGTTAGTGCTTTAATTTCCCATAAAGATAAAGTACATTACGTAATGTTAAACAAATTTAAATTAAAATTTACTGGGAGATTTAACAAAACGATGTCTATGTTCCACCTACCCGCAATTAGTTGATCCACAAAATTTACTCATTTGCACCAAATTGGAAAAATTAAAAATCTAGTGCCTCGTGAACGCCTCGTTTACTAAAGTACAAAAATAAAAAAACAATTGGGCAGAATTGTGACGAGTGATGAAAATTGAATTCTATACGATAAACGCAATAGCGAACCCCATGTTCAATACCGCGGTAACATAAAGCGAAGCTCACCGATAGAAAAGTAATAGTAACTGTTTGGTAGTCACTTCATGCTGTAATTCACTATAGCTTTTTGAGAACCGGTGTAACAATAACAGCATATGTCTATTGTGGAGAACTTCGAACAATGGTGGCGGAACTCTCAGATAAACAAATCCAACTCTACAATCGAACTTCGCCATTATTACTCCATGATAACGCAAGACTGCTCGGCAATACCCGACAAACCGTTTTAATATTACAAGAACTGCAGTTAGAAACCATATTACATCATCGTCCGTAATCGCCAGACCTAACCATGTTCTCCGCAATTTGGACAATTTCAAACAAGCAACTAAATGTTGTTCGCAAGATGCGGTACGATATGCCTTCACAGACTTTTAAGATTCAAGATCACCAGAATTTTATCGCAAAGGCATAAATGATCTTCCCTAAAGATGGCAGAAATGTACGTGGAAGAACCAGGGGCTTTTGCTGCTTCTGGAATAGGCCGGCTCGCGTTTCGTTCGGTGAGTGAGGTAGCCGGAGGCCCACTACCCTCCCTCTTCCTCCTCCCTCCCTCTCCCTAAATATCTTTTAATGCCGGCAACGCACCTGCAGCTCCTCTGGTGTTGCAAATGTACGTGGTAATCGCTTACCATCAGGTGATCCACTTGCTCGTTTGTACTTCGATTAAATAAATATATTTTTACATAGAAAAAATGGGATATTTTTTATATAAAACGGCAATTTCAAACTTTAACCAGGGGTTACAACTATACAAGATGACTAGAAGCGGCATTTTTAGGTACGAATTTGTTTAAGAATATTAGCATATTATAATAAATCTTAAATCAGTTTGTGTGGTGATATAAAGGTGTCCTTTGTAAATTTTATCTCAATATTTTATTAAATAACCTTTACTTTAGCTGGACAAAGGTATTTCTTAAAAGCGCTAACAAAAGCCAGCCTGCTATGGGCATACTCATGACGCTGGACAGGAGGGATGTTGAGCGCAATACCTCGCACCGGTGAATCTGGTTGTGGTATTTAAGATATTTGATTTTCCGCCAAGAATCGGCGGTCAGAGACTAGTTCGTTAATCAGCAGAATACACCACGTGCAGACGTGTGTGATTGTTCAATAAAGCAATAAAATTATACAAAATTCAATAAAATGTTTAGAAACAGTTTGGCATCGATTAACTAATCCATGTATTCTTTAATAATAAACTTTTGGCTGGAAGACTTCATGAATTAGTTACTGACTGTTGATTGGGTCGAGATACGGGCGTCATAAAGTTTTGTTTGCTTTTTTGATGTGTTATTTTAATATTTATAACCGGTCCAGTACGGTGATTAAGGGCAAACCTTCAAAGGAATTGAAGCAAGCTTTTGCTGGTTCTAGGAAGAGAAAGGGAAAGGGAAGGTATATCTCAATCATTGTATTGATTTTATAGTACATTTTAAATGATATTGTAAAATGGCCCTAAATCAAGGATCCTAGAGTTTCTTGGCGGTTCTTCTCTGAGAAGGTCTTGTTTTCCCGGTGTAGATTTTAAAAAGACTTTTGGTGATGGTGATCATTTTTTTCTATATCCCTTTTCTTTTGTCTTTTTATATCTCTAAATAATAATATACTCCCTATCATCAATTCTGTTCTATTTAACCGTACAGTCGAAAATAATCTCAAAATTACTGAACTGATATCGAGCATGACGATGTCGTCGTCAGTTTCAGAGCGATCAAACACAATTTGTGCTTAGTGCTTGAGAGATTATGCCATAATCGTAATCATCGAATGTAAATGTAGGTCCTTTACCACTGCGGAACTTATAAATGAAACCAGGTCATCAAACCGTCGAGATGCTATTGACAGTGTCTGTGTAACTTGGCCTCTGAATAGAAATAGTTGATAAATAGAACGAAAGCAAAAGCTAAGCGCAGTCCGGTCAGGTCACCGGTTCTCGCAGTGAATGTTTCCTTATGAGAGCAAAGATACGAATGTTAAATTGTATGAACTATATTGCTTATGGATAGAATTCAATTTAAAAGTAATTTTAAAATATTAAATTGACACATAAATGAGGTCCGATTTCATTGAAGGTTTTGGCATATAAAAACATCAATTAAGGAAAATGTATCAAATAAATAACCGGAAACGTAATAGCTTAGTATCTGAATAAATTACCATAAAAAAACGAACAAAACTACCTTTAAAAATACCAGTTTTTGTTTGTCCTATTCAGATATTGATTTATAATTTTAGTTGTTAGTAGTTTAGGGTTATAAAACTACATTATATTAAATAGATCACGTTTCATAAACATAAAATAGTTCCGTAAGATATATCAATTCAATGTACAGTATGACGATTAAGGGCAAATCTTAAGAATCCATGCAAACTTTTGCAGGTGCTGGGAAAAAAGAAAGAAAAGATATATGTCCTGCAATGGGTTGCAAAAAGGCACGTTTTTTTATGGGAAAGGCGGCAAACGTAAGTGCAAACTGTAAGTGCATACTGCTGGGCTAAAGTCTCCTCCTCCAATACTAGTATCAGAGAAGGTTTAGGAGCCGGAAAGCGCCTGCCACGCTCCTCTAGTGCAAGTTGGCGGGCTTCACATATCCTCGAAATAATATTTTTAATATTTCACAGACATGCAGGTTTCCTCACGATGTTTTTCCTTCACCGTTGAGCACGTGGTACACAAAGCACTTAAAATTGTTACTAACAATTTTAGTGGTGCCGGCACCGGGGATCGAATCCAGGTCACTCACGCTCTGTGACACTAAAGTGAGAGCCCTGACCTCTAGGCTACCACGACTCGGTTCACCTGATGGTAATTGATTACCGTCTTCCTACATATGCAACACCAGAGGTGTAGCAGGTACGTTGCCGGTCTTCAGGCATATTTCGGAGATGGGAGGAAGGTTGAGGAGGAGGAGGGTACGGGGAAGGGAATGGGCCTCCGGTTACCTCACTCACCGAACGAAACGCAGAACCACAAGATGCCTCTACTTCACGCCGGTATTCTGCGAGGGCGTGGTACAAACCCGGTCGAGCCAGACCATTCGAGCAGCAGCAAAAGCCGCCGTTTGGCTATGCGCCAATGGTCACGTGGTGATAATGTTCGTTTTTATGTATTTTTTTAATTATGGCTTTTTTGTGTTTGTCTCCATACCTCTTGTCTTATAACAGTAATATCTGTCATTTCACTACGGAAGGACACGAGGATTGCGGACATAAACTAGAATGTCAAGGTTACGCTCAATAACGAACGACAATCAATACTAGCCAGTAAATGACTACAGACAGACATCACATAAAGTCTTAATCCGATTACACAGTTATATCCAACAAAGAAGCCTTAATGTTGACGAACTAACATACAATCCAATAGGATACATAGGATTGTATAGTGAAAACCCAGACATTAGTTTCTCGAAAACAAAAAGTTTCGCGTAGTGTTCATTAAACAGTCATACAGACGAAAACTCCAAAAATGTATTAATTCGGATTCGGAGTTATACCTATTGAGAGGTTTTTTAAAATACGAAAGAATTACGAAGAATTAAAAATCAAAATTAATCCGAAAGGTTATCCCGAGTTTCACATGGAATATCTCATCGAATTAACAGAATTTTTAGTTTCATAATGTAATGTTAGTATAAATAATATATGTCCTATCATTCTATCCAAGCATTTAAAAATATTTAGAAGCTTCACTTGGGCAATGGCAAAAATAAAGGTTAACTTAAGCAATTTCAGACGATATGCTATTAAAAAAAAAACTTCAGATTTTTTGTCCCATGATTACATATTAGATAAGTAAAATCTATATTTTTTACTCTCACATTTAAAGTTATTTTTAATTTCATCAAAAAAGGTTCTACAACAATAACAAGCTAGGATTCTATAATAGTTTTAAATAATCCACTTTTATAAAAATGTTACGATGCGTGAACCTTGCTGGACATGAAACGAAAATGACATCGTTTAAATGAAATATTAACGACCTCGGTTCGTACTTACACTCATAAAAACCGCTCCCGTAACTAATAAAACCTATGCAATTTTATATATTTCCATTTCGAATAAGCAATATTTTTTGAAGACCTTTGACGTCTTTATGGACAGGACGTGCCAATATATAGGTGAAGGTTATTTAGGTTGTCTTAAGTCCACTTCCATTTCCATGTACTGCTTAATTATGTGTTACCACAGTATTAAAGAATATTTAAAGAGTGATGTAATAATACCATGTTTTTTAATTAGCCTTGGCCTAGAACGATGAAACAAACTTTTTATTATTCTTAAATAATTTGTGCGTTGAGGTTTTGTCGACGCTCTCGTGGAAAAGAATAGTAAGTAAGGAAGGTACGCACAGACCGATTTAAAAAAAAATACTAAGTATGCCTGATGAAACTACATACTAAGTAATAAAGCTATATTACGTTATAGTGCAGGCCGCATTTCACAAAAAATTATGAGTCGTGTTATTGTGAATTTACAATTTTATTTTCAGTCCGCACATGCGTTGTCAATATGCCATTAAAGTTTTCGTCTTCGAATGTTGTGTAAACAAAAACTGCAAAAAGTATTCTCAGTCCCCGGCAGTTTTGTAAACATCAAAATTCTAACAGCTTATTTCTAAAATATTATTTAACCGAAGTATTTACCCTCATTATCTAAACATTTCTGCCGACTCGTGGGAATAATATATGTGAATTATATTGTAACAAGGCATTAAAAAAAATACCGCCTTTCATGTAGGGTTTTTCCTGACCGGTTTGGAATTTGACTTATACCTTTAAACAAAATAGCTTACCTTTTAAAGATGTTAGGAAAAAAAATTTAGCATGCAATGAAAATATATTTTATTTGTCTGAATTTTTGCAAAATATATTTGTAAGTTTTTTGATAGTATATAATAAAAATTTTAATAGGGTTTTTAACGACCCGCGACGCTCTATAGTTTTTGAAATCCGTAAAGTAGTTTCTGTTTTCATTACAAACAAACAAACTTCTTCTATTATTTTAAAAGACAAGCAAATCTCTCTGCCGAAACGTTCAAAACTTTCCAATAAATATTCTAGTTATTTTAAACTCTGACGTCTTAATATTAATAAAAGGACGTTTCAATATAAATATAAATAACATTACATCTCCGGGGAAATAAACAGTACTGCGCGTGGCAGGCGAGCCGGATGACGTAACAGATGCGCCGCTGCTCCGAGTGCGACAGTACGTTTATTTAGATTTCTGTGGTCACAACGCATTCTAAGTTGATTGCAACTGATGCACTGCAATACATCTCTGTCTTTTTTTATTTCTAAAGCAAAAGTCAAAGAAAATCAATAATTTGTTTAAATGTTAGTGTATTATTTGTGCATACATTGAAAACAATCTGTAAAATGTATTATGCAGTAATTATAAAATTACATTATAATGTCATTTTATTGTTTTGGTATCTAAAATATCAGATTAAAATTATATAATATATGTATTAATAAACCATTGAAGGAATTACCAGATTAATGAAATTCCAGTTTCCTAATTTTACGAACCTAAAGCCCGGGTGAACAATCCAAAATGTACACACTAGCTTTAAAAAAAAATACTAAGTATGCCTGATGAAACTACATACTAAGTAATAAAGCTATATTACGTTATAGTGCAGGCCGCATTTCACAAAAATTATGAGTCGTGTTATTGTGAATTTACAATTTTATTTTCAGTCCGCACATGCGTTGTCAATATGCCATTAAAGTTTTCGTCTTCGAATGTTGTGTAAACAAAACTGCAAAAGTATTCTCAGTCCCCGGCAGTTTTGTAAACATCAAAATTCTAACAGCTTATTTCTAAAATATTATTTAACCGAAGTATTTACCCTCATTATCTAAACATTTCTGCCGACTCGTGGGAATAATATATGTGAATTATATTGTAACAAGGCATTAAAAAAAATACTAAGTATGCCTGATGAAACTACATACTAAGTAATAAAGCTATATTACGTTATAGTGCAGGCCGCATTTCACAAAAATTATGAGTCGTGTTATTGTGAATTTACAATTTTATTTTCAGTCCGCACATGCGTTGTCAATATGCCATTAAAGTTTTCGTCTTCGAATGTTGTGTAAACAAAAACTGCAAAAAGTATTCTCAGTCCCCGGCAGTTTTGTAAACATCAAAATTCTAACAGCTTATTTCTAAAATATTATTTAACCGAAGTATTTACCCTCATTATCTAAACATTTCTGCCGACTCGTGGGAATAATATATGTGAATTATATTGTAACAAGGCATTAAAAAAATACCGCCTTTCATGTAGGGTTTTTCCTGACCGGTTTGGAATTTGACTTATACCTTTAAACAAAATAGCTTACCTTTTAAAGATGTTAGGAAAAAAATTTAGCATGCAATGAAAATATATTTTATTTGTCTGAATTTTTGCAAAATATATTTGTAAGTTTTTGATAGTATATAATAAAAATTTTAATAGGGTTTTAACGACCCGCGACGCTCTATAGTTTTGAAATCCGTAAAGTAGTTTCTGTTTTCATTACAAACAAACAAACTTCTTCTATTATTTGTTTAAATGTTAGTGTATTATTTGTGCATACATTGAAAACAATCTGTATGATGCGGATACATCAATATATATAAACTACGAAAATACTTACTTCAAGTTATACATTTTTCAGGATAACTCGTACCATATATCAAGCTCGATTTCGATTGCGCAAAGGAAAACCGGAATTAAAATTATCTTACCGAAAGCAAAGGTCGACTCCGTCGCTTCTGGAACATGGTCGACAAGGAGTGACGGTTGATGTTCGTCGCCATAGCCGACGCCAACATGTTCAACACTTGACTGACACTTTTCCGCACATCAGACCACCATCACGTCACGGGCACACATTCGGAAAACATCTCACTTAAGTATCAGACTTTTCTAGACACTCCAGTATAATATCCGATACTTTTATATTATTAATCGCTATGATATAGGTTTCCTTAGCAACACTAGAAATGCCAAATCGAAACTACACGATGGACTCCGTTACGAAGTGGTTCGATGTGGTTGTCAACACGACGCGCTGAAACTTCTAAGCACTTGTTACACAAAGTCAGGGACGTGGGTTAATGAGGGGAACAATCAACTTTTACTGACGCGTTGCAAGTTTCACCGAGTGCGGTCCGCGACAGCCGACTAGGTGCCTGTCACTTCTCTACGTTTGGTCAAAACGTATCCGACAGACTTTCTCCTAGTTTTTGCGTCGAGACGCAGACTCTGTGCAATGCAGTTTGTTAGTCGATAAATCCAATTTTACAAACTACTCACAGCCACTTCTACTTATTAATGGAAACTTTATTTCGCGTTATAATTTTTCTCCCCGAAATTTGATATCGAATGAGGGTTTCAGTTTTTACTACTAAACAACTATCTATTACTATTTTGTTCCACAAATTCATAGTCAGGTAAGTATAATGCAATTAAGTCGCAAAACTACTTATTAGATGAAATATATCCTGATCAATACAAAAGGGCAGCAATAGGTATTAAGTAAGAGAATTCGTATACGTAGGAAAGAAACGTCACATCTTTCTTTAAAACCGTTTCGAGGCTAATTGCTAGTTTAAGATAAAACATAACTAGTGTAACATAAAACAAAACATTATTTTTAATGGGATGTGACAAATGGGAGGCGGGGTAGCCTAGTGGTCAGCGCGAGTGACCTGGGTTCGATCCGCGGTGGCCGGCACCACTAAAATTGTCAGTAGCAATTTTAAGTGCTGTATTTACCACGTGCTCGGCGGTGAAAGAAAACATCGTGAGCCATAATTGCTTATAGAGATGACTCATCTGTGATAATTAAAATAAAAAAATGTTAAGATGGAGGAAGTAAAAATGTTTCAACGTATTTTCATTATAACAGAAAGCAACTGTATTACCAAATGACAATAACAATCGTAAATAAATTCTTTCTCTCGCACACTCTTTAAAGGTTCCTTGATAATCAGATAAACCCTAAACAAGAAATTTATTATGGTTTATCATAATAAAATAGGCAATAAATTAATGTAGTTTGGACTCTAGTCTATAAGAATTAAATGATATAAGATTAATAATAGAAAGGTTCCGGTTAGTGATGTTATTAACATAAGACTTGCGCGTTTGCGTAATAACGCATACTAATCAAGTTTAATAATAAGAGTAAGTTATGTCCGCATCGCGAAAGTATCATAACAAACACCTCCACGTTACGGTACCATTCATAAACGCGAATGGCCTCGATGCTCGCGAGACGGACAACAATTATGCGAAATTGTATTCCCCGGTAAGGTGCCGGCGTAGCCCCGATAATATTTAAAAAGCCCAGCGCAGATGATAAAATGACATGTGATGGTGAAGACAATCCAATTCTTATCATGAGGTAAGTATAAATCGACAAAGGAAAATAAATATCAAGAAATTTCGTAGAGCAGAATAACTGTCTTAAATATGTCTCAGAACTGAAATATCCTGCAGTCACGGCGAGCATGACTATGGTCCGAGGTATCTGATACTGCTATCCTCCCAACTCCGAAAGTCTAGTATTTAAATAGATAATAATAATTCTATAGAGGCAACCTTTAAAAATAAATCTTCACGTGTTATAACTTAATTTTTTTAAATTCTTTTGTTAAGAATCATATCAAAACTAATGATAGTAGATGGGTTCTAAAGCCCAAAATGTTATCTTATTATCCACAGCCTATTTAAATTTAATATGATATATTTAATTTACATTTAAAAAAGTTCAAAGTTTATTAGGATGCATGTCTAAATTTTGCTAGATCTGCGCCCTGTACTTAAAATATCTTAAAGAAGGAAAAAGATCAAAACGTCGGCGACATATTCGTTACAACATAAGTAAACAAATGACTGCTCATTGCGTCGGTGGCCGCAAAAGCTATCAACGCCTCGCTCGATAGAAATATGCAGCAAATTTGACCTTTCTGTTGAAGTGGATATCTCCACTGAATGAATACGTTGTTGAGTTTTGTGGCTAAAATTAAGTGCCATTTCCTTTCTCAGAGAAGAGAGATATGTGTTGAGATCGCACAGCTCAATAGTCAAGTGTCCAGCTTTGAAGCCCAGCAGAATACATGAATTGACAAACCGACAAAATTTTGATTTTCGCGTCTGAACATATTTAATTATTCACATATCTCAGACATTGGATGCAATGTTATGAAAAGGTGTGCTTCTGTTCTTACGAGAACTCTTTATAATTACCATATATCCGGCGCTGGAAATAAGCTATTCTGGTAGAAACCGGATTACCTCACCTCGGTGGAAATATAAAATAACAAAAAAAACAGATGTGAAACGGCGAAATAAATTTTAATTGTAGGTAGTATCTAAGATGATTCTTTTGTTCACAAAAATCTAAATATTTCATTCCATATTTACTTCATACAGTTCTACTTCGTATTAAATACGTAAATGCTGCGATCACTATCTGTCTGTGATTAGGATTGGGCTCATACGGATTGATATATCTTCATTTGGTGGTTTCGATTCTTGGTGCATATCTTAACCCTGCATCTTTATTACCACTAGACCCAACAAATAAGAGCTGCACAAACCCATTCCCATACGGACGGAGCCGGGGGCAGAAGCTAATACGTTCATAATATCATTAGAAGACGAGTAACCGGATTCAATCTCTATGGATATCTCTTTGATCACTTAACTAAGAATCGAGAAGTTATGAGTAAGTACAATCTATTTTATTAAAAAATAATTAACCACCGGGTCTACTTCCTCTATTTAGCTACTATCGAGTGATAAATGTGGATGTACTAAATATCAGTCTTGTTATATTTGTACTATGTGTTAGAAAAGGAATAAATAAAGAGTACTAAGTAGAAAAGTAAATACACAAGACAAATATACGAGAATGACGGTAAAACAATTGTACGTAACTCTTTTGTTACATCTGTTTTTCTACTAGTGATTTACTATTTGTTTTTTTCGTTTAATAATAATTAATAATCGTAAAATTTTCTGTACAGACTCGATAATTGAGGAAACATAAGCTAAGTAGAAAAAAATAAAAGTAGTAATGTAGCTGCGATAATATAACCAAAAACGTCATTTATGTTTACGTGATCACCAAAGGATAGATTAAGGTCCTGGGACCAAAGGAGTACTATAGCATATTAGTAACACGTGATGTGGTGACATCTATCTCACCACACTAGAAGCTTAGGAATCCGGTCTGAAGGAGGAGCTATTCATTATAAATCCAGCGCAAAAATCCACTATCGTATAATTTCAATAGCAAATTCTAATATGCCGGACCACCCTTATCGACGGTAACACGTAGGACCTCCTCAAGCGGGGCCTTTGGATGGTTGCGGGCACCCCTCTAATTACACAGCGCGACACAGCGGTATGCAGCAGTATGCAGTAGTGACGCCGAGCTTCATACCTACAACGTAGGAGCAACGATGCTCTTTGTTTATATCAGTTGCGGGCCTTCTGCTAGCGAGTCTGTTCTGGCGAAGCTATCAAGGACGCCAGGCCAACAATATAATCTCTTGTCCGTGGGGTGTTTGTCGATCCGGCATTTATTTTACGTGCGTTTTTCCCTACGCAAAACAAAAAAAAACTACACTGGAAGAGAACACCTCCTCCCCTGGCGGTTAGTCCCGAACACTCAACCTTGCTACGTTTTGTTTGCAACATTTCATCTGCCTTACGATTTTAGATTTTTGAGAACATCTCGCTATCCATTTATTTCTGTTCGATATCTATTTCGGATTCGTGAAAAGTATTTTTGTGCTAGTTTATTTTAAATTGCATTATCGCGCACAGTGTACACAGTGGGTGGTAAGCTGAGGTTAATTATATTCACCCATTCCGTCTGGTCTATTTTCATGACAAAATTGTGCCGGCCGAGTAAGAAAATCTGCCACACTCATTGACATATATTCTACCAATAGACGAGAACATTCATAGAAACAATATGTTACGTTATAATATCCTGCCTTGATAGTAGCTTTGAAAACAACTTTTATCTATTTTTGTTAAAAACTGTGAAATATATTATAATTACTTTCTTTTTTATGGGAGTGGGTCAAACGAGCCAGCGGCTCACTTGATGGTAACTGATAACCGATTACCAGGTACCAGGTACATGTGCAACACCAGAGGAGCTGCAGGTATATTGCCGGTCTTTAAGGATATTTGATGGAGTGGGAGTGGGCCTGGAACTGAGTTCGGTCGTTGGCCACACTTTTCCTTTAAGTGGCTGCCGTAAAAATCGACATACGGATTAAACATTTTTAAAAATCCGAAGATACGGTCCGAAGTGAAGAAGTAAAATAAACATCCACTTTATGGCAGAAATCCTAGCAATTTGAAGAAAAAAATATTGTTAATTTGCTGAACAGATTTTCTGCCGGGGGTTGAAAACGCAAGCAAAAATATTTATTCGACAGAAATGGATTATTCAAAGTCATAAGTTTATCGTCAAAACCTATTATTTAGATTAAACGAATCTTAAATGAACAATAAAGTAATTTCACTCGCCGCAAAGGATTTTAAAAGATCAGAAAAGAGATGAATGCAAGGAGAAATCTTATCACAACGAACAAAGGGACTTAATCCTTATCAAACAACTGCGTTCTAAATTGGGGTTAATCTACGTTCATCCGATAAGCCCCGTCTAGTCTTTGAATTCATAAGCTTTAATTATTAAAAACATTATGGATCTTTGGCGTAATACCTTAACTGGGGATTACCAAGATTTGTTCATGGTTGAATATCATAAACACAGAAATCTTTCTTTCACTCAGTATTTTGTCGGTTACATTTTTCAGATAACGTAAATTATGTTTTGTTGAATATTTTAAAATTTGTATAAGTTGTAGTAAAATCAGACGCAATGGTTATATATCATTTTTCTCCATATGCCAGTAATGTTATAGATAAAGTAATATAACCATTGTAACTACAGTACAGTTTTTCATTTACCTTGTGGCTGTCGGAAGTAAAGAATTACACCACACCGTCTAACAGTAGACGCCGACTACACTATTAGCGTTTTAGTATTATGCTTTGTATTAAGATTAGTTATTTATGCATTTGCCCTTTGTCTCTCTAGTAAGGTATGAAAGGCGAGAGTTTCTCTTATGTTCTTATGTAACATTTAATACACCCATGTCTGTCACCATTTACGCCTGTTTTCCATTTAACACAACGCAGCTTCGCCACACGGGACGCCTTAATTTTGGCCTCTGCGAAAGTAGAACGAGGCGAGGGGCGAACCACGTCGTCCAATTTGCTTCAGTCATAATAAGACCTTTTCCTTAGTTTCACCCAAGGTATGGTCTGTGTAATTTTTTGTAAGATAGGCCGCTACCAGACAGCGCTCTTTTTAAAAGTGTAATAATTATTTTTAATTTTTTAGCACAACTCATGTCTGTTCGTTACACATTTTTATTTATATATCTCACGGCTGCGTGCGGCTACGCCCACGTGATCACAATTTTGTATTGTCGCAGGAGAACTCATGATTGAGATCAAAAGTATTGTATTTCCTATTCCATAGCATAATCTACATCTTGGACAAAATTTGTTACTATCCTTTATTATATATATGACGCTATATTCTATACTATACGAGGTGTGTAAATTAAGTAATGAGCTTGATTTTCTTATTTGTATATAGTCACAATTAAACGTTGACTCCCTTAAAGTAATTCCCTTGGGAATCGCTTAACAACATTCGTTAAATAAAATGTTTATTTAAATTACTGAAATTTACTATGATCTCGCAGGGAGCTATTCCGGCCGCGTATTTATCATGGGCTTGATTGAATAAACGCGATTGATGAAGAAGGTCCTTAGTTGTTTAGACCCCCAACTAATAGTTCTAATTTCTAAATCTACCTGTACTACTCTACCGATGGACACAGGCCTCTCCTTGACTGCATACAGAAAACTGACATGTCAAGTATGACAATTTTATCCAAACTCAGCGCGCTAGGCAGCTGGCTTGGTCGGTGCCATGCCGGCAACCTCGCTCTAAATATGCTGGGGTGGGGATATGGTAAACATCCAATCGTTCATGATAATGTTAGAGTTATTTCTAGACGTGTTGAAAGAATGGAAATTCTATTGTGGTAGACGCGAAGAGATATTCTAGGAATGAAACAAAAGCTTAAGACTTCCGCATTTTAAAACCACGTTCTTTCATTCAGCTATATCTAACTACACGGTTCCATCCAGCTATATCTATCCACAAGCTATCATCATTAACTTGATTCGCTGACACACAATACAAACACGGCTCCATCGCCGCGCCCCCCAATGCGACAGACGCGCTATCTCTGCAAAACACGTTACTGCACAATGGCAAATAGAAATCGAAGGCAAATTCAGAAACCGCATCATTCCAAATAACGTACACGTCGTGTAACTTTAATACTCGATTAAAATTTGAATTTTGTGTGACTAAGTTCAATATATTGACGTCATCTAGACTATGGCATCAAGACTCGTTAAAATTAACCTCAGTTGTCAAAATATAACGTAAACTCATCTGATCGGACGTAAGCTGATCAGTTTTCATAGCTTTAGAAGGTATGAAAACTGATCAGCGAAAGAGAAACTGCCAGCTTCTATCATGCCAAAAGTGTCGTAAAGTAAGGGTCATTGTAGCTAATATCAAGGCGATTAACTAACGGCCTCTAAGAGGGTTTAGCGACCGACTGAAAGTCGATGGAAAATCCTTTCAAATTTGCCGAACTCAAATCCCAAAGACTAGTAATGTTAAACAGTATCTCTAGTGTTAGTGTAGCGGCACTGCGCTTGCCAATCCGCCTGACAAGCGTGGTGAGTACGGGCAGATCTTGGTGGCACCTCTGTCCAAGATGTGTGAGGTGTGGGTAGGCAACCCTCTGACTTATTTCTACTTGCCAAACAGCAGTTTAACAACTCTTGTGTTCCGGTTTCATAGGTGTAGCTTCGTCCAGCTGTTGACTTATACAGGTTATAGATAAGCCATGTTGTAATATTAAAAATGACGTTTTACCAAGTGACAACAATCGCACGTATAAATTATACCCCGTATTACCTAATTCAAGCCAAGACCTACTAACGGTTTATTCAGTAATATCGATTTAAAATTGCTGTGAACTATCGCTTGTTCCTACATTGGATTTGCATTTTAATTTGAATGTGTCATTAAGTATTATCGTGCACTTAACGACTTGTCTCTTAATACATACGGGCAATAAAATAACTAAACATTAGCACTTTCGTGTTTATAACGTAGCGTCATAATAATAGTACTCTTATTAGACGTAACTAATATTGGTTTAGATCGACTTATATTATTATTTTTATTTTTTATTATGCGTAAGGAAATTTTATTTTTATTATTAGTTATTTTTATTTTAAAATAAAAAAAATTATACTTGCATATTAGTAATAGTATGCAAGTATAGTTTTTTAGTAGTATTTTGGCCTATCACTGCTCGGCACTCGTAGTAATTATTTAGTTTTGTCATATATTGTACAAGAACATAGACTCAGTCAATATACATAGTGTGTATAGTATGGTAATGAGACATATATGCATGATGTGTGGCATCGGCGTAAGACTCTGCCATTCTATTTCGTTCCATGGGTTTCGTATGAGCCGACTAAAAGAGAAGCTTTGAAAATCGAAATAGTTACCGAGAGCCGGCGCTGTAACAATCTCGAAAAATACTGGTGAAAAAACAAGCAGAACAATGACGGGCGGTAGCGTCTAAGGTGGAAGGTGTCTGGTAAGGGGATCGCCAATCCGTTTGCCCCGAACGTGGCGATTATGGCTAATCATACATTAAATGGAGCTAATGGGAGATATCATACATTAAAAATTTGTCTCCTGAAGTTACAAGGTGAACTAAAATATCTTTGATGTGTGAAAGTATTTTTGTTAACGAAACTATTTGTAACGTAATTGCATATTCGCTGATCCGGTTATTTGAGAATTGGAATTTCGTGATAATTACATAGTCAGCAGTTACTGACGCACGCCTTTCTTTTTTTCATAAGAACAACGTGAAAAGATAACGATCATTAAATAACATGTAGATATACGATATCTATAAAAGGATATAAAATTCTTTGTATGTGTGTGTTTGTAACTTTTATTAACTTAAAACGAATTTTGACGGAACATTTGTTTAAATGGTGCGGAATATGGTATGATTTATCTTAATATTACAAATATGAAAGTTTGTATGTTTTTTGTTCAAACACGCTGTGAAATAATTAAAATTATTTTTTTATGAGTAATTTATTATGTATTATAGTACAGAGTAGTATACAGGTCTGTAAATTAAAAATGAGACTGACAGCGGAGCGTTTGACATGGCAACACGGGAAGCACGGGACATGGAGGGAGTGATGCGTGTTCAGTACAAGTTTGAACTCGATCAAAAATTTCCCGTGAATCCGGTTTTCGTAGTGCGTTCTAAAAATGAAAGACATTAACGTCGAGCGACGGTGTACTATCAGGTTTTGCTTCAGACTTGGACAAAGTGCAACCGGAACTTTTGTAAAACTGTAGCAGGCCAACGGAGACAGTGTTTTGTCAAAAGCCCAGGTTTTTCGGTGGTTTAAGGCATTTTGTGAAGGGAGAAAGACGATGGGAGATGAACCACGCTGCGGAAAGCCTTTAACTGTAATAACCGATGACAAAGTCGATAGAAGCCGCGATCTAGTGCGTTCAGATCGTCGGTTGACCGAGATTGAAATTTCATCTGAATCGATATCATTTCAGGATATTCGAAAACGTTCAAACGACAAGACAAGAGAGGAAGAACCCCGAAACCCCGTCACTGTTACTGCCTTTTGTGAGATGTGTTTTTCGTCATCTGCCGGTCGCCATTAGATTTTCAAGGCTTTTCCTTAATCGACTCATATGACATCCAAGGGAGGAGAGTTGAAAACCGTTGTAGAACACATATTAATATAGGGTATATTATTATAGAATAAAAAAATACTTGAAGAAACAATTTTTTTCTATAACGTTACCCTCACTGTAGGATTTACTCCCGAGTCGTGTAGTCGATTTACAAACACAAACTCTGCATAGACATCACACCAAGACTCAGAACAATTATTTGAATGTCGTACGAACGCCGCAGCCAAATGCTTAGTCACTGCGCCAATCTAACCGTCGTTATCTTTGGTTACTTATAACGTTTCTTAGGTTCTGTGGAATCCGCTTAAAATGAAACCGACACTATTATTGAAAAACAAAGGTCGGTGAACCGAGGAGTGTCTCAATTTGCGCTTGCTAGCTAATTGGACAGGTCGTTTCCGATCCTCGTATATTGCAAAATAGTATGTTTTAGCACCTCAGGAAAATGTATGATGAAATTAAATAGGAAAGAATCAGGCTTTAAAGATATTTTCTTAATTTTACAGGATTTAGCGCCGAGAAGAGTCCGCTCTCTTCTGTTTAATCTAATGGGGGTAGGCGAAGTTCACATATCTTCGATATATTTTTATGTAATTATTTCTGTTTATAGTATACCGAGTGTTGCTACCGAGGTCCCAGTAAAAAACTGGGACCTCGGTAGCAACAGCAAACAACAAAACCTTGCAGAATCGGGGCAGTTAAGACAGAGGCCGCTTCATATAATCGTTTTCGTCGACCTTGCCCTTCGTCCTTTATTTATCATCAATGTCAGTCTTTCGCGAATAGCCATCCTGCATTCTACAAAACCATCTCAACGACAATATCCATTCAGAACAACCTAAAATTAGCTCTTCATTAATTATACTAGGATAATGCGTATATGATATTACGATTTACCATGAAGCATCTTTTTTCAACTTGCACTTTTGAAAATCTGTTACATATAAATAACGTCTAACTCATACCCGTGATCCGTAAGGGTAGGCAGAAATTACGCATTTCCATTTGCTCGACTCAACGTGATCAAACGGGTTTCCGCAACCCGCTTTTCGCCTTGTGGAATAATCTCGACCCCCACACATTCATCATGACACAGAAGTAAAACCCCCGGTCTTATATAATTTTATTGGTTCGTGAATATTAATGCAAAACTAATAAACCCAAAATACTATGTCAGCCCTAGATGTAGGATTTAGAGCACCGGATAATTATTGACACATCTATGTATAGAAGCTAAGTCGTACCAACTTAGATCGTATAAATGTTTTAAAGTAGAATTCCGTTAAATAATAAGGGACTGTAGCTTACAAACAAGGCTCTGGCAACTGAAAGATGGCGGAAAATTAATTACAATTTGCCGAACCTAAATCCCGAAGACTACTTATGGGAAGCTGCATTACTAGTGGTAAGGTGCCGGCACTGCCTTGACCAACCCACTCGTCCAGCGAGGTAAGTTCAAACCCTTCAGGAAATGTCGATGTTGACTTGCTTACTCTTTTTAGGAGAGACTTAAGAAGGCTGACGAAGAAGAAACAATAAGGAAAATACGATTCTCGTGTATGATTCACATGGATTCCTATCAAGTAATACCTTAACGTTGTATGTGTAGCCGTAGTAACTGTTGTCTAATCTGTGGTCATTTGAAATAATTTCCCGATCTTCTTTATCTCTTTTCAACTGTGTAAATCGCAGAAATCGTAATAAAAAAATATATTTTGTTTTTAACTTTGTTACTTTTAAACCTTGTCCAGGTTTAATTTATTTGAATATTTCAGTTTTACATTGTAATTATAATAAATTTTGCATACAAACAGTAATAATTAGGAAATCATACAAAATGGAAAACTAATGAAAACGTAATTAACGTAAACACCAACTTCCCTTCACGAACCGCTAAAATTAATTTAATATTACCCACTTTATGTAAACGCAGAGCAAAGAAATTCTAGCGCTTTGCCAGAACACGCATCAAAGTAAGCGATCCACACGTAATCTCACTGCCCGATATAAATTTTCCACCATAAATATTACAAACAATGTTTAAAATAGCACTAAACAAACGCATAACGATTTATTACAATATTAAACCGGTTTTTTTAACACAAACGCAGATTCAACAGCGTTGCGTCGTACGAACGCACGCGTCGCATCGCACGAACTGTTTGTCTGTTACAAATAGAAGTGCCAAAAGCATGTTTACTGTAAACTTACACTATTGAGACATCGACGATAACGATACGCACTATGACGGAGACGTAAGATTCATTATCCAAAGGTTATTCCGACACAAATAATGCATTATAAGAATCGTGCAATGTTTACGATGCACCGGCGATTACGTGAAGCGGATATATCAAAATTTGCAAACACAACTACAAAACAAAAGTTGATTGTACTGTTGCCAAATATAATCGTAAATATACAGTCAAAAACACATGTCCGGACGAGTCAATACTATTATGATAGCTATCCAATACAAAAAAACATGACCCACAATTAAAAAAAAGAATTACACCATGGTTGCACTCTTAAAACATATAAAATGTTCATTCGTGTTTTTAGGGTTATGTACTTAAAATGTTTGGAAAGAAGACTTGGGTTTATATAAACGTCAAATTTTTCGTTGAGGATTGATCATTGGAGCATTTACTTAATCTCGAGCATGGCTAATCTCCAGGTAAAAAAAAGAATATATTTTAATAAGAGAAAGTTAGTGTCAGTGCCATGTGGCATCGGCGTAAGTATCTGCCACGCCCATTTTTCCCGTGGGTGACGTAAGAGACGACTAAGTTAAAACCTTTGAAAATTGCAATGGCTACTGAGAGAAGACCATCTCGAAAAATACCAGAACAAAAATGAGCAGACTAATGATGAACAACAGCATCTCAGGTATGAGGTATTTGGTAAGCAAAGGCCAACCTCCATGTCAATCGTGGCTATCATGGCAAATCCTCCTTATGAAAGAGACCTATGTTCTGCAGTAGTCTACTCACAGGCTAAGGCAAGTTATAGAAAGTTATGTAAACTCCACTATGTCTCTGGGTTATAAGATAGTCAGTTTTGTGAGCTATTTTTGTTATTTAAATAGTTGCTGCTTTTATCTGTGATGTATGCAAGCTACATAATATCTCACTAGGATTGAAGCACAAACAAATTCTCTTCATCCATTACTGGTTTTAACAATGAAAAATTTTCAATGTGTTAAGTAATTTTGAAAAACTATAAAATTTAAGGTTATCATTTAAAGCAAATAATAATTTAGCCATGTATTTGGTTAATTAGTAATCTACTCCAAGAGAAATAATTTTTAGACAAACAAAATTTATGCGAAAAATTTATTAGGTCTAGTTTTACTGTAACACAAATTATGTTAATTGATTTAGTTAAGTTCCTTATTACCAGTCTTGCAACATCATGGCAAAAAAACCCCCTTAATCAATTTCCAAAAGTCATGAGATCAAACATAATCTATTAAATTAATCTTTACCAGAATCTAAAGCTCGCTTGGCTCGCTCTCTTCGCTTGATTTGGCATGAAGATATGGTACACAAAAAACATTATTACAAAATGCCACCAACCCATCTGAGTGCCACTCGTTGAAGAAATTCAGCAAAACTTTTCACTGCATACAATCCCTAAGATTACCCAACTAGAATTTCAAAAAAACTTAAATAAAACTTAAGAAATAAGCTTTTTTTAGTTTAGATCAGAAATTATGTGAAAAAAAATCAAAGGAAATATGAGGAGGAGATAATAGTGGGATTGGATATGTGTGCAAGAGTGTTCTCTTGCCTACATAAATATGTGGCAAAGGCAGAACAACACTGAGGACATATAATCATTTAATACAAAAAAATATTCCATTCAAAAATAATCTACATGGCTCTCATTAATTTGTTTCTCATTACATATTAATCATCCTAATTTGTCATATTACTTAAGGGCTAGTTGAATTTTATGGGGTGCTGTGAATTGACTTACGTGAATAAAACCTCTGTATATTTTTTATGAACCAGACTCATGAATTATTTTGAAATAAATTATTGAACCAAAAGCAGCAAGAACAAAACATATATTATAGATAATAAATTGGAACATAGTTATAAAGTTCTAAGACAAGAAAACCAAAAAATAAGCTCTAAGAACCACATTTTCAAAAGGGTGGTCAGAGGTTTTACATGGCATTTTAGTCCTTTCATTCCACTTTCATATAGATCATGTAGATCGGTGATCACCAGGGATCATATAGATCTAAGTTCAGCAGAGGACTAGTAAATGGTGGTAATGATGAACTTTTTGCTATAAAAATTGTACTAATCTAATAATTTTTAATGTTTCGATGTTTAACAAATATGCTCAAGTAAACTGGGTAAAAGAATTAACAATACCATGTAACAAATCCATCAAAAGTATTTACATAATAGTGCTGGTGTCAGTATTTAAGAGTAAAATATAATAAAGTAATTCCATAATACTCACTATTTCTTCTACATTAACCTATCAAACATTTCTTATATTGTGAAATGCACACATTACACATGGACATAGACTGAAAAACATATAGTGTAATAAAGTCTCAGCTAAATCAAATAAAAAAAAATGGTAAGATAAATTTAACTGTAGATATTTTTGCTAGTTAAATTGAAATGATTTAATTTTTCTAATTGACTCTGATTATTAATTATTATTTCTGAACTGCCATTTGTATGTTGTTTCTGAACAGCCTTGAGGAAGTTGAAAGATATGAGAAAAAGTGTTTTGAATCACAAAACTTAAGTAAAACTAAGCGCGTCAAATGAAATTCATTAAAGGAAAATATATCACGACTAGGGAAACTGTCAGGGATAGTGTGAAACGTTATTTATTGTAAAATATACATCATTTATTAACAAAACATCGCAATGTAAAATTCATTTAAGATGCTAATTAAAAAAGATTAAAATTACTAAAATTCGATTATAAACAACTCACCTCCGTGTCGCTATCACCGCTTTTGTTTTTATCTATTTTAGTCTTCATGACCTCCTGTGAAAACAGTTCTCACTAAAACTTTCACACCGTCAATATATGGAGCGGTTAACGATTTATCGAAGATTTTACACGCGTAAATTATGCAGAAACACATACCATAACCGATCTGACATGGCATGCCATTGCCATATTAAATATTGCGAGAAGCGGACGCAAATGCCGAACACTTACTTTATTATTGTTTTATCACCACTCTTAATTTCAGTAAATTTACAGATCCATTTCAAAGAGTTCACTAAATCAAAAACGCATCTTTTTGTTTATAACCATAATATACTTGTAAATAAACATAAAATTATATCTTTGTATTTGCGTTAGTTCTATGAAGTTAATTTACGTCTGATCTTGGATTGGTTGATAGAGATGGTCACGTGACTCTTAGTCGTCTTGATTTACATTAAAAAAATATTTATTGTGGCATAGGCTGTAAGACTTTCAGTCAGAACTAAAAAGTTTTTAATTTCCAAGCTATATAAAATATTATAATAATTTGCGTTCGATTTTTTGAAGAGATATATAATCCTTTTTTACTGTAGATTTGTCAATTGATGTAACTAAAAGAGTATATAACCACTACATTTTAATGTAACCACAGATCTAAAAGAGACAAACCAAAACGATAAAATAGCGACCTCCGGCCAAGAATCGATTTTCACTGTACAAATTTTCAAATATTTGCATTATATTACACATGCTTTGACCTGGAAATAACAAAATTTAATAAAATATAAAAAATAAAATATACGGGTTCGTAATCAAAATCCTTTGTATTATAATTACTGTACTAAGCATGTCCTAAAATTGAAATGTGCGAAACACATAAAATGAAAAACAACGTCATTAAAAACATGGCCACGAGTCTCGCAACTAATGTGTACGAAGAGAGGTCTATAAGTAAGGGAATAGGTACACGTTACTACGTTTTAACTCTATGACGTCACTAGTTTACGAGTAATTATTCATCAGACAAGTCTATCTAGAAGAAAACTGCAATCATGGAGAAAATTGACCACTAGCTGTGATAAAGTTCTTGACCAAGCAAGAGGATAATTCTCTCTAACCAAAATGTGTGAAATGGACGTCGTTTATGCAACTCACTGTCATGGTAAAACCATGATTTACAAATGGCATCATAGTCTATTTAGACATGGACGAAAATTTATTAAAGGCGTCCACTGTCTTCGTTTGAAGTCGCCGAGGCGCTGATATCAATCATGAAATCATGCGAAGTCGTTGTTATTGCTGAGGTCAGTAAACTGTTAGTCATGACGAATAGCGCTAGCGTTATGTTTGGATTATTAGGCCATTTTTTTTGAAAAAAGAATTTTTTCTTTTTCACTTAACGTCAATAGGGTCGCATCCATTCTGTATATTCAACCTCTAATGGCATATTGTATTCCCAAAATCGATATATAACTTATTTTTCTATGCTCAAAAAATAACATTTGAGTTGTAATATTAGACGTTTTGTTGTCAGCTTGTATGATGTATTCAAGTCATGTTATGAAAGAAATTGAAAAGGTAAGACTTATTTGCTGATAAATTTTAATAATCAAGCAAAAATACTAAACCAATCAGATAGTAAACGCTTTTTACCATCACCATATCTTGAAAAATTATTTGACAAATTTTAATGATATTTTAGAAACACGAAGATGATAAAGAACAGAATAAGTCAAGTGATTTTAATCGGTAAGTTCAATTAAATAATTGTACTCGGATAATATTCGAATACGCGAATCTATTTAATATACTCCCCGAGCTACCCTCGACTTCACTTCTACCTTACAGATAAGTAATATCTCATTACAACTTTTCCGTTTTAAGTTTGACCGAGCTCCTTATCCTATATAATCTTCTTCTTTTCCCTTCTTACCATCTCTATCTGACTACAAGTGTCCAGAAAGCGACTACTGACGTGGGTAACGGAGTGCCATACTCTTAAATTAGTGATGCTGCTTCTTTTTAACTAGGATGTAGGTTTTGGGCTGCGGTATTTTCATTAGTCGATCGATACTGCTTCGTTTGTCTACCAGCAGTGCACCACGTGAAGAGCGTCGTTGTTTGAACCTAACGATCGACGAACAAACGATTAATCGAATTGCACTTATCTACTTTAATAATTTGTAAAAAAGTCCTGTTCATATTTCGATGAAGGATTATTCTCCTTTGTGTATTACAACTTAATTACAAACGTTACTTATGAATTAATAGTAAAAATTATTTCATAATCTCATCTGTTAATCTTATAATAATAAGAATATCCACGTCGTATATGTCTGTAACTTGAAATTAGCAAATTATATTTATCATTTATCTGTTATTTTTAACCAATTCTGGCCGAGTCTCAATTCTTGCTTGACCAGATATCGACACTTTTTTAGGTAACTTTATGTTATTTATTATATAGTTATTGTTTTAAATTATATAGAGTTACTATATAAGAGTTCTCCAAGAGAAATACCTAGATTACTGGATTCCGAAATTTGTGGTGAATTAAATGACATCTCGAAAACGACAGACCGATAAAATTAAGTAGCATCGAAGGTACGACGTACTGAATTTTCCAAGTGTAGCGATTATGCCAATCCTCTCAACTTGGCAAGATTTATTTTCAACTGTGACCAGTATGCCCAATTGTTCACATGCTGATGGTGCTGGGTTTATGAGTTAAATTTTTTTGATTTTACAATTGCCAAACGTAAACAGTTGAGCATATAGTACATTAAATGTTAACATTAGTCATGTTTTTAGATTGGCTTACTTCACAGCGTGTATGTTTGGTACCGTGCAGGAAGACGCCATTACCGCAATGCGCATTCTCGGTGAGTCAGATGCGTTTAGAATGAATATTTAAAATAAATAGTTACTCTAATAAGTGTGCGAGAAGTACTGCGCTTGCCAATCTGCTGGCTGAGCATGGCGATTAAGGCAAATGTTCCATAAGACGGAGGCAAATGACTATTTACAGGCATTTAAGAACATGTTAGAACCACGTTTCGGTATCATGTGTGGGTACAGGCAGTCGACTCCACAGCCGTTCTCCCCACCCTCCCCGGCTGAAATGCGGTGGCGGAGTCATAAACCAGGTTCACCGAGGAGTACCCGGAACGCTGCTGTATAAGGGCGCCATCCTTCCTGATCCCCATGGCCTCCGGGCGGCAGTGTTGGCTAGGATGGGGGAGTCGATGGTAGCCCGACATAACCCATGAATAAAAAAAAGGCAGTCGAACGCCTTCTGGCCAGAAGGAATATCGATCTGCGAAAAGTTCCACGGATAGAAATGTAATGCTGCAAGCTGATGATGATGAGGCTATCATTAGACCTCAATCCCAATAGTTAAACAGATAGACATCAACAATCTAATTTAAGATCGCGACCTCGTTGAATGATGTTGAAATTTGTTATTCGTAAAGTTTCTTGATCCTTTTACCATAAATTTGCTGCACAAGGCAGGAAACAAACTTGTGAGACATTAATCGTTTGGCTGACTTAAAAAAATATTTTACCGAAATATTGCTCA
This sequence comes from Bhutanitis thaidina, assembly GCA_029286595.1. Lineage (NCBI taxonomy): Eukaryota > Metazoa > Arthropoda > Insecta > Lepidoptera > Papilionidae > Bhutanitis > Bhutanitis thaidina. Next base: position 4,199,542 of record JAGSMS010000030.1, read on the forward strand.
TTGAGATCAACCCGAGTGAATAAAAGTTCATAATTTAATATGTGCATGGAGAGATTAAGGTTATCCTTAATCCTAACGACTTTCTGATGAATGATGAGAATTTTAAAGAGCCTGTCAGGTGGTGTGAACAATTTTGAATTGTCACACTGATGCCCGCCGCTTATTGTGTAGACTTTACACCTATTCAATAACTCCTTTTGCTTTTTGAACAAATATGAGGATTGTTTCAGACTAAAAAGAAGAAAGAGTTACTATTTATGTATATTTTTTTTTATATTTAGGAGAATGTAACAATTCACTCCGTGTCACAAAAACAATGGCGGATATGGAAGAGTTGCTAGCGCTAAAATTTTCGATCCGCCCGGCTCTCTCTAGCGATCCGCTGCAGAAGGTTGATCCACACAACTTGGAACGCGGAGAGTATAAACTCAACAAACTTGAGTCGGATAGGTTAGTTTTTATTAAGGAGAAGATAAGTAAGAATAGGATATGTCTTTACGGTACGAAACATTGGTATAATTGGAGGAAATGGCCGAAATGTTTTTACAGTGCTACTCCAGTGTGGGTTTACGAGTGCCCTCGATATTACATATTTCTCACACATGTAAGTTTCTACGCGATTATATTATTATCCTTCACCACCGAGCACAATAAATTCAGCTCTTAAAATTGCAAAAAACAATGAGTGGTGCCCGGCACTGGAATTCCAACCCTGGTCACTCGCGTACTATGCAATCGTTAAGTTATTAGTACATAATGTTTTCAGCAGATTATTAGCACAACCAACTGACCCCTGAGCTACAACAGCTCACCCTAGAAAATAAACTTGTAATCAGTAATCTACAGTCTGTACAGACAATGATGAATTATGAATTTCAAATATTCGAGGTTTTTATATATTTAATTATTAATATAATATTTTTAACAGGAATTTTCTGCTTAACGTGCTCACCTCCACATATTTCGACTTGTCACTGGAAGGCAGTTTCCAAGCCTTAAAAGACTACTCAGACGGCATGGTTGAGCAAGAAAACTATTACTTTTCGCTGTTGGAAAACGAAGCCAAGAACCGAATGTTAGTCAGAATTAAGTATACTGAATATAGTAGCTAGTATATAAGAAGTTTTTTTTGCCTCGTAGGAAATGCGCAAACGCATCTGTGACTGAAGACTCACCGGTTAAGTCGGACCCTGAAACCATATACGCTGTAACCCCGGTGGCTATTATAACTTCGACAGAAGAGACTCGACTGGAATTTTTTTTTCTATCGCTTTTACAGTCCACTGCTTAAATGTCCACTGTTAGACACCGATCTGAATAAATTATTGGGTTTCACATATTTGAGATTATTATTGTGCTGTGTGTCAGAATCACTGGGTAGTATAGTAGTATAGTACTTGTATTTTCCCTAATGAACTTTTACTACACCCATGAGAGGACAAGATGGGATGCCATCATAAATTTAGCAACGTGCAAATTTCTATAGTAATTCAGTGAAAGCAGAAACGAAGAATCAAATTATGGTAATTATGAATATATTTAAGAGATATTGGAAAGAATTATTTTTCTTATTACATATTATTATAATATATATCCGTCTAACTAAGCGCCCTTACGCATGACTACTTGAGAATCCATCACCAACGTGATCTTAGCCCTGTGGTGACAACACAACTGTAACCTTTTTCGATTTAAGTTGTTGGCTGCAGTAACCATATTTCATCAGGTGGACTGTTAGCATGTTTGTAATCTTAATCCTATAATAAAAAAATTTCACTCGCAGACTAAAGGAAGCATCGATTCTCTCAATGTTAATTGTTAATTTTAGAACTCGACGTGATCTAAATAGACAAATTCGCCAGCACCGTGTTCATGCCAAATCCGTTACTTATGATACCGAAATGGCTATAGAGAAACTCAAAACGCAAGTAGAAGTAAGATAAAACAAAATACTTTTTTTTTAATAGAGTGGACGAAGTTCTGTCCTCTGTCGGTTTGAAGTTGAACGGTATACTCGTAGAGAGCCGGTATAATTAGTCATTTCTTTTTAGGCCTCAGCAGGGGAGACGGTAGATCTACTTCGATTGATGTTATTTGCAGGTATCTATAGACCACAGTAGCCACTTACGATCGGGTGGACTGTTAGCTCATTATTATAAAAAAGATAAAATGTCTATTAATTTTATCTACTTAAGTCTGGTAAATTGCATTGCATCTTCGGGCATTTTAGTTTAGCAATAATAATTTGATAGTCTTTTTCATGTATATTTCTCCAATTTTATTTTATTTCCTCAAAATTTATCAAAAACAACTTTGTATCTGGATTTTTATTTGGTGTAGGCAATCTAAGACGTCGCCCTAAGTTTCATTTGTTTAAAGGCTCTACCAGTACTGTTACATAAAATGTTTTCTTTTTGTTATTGTACAAGGTTCTATTGCCATTCAAAAACCTTTGGTCTCGTGACTAGGATTGCAGAATATTAGTAGACGTACATTACGGAAATATTGCATCTGACATTTCGGTACTAGCAATATTTCACTCTTTTAACGGGCTGTTGCTCAAAAATCTTCTGCTTTAATAGTTTTTCCATGCTAAGCGTCCAAGCTTTAGAATACCTAAAGCTAGCACGCTAAACATGGAAGCACTACCCTCGCACTAGAGATGCTGCTCACTCACTAGTCTGTGATATTTGGGTTCGGTGATTGGTTTTTCCACCACTAGTCGATCAAATATTAGTTAGCATGATGCAACGCGTGCAGGGCATAAGGTTGTCGTTTGGAAACAGATGAAATATTCCCTCTTACAACCCTATTGTGAGAGAGCCGTGGTAGCCTTCTGGTCAGGGCGCGATCCCTGTGCCGGCACCACTAAAACTGTTAATAGCAATTTTAAGTGCTGTATTTACCACATGCTGGGCGATGAAGGAAAACATTATGAAGAAAACTTCATGTCTGAGAAATAATAAAAATATTATTTCGAGGATATGTGAAGCCCGCCAACCCGCACTGGAGCAGCGTGGCAGACCCTTCCCGGCTCCTAAACCCTATCTGATACTCGTATTTGAGATGAAGGTCTTTGCTCAGCAGTGAGCACTTACAGGCTGCTACTTTACACCCCTTCAGATTAGTTTATGTAATATAGGTAAAGTTATCTTCGTTTTTAAGGATGCCACTTTGAACGCGGAGATACAATCACGTTACATAGAGAACTGGGAACGCTCCCGTACAGAACAACATCAGCAGAACATAACTGACACGGAGTTGCCGCCAACCACTACCATCGAGTACTACAAGATGCGCCTCGACTATGAACAGAGAGTACATACGGAGTTCGAGCTGCTCAACAATATTATTGTTAACGTAAATATTTGTTATTTTTATTGCCACGATTGGCTTTAAGGGCATGATCACTATTAACTAGGCCCCGCCTGGGTGCCGTCTTTATATAAAGTTTAAAAATAATTTTATCATACTCCTCTGATTTAGATATAATTTTAACGTTTCTTGTAGTAAAACACCGTTGTTTTACTACAAGAAACGTTATCGTTGATAATTGATCAATTCAGGAAACTCTGGAGAAGGTCGAGAACTGGATGGACAAATATGATAAGGATATGGAGGCGGCGGATCTTAAGATACAGATAAAGAGAGCAGACTACGAAAATACCTTAGAGAAACGGCTGAAGCTCGAGGAGACGGTACGGTGGATTTCATGATCGTATATTTCATAATTCTCCTTCTTTTTTATCAGCCTATGTAAATCTACAGCTGAATATAAGCCTTTTCTTTGGCAAAAGCTAAATGATTCCATGGAAAGGTCAAAACAGACGAGGAACTGCATCTCAGTTTGCAAGATGTCTGATGCGAGATGTCGGTTGCCCATCCGCTGTACTTGCGTAGCGATTATAGCGTCGGAATATATTCAAATAGATGTTTCCTCATTATGTTGTCGCGTTAGTAGCCATTGAGGTGGACCGTGGACGCACAGACAAATTAAGCTAAAGACCGTTTCGAATCTATATTCCAAATTAGACAAACCAATTGTGAAATAGGTTTGTATTAGTCGTGTCGGCAAAAACTAAATAAACCTCGCGAAAACTCGACACAACGAACCCAAACGCAATCGTTTGCGACGCACATACGAATGAGATTCGCTTCCTCACTTTCTAACTAAGCAAGCGTTTGGCACAGTGGAAGATATGATGCATTTCGCTACTACACTCGATATATTTGAATTTCGACTGTTTTTTGAACGAATTATAAAGAATGAAAGAAGAATTCCTTATTGAAACATAACTAGTGAGTTAGATTGTTAGTGTGTCTTATTTAGATGATCTTAAATTTACTTATTTCTTGAATGCGTTCCTTAGATTTTGAGGTTAGGTAATAAAACGTAAACTATGGACCATCGATCCTTACTTAACTGTTAACTATGGCACCTCTTAAAATCGTAAAAATCGATTCAAACGGATATTGAAATCTTTCGTCACTGTATGGTGACATTTTCAAATTCCGATAGGCGCCAATTTTTTAAATCTTAAAACAATCCTCAGAGAAATGACTATACGATAACAATGCGTAAAAGGGAACTATGTTCTTGTTTAGTAGAATCATAACCTACGTAGGTAATTTCGTACTTTTCTAGTCTCACAAGTCCCACGTGAATGCTTTAATACTAATGACAGTCAGTGGTTAATTCAATATTTTTACAGGTATTTTCGTCGTCTAAAGAATTCACTGTAATCGAACTCTCTACACTCTTATTTTAGCTGATCTCATTTTAAAAGAATCATAATCACTTCGTGTGATACCCACATACTTGAAATATAAAATATTATGTCTACAACGAATATACAACCACCTCTGCACCACGTGCAGGTGAGGTAGACATTTGTCTGTCTAGTAAACACAAACGAGGATCTGGAGGCCGAAATATCAATTCGAATTTGGCGACACCAAATCGCACAGACTATTGACGGGGAGAAACATCACTAGTGCATGTTACCGGCACTGCGCTCCAACCCGTTTGGCGGCGTACTGAGTATTGGCAAATCATCAAAGAACTGTATGCAGGGTATCTTTGATGAAGCAATATAACAACCGTGGTGTTTGCACCACTGGAGCAGCGTCCAAATAACTCTTCAAAATTATGCATTTAAATACTGGCTAATATGCAACTAGTTCAGTTCCAACAGAGAAGCGCTTGCAGGAAACAACTGCACTAAATTGCTAACTTAGATGGGACTGCTACATATAAGATCGGACACAAAGAGGCATTTCATTAATTGTTTTTAGAACTTGACAAGTTACATATATATATATATATTGATTTTGAAGTCGGTGATTAATTTTGTATTCATACACGTGTAAGCAATGGCAAACTGAAGTAATAGTTAAAAACTCACACTCAAGTGCAGGTGAAGAGCGCGTTTGTCAACTATAATGACGATTTGGCGATAAGTAATTTAGCGACACTTTACTACTTGTTTCTAGAATTAAAAAGAAAATTACTAATCCGAATGATGGTTATTTTTAAACACATAAAGTCAGAAAATTATTTCCGTTTGCAGATAAAGAAACATGCCATCCAAATAAAAGACTGGGTGCAGTTCAAGGAGGATCGAGAAAGAGAGCGACTTTATCGCGAAAGGATGTTCAACGCGGCAGTGGTCGTGCAGGCCTGGTGGCGAGGGCTGCTGGTGAGACAGAAGCTCGGGCCTTTCAAGGAAGGGAAGAAAAAGAAACCAAGCAAGAAGTAGAAGAAAATTAAAACAAAAGCTGAAAATTTATTATTCTGATTTTTTCTTTCAATATTAAAGAATTTATACAGTACAGATTAATTAATCTTTAATAATAATAGGGGTTAAATGGAAAATTGTCGTTTTACAACGAAACTGTTACGCAATTTTTTTCTAAGAAAAAATTTATTTATTTAATCGAATTACCTTCATTATCAATACATTTCTACCATCTTGAGGGAAGATTATTTTATGCTATTGCGATAGAACTTTAGTTCCATCGCTATAACAAACATTTTTATTATTTATAATATTAAATATTTTTAACCTGGGCAACACCGAGTACTACAGCTAGTAAGTAAATAAAAGAAGACGTGGTAGCCTAGTGGTTAGGGCGCTCGCTTTAATTTCATAGTAGGCAAATCTCAGCGTGGCGAGTATGGGTTAACCTTCCATAGGACTTCCTTAGATAGGTTCCCTCCGATTGGGTTCCAGCCTTGTCGCCGGAGGCCGGAGTGGCCGCTCCGAGAAGGTTTGGGATACGGCTTGGCGGACTGTTTGGGTGTGTTTGCGTCGTTGCTTTGCACCGCTCTGCCAGCCAAAGAGGAGTTTTGGTATTGCGATCTCCCTGTCCTCCGCGACACTGGTGCTTCCGAGCGCCTTCCTGATCCCCATAGCCGCCGGGTGGCGGGCTCGGGGGGTTCGTTACCCATGTGGGTTTGGAGTGAGTTCGCGGATGCGTGCAAAAGCGTTCCCGTGGCCATGCCGACGAGAAGAAACAATCTTGGCGTTTAAATTCGTCGTAACATGTGGAAACTTGTCGCTGCAATTACCTTATATTACTTTGCCAAATGGTAGGCATCTGGCACAATGGGATTACCATCAGGTTTGACAGTATTAGCAGCAGGTGCAACGGTGTTGGTGGCAGGTTCGACGGCATAAGCATTTTCATTACCCAGATTGATGTCCACGAATTGTTGGATACTAATGTCGACGACATCAATCTAGAACTACTCCTCCGGAAGATAAGGATATTGTGATATAGGATTTATGAATCATCTTCTAATGTCCTGAACCGCGAGAACTTCCAATTCACACATAAAATCATCCTATTCACCCCGCATCTTCTAAATTAGTTGTTTGACAAAAGAATCAGCAAAGTAAAAATTTAAAAAGTATTGCTGGCTCTAAAACAGGGTTACCCTAAAATAAAGCATTAAATCTTGATATTTTTATTTGTAACGTCCGTGCTAATGCATGCTGAAGTTAATGCATCTACTACGCAGCAATAAACTTATCCATCCTTTATATGAACTTAAAACAGTTAACCAAAAAATAATTAATTGACGTACAAGAAGTTGTACCCAGAACAGTCCTAAAACAACCACAGTCCGTCAACATGTAAATTTACCGTTTCATTAAAGTCGAGTTTTAAACACATTTAGTTAAATAGAATAAAGTAATTAGCCTTTAAATCAAAAACACAGGCACCTTAACATAAAAAATTAAACAAAGCATTTTCTAATTAAATTTTTATTACAAGTCGTTTGCACGTAACAATCCCCGATAAATCCTCGAAATCTGGTGTTCAATGACTTTTGGACTTAAGGAACTAGCTTTGTAATATACTTCTAATGGTTAACATGGATTAACTTGGACGTCTCACCACTCCTTTGCAGCATTATCGTCTTTTCTCAATGATCATGTACAAATATATGGATTTTTTTGTCTGGCTTCCAATACGAAGTATGTAAATGTTACAATGACATCATGACTAAGAAAAGAGCTTGATAATAATCTCCTTGAGGCTCCCGAGCCTACCGTACGCCGAAGGGCTCATTGAACACACATTCCAATCGAACGACTCTATTAAATGTTGACTTAATTCAAAAAAGAGATGAGCTTATATAACAAGTAACATCACAAAATTTATTAACGATTGCTTTTCGCAAACCACACGCTTACATAGTTTTACAGAAGGAAAAGATTTAACAAAAACTTGTATAAAATTCAATACTATTCCTTATACAATGTTCTCAGTAAATAACGTCTAATGTATATTTTATATTTGTCGTGTATCGATACATAATATTTTTGTGATATTTACAGCATTTCATTTATTCCATTATATGTTAAAATGAGGTAAATGCATACAAAATTTTGGAAGTTCCGAACGTATGTTTAGTTAAAAACAGCTTCTTAAAAGAGAAGTGAAACGATTTAGATTTGATTATGGAAAAGATTGAAATCAAATAGAGAACTTCCCAAAATTTATGAGTGCATCTCTTTATCTATGTACAAGATTAAATGTTGCGAATGACTAAATACAACAATAAATAAAACTATACACATTGACAATCTCGTCTATGGTATTTGAATTGAATTCAGTCTTAAAACTATTGCCAATATTCGCTGATGTTCAATTAAGTTACAACGGGTTTACTGTAATAAGAAAAAAAATACAAAATTAACTGAAATATTTTATCAAAAACTTGTTTTATATCTAGGAAAATTTAACAAAGTAGTTAAATAGAACCATAAGTTTTTATTTTAACGAATAGGCATACAATATTTACATTATGCCAATCTTAATATTTAATATACAGAATATATAAACTATATAACAGTGTAAAAAGAAGTTTAGAAATAAATAAGAACAATTTTACTACATATAGATAATAAAACGGCCCGATTCAGAACCGATGCTTGGCATCTGTAATTCTTGAATTACGGATTGAAGCTATTCGGAAAAGCATTACATCGACATAAAAATAATAGTATTAACTTAACAATGGCAACACTTGTTAATTACTGTCAGTAAATTTGACAGTACAAATGAGATTTGAGTTCCAATGTCACATAAGAGGAAAAAGAGGGCGGCAAATGCTGATAAACTACAAAGCAATTTTTATTTTGTGTAATATTTAACCTTTTATTTTTATTTTCGAATTTATTTTACATCATGCGCGGAATCAATAGGTTTCACGTTAAAAATAATTAAATTTAAATACAAACATCAGCGAATAAGCTTAATTTAATTTAAAAACGTAACATGGTGGATACCAACGCATAATACTTTCGGTTGCGTTCGTAAACGCATTCATGTAAAACGTACTAACTACTTAAATGTAACGTTTGATAATTATTATTTACCAACAACTAGCGACATCGTCAAAAGAAGCGATGGCGAAAAAATATATAAAATTCGTGTTCAATAAAATCGAACGTGTCTTATGCTGTTCTTTATTTAAATCTCACAATTATGTTGCTTTAGTAAAAATACGTAATATCGTTTTAATGATTGTTACCCAAAACATTAAAAAATCATTAATTCAAGCCAAAAAATATATTCCCTTGACTGATTTGTTAACTTTTTTCAGGATAAAACACATTAAAAATGGCTTACATTTGTATTTGTTCCACCGCCGCTTCCTTACGACGCCAGGACCACAAAATGACTAGGTCCGTAGTATACCAAAGTTGCAAGTCATAAAATTAGTAAACATTGTAAATTCTCGGCGAACTTTCGTTAAGGGTAATGATATCGTTGAAAATGGCCGTTATGAAAATATCGATTAAGACAGTAAGAAAGTATTGTTGTAAGAAGAATTTGTGACGTAAAAATGTGCGATAAATTTAGTTTCACTTTAAGATCAGCAAGTTTTCGTCGAGAATATACAGCGCTGTATATATAATTATGATATATATTTACAACGGATTCGTCCCGTGCTTTTATTGCACCATATAAAATATTCTGTAGTCAGGACACGGCGGTCGATGCTACAAGTGTGCAACGTGGTTACCCCGCGGCCGCCGTCACTTGCTCGATGACGGTTGGCCGCGTTCCTCTGTAACGATACATGTGTTGTGATGACGTACGGCGGTCGATGTTTTTGGTAAATGTCGGGCAGGGGGCGTGCATAGTACAGTAAGTATTAAAAGCAAAGTGGGTGGCACCAAAAGTTTCTTATAAAATTAGTTAGGGTCGATACTGTCTTTTTGGCCTTATGGAATGTACGCCAATGGTATCGGGTACTGGGTAATACAATTAAGACACCATTACATCGTGGAAGCGGATTAATGGAAATACTAGATTTCTTAGAAGTATTGCAATCATTAGTTTCAGAAGTTGACAGAAGAAAAGTTGACTCCTTTCTCTCATTTCGAAAAGAACAGCCTTATTATGTTATTAACCAACTTCAAAAAAAATAGGAGCTACTTGTCAAATTGGACTGATTTTCATTCGTGTTGAGCGATTACTCGGTAATTTCTAAATCGATTTGGACGATTCTTTTTTCATTCGAAATGATACTTAATAGTGTAAATTGTTTGAAGATCTGATCTAATCTAAGTTATTAAAATGTCTGTTTACTATTTCATACTTACTAAAATGTCTGAGCGCCTCTTCTCTCTCCTGAGCGTCGAAATACCATAATGTTATAGCATATCTGCAACAATTTACATTTCATTTTAGATTTTAACCCTTCAACATTGTTCCCTTATAAAAAAAACTTTCTTTTCTCAATCTTTAAAAAAAACATAGTATATGTATAACTTTTTGTTAAATAAAGAATTTTCAGACAGCGATGACTTGGGACTGAAATGGACAGAAGATGTAAAAAAGGTTATTGCATAATATAATTAAATAGATATTTTAAAACGTTTGTGTTCATTTACCCGAAAGAGATTATTATTATACATTTACTTTATTACCAACACCATGTGTGTTATCTGGTGATTTATCCAACTGCTAAACTTCTCGTGTGTTTTGTCGATTGCGCGCTTCCCTCTCTCACCGCTCGCATACCTCTATAGCTCTAGCGCACAGACTATAACGGCCCAATGCTAAGTGTCTTGAAGGTCGGCCCAATATACTCGTTATAATCCGCAAGAAACGGCAAAAAAAAAGTAGCAAGTTCAACAATGTAATTTCTTGCATTATTTTGTAAGGACAAATACCTATTTATCCTTCCGTCCGTCTTCCGTCTCCGTCTTTGATTTATTGATTAAAGGACAACTAAACATACAAACTTTATTTTACATATTGTACCGATTCATCCTACTAGGAAGTCCAAAGGTTGTACTGGCCGATTTTATAACCGTTCCATGTTGATCCCACAGATCCCAAAAAAATAATGAATTTTAATTTATTTTCCATTTAGTTAGTTTCTTCCTAGTCACTGGAATTGACCGTCGTATTTTATTGAATGTTAAGTAAAGTACATAGTAGTATACTATATACTAAAAAGTATATAATAGTATACTATAACAGAGATCGAACCTAGGTCACTCGCGTACTGGGAAATCAAAGAAAGAAAGAAACATATTTATTTGGCAAAGTGAGCACTAGGAGTTCATGGCTCTATGTTAAGTACTATTACTACGTATTTACATTATTTCGTGTATTTTATACTATTTACCTTGTACTATATGCGGGCTGTACTTCGTGGGGGTTCCTTCGGTCGGACCAAAAGAACAACATACGGTCGAAGATTGGCGCAATGTCAGCCACCTGGTTAGTACCCTCGGGAAACACCCTGCAAATATAGTGAACAACTGATTAATAACATGTAATCTATTCTTTATGTCGCTTAGTGCCCAGGCTAATGATGCCTTTAGCACGTAAGTTACCAAAACCTCCTCGATACGACACCTTCACATATGGGATCGAACTAGAGTCGCCTGATTCGGAGCCAGATCCCCGAGCCACTCGGCTATCGTGACTTTATTCTTTAACGAATAGTCCCATAGGAATGGCATATCAGGCAACTATAGCAGAAGAATCATCTGTTACTACATTTACGTATATAGCGAGTGTAATGAAATAAGAGAAACAATTCGAAATTCCCACCTTAAAAGTCCCCCGCAGTGTTTCACGTCCCAGTCAAGGTTCAGATAGTATATTGCGGTAATGCAGCGGCCATCTTTGTTAGGATTGTCCACGTGCTTTACATAGTGGCTGCCCGAGCCAGGATAGCAAGCCACCATCGCCTGGAAATAATGTATGGAGAGTGATTAAAATATGATTTAAATTTTAAACAAGCTTAAATTGAATACGCAAAAGTTTTCAATTTAACTTGTATTTTCTTCAACCAACGCCAAAGAAGCCAGATTGAAATAAAAAAGGTATGTTCCTTACGGGAGGATTTCGTATCACTATCATACGACATGTATATATGTATGGGTGTGAAACATTGTCAGGATCGTTAAAAAAAACGGGTTATGTCGGACAGACAACAAAGTGAACACATGTGGTTTTTTGTATGAAACCGTAAATGGCCAATCTTTTCGAGACTATATTTCTGTGTATTATTGGAGGAGATCGTCGAGGACTAAACCGGTTTAAGGACAAAGTAAGTGCCATGTTACATTCTTGTATTATTTATATTCTGTAAATTGCAAGAAAAAAAAATGATTTTTAATTTGTTTTATCTAACCGACAAGCGTGTCATGTGAAGATCTGTAGTAAAAAGAAGGTCGTGCCAGGATCGTGTCAAATAAAAATCGGTAGTTTATGGGAAAGGGAGCAAACGAGCAGATACCCACGTACATTTGTAACACCAGAGGAACTGCAGGTTCGTTGCCGGCCTTTAAGGATAATTGTGGAGTGGAGATGCCTCTACTTCACGATCTAATCGAATATCATTTATCTTAGTTTGTGAAATAACCCACATTTCACCTGTGATTATTTGGATCGATGTCACAGGTACAAATAAGGACCGATACAAATCGATAAAATGTTTCTGAAAATTAAATGATACGAGCTCTCGACAGGGGAGGCAGATACCCTAAGCCATCGGCGTTCATAGCTTCTATTTCTGGTATTATACAGTTACAAAAATATTCAGTTTTCGTACACTCGCTTATTTTCTTGTCGAAAGGACCTTAGTTAATAAATTAGAGATTGGGAACAGTATTTCCAGTATGAGCGTACCGGCGCTGCGTTCAATAAGCTGCCATACCTGTGCAAATCTTCCCCTCACATGCAAGGCGTGTCAGCCTTCGTTGGTGCTTTCACGCAAAGGGCTATGGCCAGCAGTGAACTTATACTAGTTGTCCAAAACACACCTTGAAACTTCGCATATTCGTCAAGAGACATAAGACACACAGAGGTTAATCTTGTTGTATTATCTACGCTTGGCAGAAGGTTTGCCGATTGCAGTAAGTTTCGCATCGTACTGCTCCCCAGCAGTGCAGGCATGTAATATGTCTTTTGAGATGTAACAGAAATTTATCTTAATAACTAACGATATTGTACATAACTAATTATGCTTGCAGGCTTATCTCAACTCACTGTTTAATTACAGACATGTATCTAAAGATATAATATACTAGTAATACATAAGGATAATGAAGTCGAAATAGCCTTAAAGTAAATCACATAGGACAATTCATAAATACTTATTCAAAACACGTGTCTCATAGGCACTAAATCAGATTAATAACACTGTGCGACATTGTACTTCCCCGCCATTCACAACAAAAGACGTTTATATTTGTGGCGGATAAACAATTCCACAATACTTGTATTTGAACGCTTACATAACCCTACATATCTACGGTTAGGGACGTGTACTATTATACTCTACCAGAACGTTTGTTCAGTTTTCACGGTATATGTATTGAGGAAAACGTTTTAAAATAGGTAAGTAGGTATTTGAGATTTTACTACGACTTTAAAAATTGAATATCAAATGTGTTGGTAAAGAACGCAATCCATTGACAACTAGTTATAGGATTCTTGAATTTGTCTGGTGGGTACAACACTCATAGCGTTTTCACCGATGGTTTCTAAATTTAAGTGCCCCTTAGCGTGTTTCGTTTTCACTAACATTTAGGACACTTAGGGCCTTGGAGACCCCTCCATATTTATGAGTCCCGAATGTTGATTTACTTATCACGAAGTACAGGTTTGACTTGCTTATATTCCGTAAATAGTTTTTTAAATGGAGGACGTTGGTGATTTTTTGAACCGTGTTGAAGCTGAAGAGACCATAGACCAATTTGGACCGTATTTACAATAAAATTCCAGATTATTTTGCTGAATATGACGTCAGATTTATTATTACATATAGGTTGTTCAAAAAATGCGTGATATAATGTCGAATATGACATTTATAAAAATATATTAATAAACATTTGCCATTGTATTTATTTTATTTTAAATTGTACATGACATTGTAACATGGCATTGAAAAAAAAAACTTGCCGGTTATTCTCTTAAAAGGTCTTGTTTGTTTTGCGAACGGGTGTAGATTTTTGCGTTTATAAGCGCTTTAAAGAAGCCTAAATTTATTAAAAAGTTATGACTGACTTTAAAAGGCAGTCTCCGATGCGTAGAAGAATTTATAATCATTTTCGTCTCGGTAGTGCTGCACTCTTCTGCCTGGGAGTCGTCTGGGAGTGGTCTGGTACTCTTGTCAATTTCTTTCTACCACCATCCAGCAGTGTAACAACTGTTGTGTTCCGGTTTCAAAGGTATAGTGAGCTAGTATAATTACGAGCTGTGAGGCATATCGTTTTAGCGGTTTGCCAACGCATTCTTAATCAATTGAAGTTGTGTGTCACCCCACTCGAATAAGAAAATATTTCCTAAATAACCTTAAGAATGTATTACTGATATTTTTATGAAATTATATATCTCACATTTTTCGAGGTCATTTCTCAATGAGGTAGGGAAGGAGTGGACTAATCTACCAGGGACATAACGGTTTTGAAATATTCGTAGTATGTCTTTTATCTCATCATAAATTTCCCTCTTGCGTTTTGCAAAATAACAGCAGTGGACCACGTCCACGTCAGCAGCCCGCGACCACGGGGTCCACCAGCGAGTCCCGGGTTCGAATTACAGCCGAAGTCAATATTGGTGCAAACCACAAATTATTGGTTTTCGAGGCTGGTCGTGTTGAGTTGTCTCCTGTGTCTCTGACACTACATCTGACCGACCTTTCCACCGATCCTATTGCAGACGCTATGCAACGGATACGGGAAGGTAAACACGAGTGAGTGGCTATGTTTATGTGCGTACACTTACGTCACTATTATATCCCGAAAACATGAAAACATGGGAGAAGGAACAAAAAAAATATTTTTGTACTCAATAATATATAGTTGTAACATTGCTACCAACCTACGAGTACTTTAATCATTAGAATATGAGTTTTCTTAAAAGGGAACAAAGGTAACGGGTTGGTGTTTTGTGAGAGCGCTTCGAAATTATCGATCTCGTAATTTCACGCTTACGAAGCGCTGGAGTGTAGTAGAAGGTCGTTTCACGGATGTTTGAACCATTGTTATTTGTAATTTAAGCGTGCGCGGTGACACAGTTATAGGGAAAAGTTATTATCAAATTCTTACGATATTTAAACATTATTATTTGCTATTTTAATATCATTATGATGGTACCAGCATCTTTGGTACTAGTTTTCTGGTACTATAGTCGCCAACCCGCCAATGGCGATAAGAATTAAACTAGACGAATTTTCGTATGGTAGTTACGTATTACATCACTCAATAAGTTCGTAAAATGACATATAGATGACACCACTATTGACAAATTTATATGATTTTTAGACGGTACCTACCTTCAAACGATATGTGTCAAAATTTAGTACGTTACACTAGTCGTTTGAGTTTGTTCTTGCTCAAACATTAAATAGTTATGTCACCTATGACATAGAGCATAATATTTGTAATAAATTTGATGGAAATTTACAGTTTCCCTCAATAAGAAACATATATGATTCCAATTATAATGTTACCAGTTCAATATCAACAGGAGTAGTATAAAGAATATAACAAGCACTAAAAAATCCGCATTAAAATAAAGTCGAGTCAAAGTCATCGAGGGGGAGGGATAGGAAGCGAGGATAGTGATAATAAAAGAAACTACAGTTTGAGGTTAGCGGAGGGCGAACGTGACGCGGCGTGCGTAGGGTCGTCGTGTAAATCATATCTAAACGCAGTGAAGGGCTTCATTCATAAATGTAAGGTAAGGGCACGCCCATACTATGCTCGTGAAAAAAATGTTTCGTAACAAGTCGTGACGTAACGCAGATGTGTTTACGGCCGGTTAGAAGGCATTGTATTGAGCGAGAGTTAATGAAAGCAAAAATTTATGTGAGGAAGACTAAATGTTGATGCTTTTTTATATACTTTTCTCTAGGCTGCAAACACAGTGTTTAAAATCTTAAGCATTAAGTAAGTATTAAAAATTCCTACTTGATAATGATAGTGTTTGCTAACAAATGTAAAAAGAATTGGCTGAGGGGCCAGGGTGGTCGTTTTAAATTTTATAGTACGCGAGTAACTTAAGTCAGCACCTTATTCGGATTCATTTTAAGTTTTAGTGCTGATTTTACCATATGTTCGGCGGCGAAGGAAAAGATCGTGACGAAACCGGCATATCTGACATAGTAATAAAAAAAATTTTTCAAGGACATGTTAAGTTAGCCAAACTGCACTGGAGAGGTTTCCTTTCCCGCAGTGGAGACATTTAAAGGTTCTACTTTACCTAAGACCCTATTGCTTATTACAATAGTTGTCATTTCTCTATGAAAAAGTTCAAACATAAAAAGAAACATTTTTTCGAAGCTTCTCTCTATAATTTTTAATTTGACCTAGGTCAATAACGTAACCATTACAGTATTGACCTCCTCCTCTTTTTTAACATCAAGCCTTTAACACTGCGCGGTACACATTTTAATGTCCTGTTGAGTACGCGCACATTTAGTATTCTTATCTGGTCATTCTTCAATCTTTGTGTACTAATTCTTAATTTAAACATCCGGAGAAGATAATGTAAGACTTTCTTCTTTTTATTACTCAGATCATTAAATATTTAGAGCAATACGCTATACATTCTTTTCGTTTATGTATCTTATTAAGATTGCAAATGTGAATGTTTATTTGTCTCTTAATGAAAAATAATGTGAAACTTCATCATTATGGAAAATTTTATAGCGGCTTGTACTAGTTTAACAAATTAATTACATTTATTTTATAACATCAATTATTAGAATAAATTAGTATTTGATATCCTATAAATAATTCCAAACCGGTCGGTTCATTAATTAAATAAATATGATTAGAAAACAAATTATTTGTGAATCTAGTATAAGCGACTATAATAATTTGTCATAAACGAATTTAAATGTTAATTTGCACAATCCCCCCCCCCCTCCCCGCCCCCTACATTAAATTAAAATAAAATTGTGTGGAAAAAGTTTTAAGTCTTTTTTTATTATTATTTATGATAGTGTATTAACTCTTTAAACATATAGTAAATTATAAAGCCATCTAAAATTTGAGTAATTTTTAATACAAATTTCGACGTGCAACTAACTACAAGCGTCACGTAGCGTAATGTTGGAAAAAGTACAATTACGAAGGTGCCGTACGTCGTGGTTTAATCGGCCCACGTTCCTGAAAAATTAGCGATGGTGGTCACCTTGTAATTCACTAAATCTTCCCGAGATTCAGTGCACCAATGACAGCTGATCTTTACAGAAACTTGCAGAAGTTCAATCTTGATTCGTCTATCGAATTTGTCAACTACTGCTTCAAATAATACAGTGTGAGAACATGAGCTAGAAACCATCCAACAACCTTCGCCTTCAACCGATTAAGTCCCAAACGGCACCTATTTTTGTAGAAAATGGCTGCCAGATGAATACTTGTAAACGGGTACTGTTTGGGGCTGGTCTACTCGAATTTGCAGAGCACTTGTGTGTGTTGTTTTGTGGATCACTATATTCTTGTAGCATCCTTTCAGGTGGTTATGCGGGACCACACCTATTATTTTCAAGACATTGTACCTATGCATTAAAATTATTGATAAAAAAAAGTGGATACCTTCGGAGTTTCTTTCGCCGCGAATAAATCATTAATATCCTTGAATTGTTGCGGAAAGACATAATCAGTCTCCACGATGATAGAATGCATCGATAATTATTACTTTAATAACTTTCATTATTTTAATGTTTCAATAGTACTTTCATACATATAACGCATATTGTAGCAAAAAAATTTTCGTAGCTTTTTATTGCGGCCTCGAAAGTAAATCGGTATTTAATACATATCTTTGTAGAACATTGGTCACATGAGCACTGAAAGCAAAATATCTACTTCGTAACATAATTTTAGATTAAATAACATCATATCATCAATTTCAAATCCGCGTCCATGATCTATTCTGCAATGAATTCGGAATCACAGATTATAATATATAAATGGTTTTTATTAAATCCAATAAAGACCATTGCTTTGTGGATTATGTTTGCCTCGTTTGCGTCCATTAGCGAATGTAAACATTGCACAACGGATTGTGTTGACCAATGGTGCGACGCTTCATTGCGATCCAATATTCCTGTGCATACAACACTAAGCAATAAATTTTAGTTCAGTGGTTTTTAAGGTTTCGCGAATTAATTTTTTCTAAAATTTTCAATTTTGTCAAAAAAGATTCACATCGAAGGAATGGATTTCTTGCCTTGTTTAAAGCAGCAGCGAAGTGGAGTGGAGAATATGCATTCCTTATTATGCAGTAATTTGATGACATGTAGGTAAGCTCATTGAACAAGCCTTTAGACACTGATTAGGATGTTATTATACCAACTGTTACATTGGTAGACTGTGAAGTAGTGACGAAGTTTGTAAACAGAAGGTCGGCGTGGGACTCGACTTACGTTTCTTACTCATGTTTATAGTGCCCCCGCTCCCCGCACGCCTCGTCGCCACCATGCCGCCAGTCACGTACGCAAAGTCGCTTTTGCGCATGCGTGTTCCCGCGTTATTTTGACGCTTTTATCAGATTATCATTATCACCGATGCGCGATTTTTTAATTTAGCGCGATAGTAAAGGGACATAGATAACATGTCTTTGCGTTCGGGATCAATGCGCGCAATATTTTTGGGTATCGCATTCCAATGAAGATTCAAATTACACACGGATATTTACGGATTGCAAAGAAAAAAAATCTAAATATGTATTTTGGTTCCTTGCTCTATGGTTGAATTTGTTTACAAATCTTTGAATTTGAAGTCTGGCTAAAATGTTATATACCACACTACGCAGATATACAAAGAAAATTACCGTGGACCAAGTGTATAAATTATTCAATGTTAAGTACAATAATCGCAACTACGCCTTTTTTCTTTCTTCATAATAGGTGGTAATAGGTAAATAAAATCAATTATTCTGTCGTTGAATGTCTGTGTAGGGATAGGGCGCACGCCATTATTTTTCATAGAACAGGAGCGGCCTGAGGTAGACCCTAGTAAGCGGTATTCATTATTTTTAATTGTTAATAAATAAAATTAGCGGCAAATAGAATCTTTATGAAAGAAGAGGTGCGTTCCGGTAAGGGTATTTGGGAGATGGAAGGGATGAGAGGGGAAGGATGAGGAGGGCGAAAGGGGAGAGGTGGGGACCTCCGGTTACCTCAATCATCGAGAAAACGCATAAGCGCAAGAGGCCTCTGCTTCATGCCGGTATTCTCCATCTAAAGCCGCTGTTTGACTCATAGATAACCGACATATAACAATAGTTTTAATACCTTTTATATAGTTTGTATTTTGACTCCATTGCTTAGTGTTTAGCGTAGCTAAGGTCCAGATTCGAAACACAACTGCAACTAATATTTGTGCTAAACAAAAATTATCGATTTCGGGTTTGGTTGTAAAATGTGCGTCCCGTGTCTGTGTCGCTGCATCTGGACCATCCTTCCGACCTTATCGCATAAGCTATGGGAATGTAGACGACAGAGCGCGTCCGCGCGTACACTGACGGCACTACAACATCTTTTGCGCAGTTGATAACTGCCGCTAGTATTTGGAAGTTGTCGTTGTGGTAGAAATCAGCCAGAGGAACACAATCTTATAGGTAGTTTTGATATAAGGGAAGATATTGCCCATAACAATTTAACTTGAAATAAGTGCAGTAGAGTATTGAAGTCTGAAAATCTTACTGGTAACACTGGCAACTTTTTGGTTAATGGTAGGAAAATTTTCATTTTGTGTTTTGTGTTTACGGCTGATAAAGAATAAAATAGTGATCTACCTTCGTTCTTCCGTTAATGATGTAGTCGCCCATTTTGCCATTGTTGGCCATTTTGTTCGCCTTCAAAATTATGTTGTCCACCTGAAAGAAAATAGACAAGAGTATGAGACTCTATACTAGGCGTTAGTTGCGTTCAACAAAATACTTATAACAAGACTATACTACTCTTTAAACAGAAATATCTTTAATTTAAATAAAGGGACTTTTGTATGTAAGGATTACATGTACTTCCAAATTATTTTGATTCGATAGTTTTTTTTGTTATTGTCACATTCATTCCGTAACCAATAGCCGCCATCAGCAAGTATTTTGGCGCCGATTTACAAGTATGACAAACATACGTTATCTTATATTTATCGATTCTAAAACATCGAGTAAATAAATTATCATAATTTTCATGTCAATTTATTGTTGGTTCCTGTTCTGTACAGATATACGTGGGCGACGGTAATCACATACCACCACGTGAGGTGCTTGCTCTTTTGCCTCCTTTTCCATAAAAAAAAGACGAGAATCATTATTATAACCCTATTACAAAGTTCATGATGGGTGGTTTATGTTGGTTGGACGGCTGTGTATTAATTATCTGTAGCTACAAAATATAATTGTGCAGGGTGTGGCTAAAACGCAGAACCCGTGGCGGGAATGCCATCGTCCTGTCTACTGTGCGATAGGTCTGGTACTGTAATCAATTCAAAGTAAAATATAAGTGACGACTACGGTAAATCGTCTACATTTGAGAGGCCATGGGCTACATAAAATAATCTGTGTTATTTTTCAACATTGTTTCGTTAATACAAGGTATGGTTACTAATAAACGAAAGTATTACTTAGATGTGAATATTAACACGGTGGGAATGACTTTCTCAAGGAATGACTTCACACAGAATGTTTGTGGCATAGCGGATAACGCTCCATGTCTACCGGACCGGGACCGAAGTTTCAACAAATTGATGATAGTACAATCACTAATAGTCCAAGTGGTACTTTGTATAACATACACGCTTCACCTATGTGCGAACACGCGCACACTTGATGTCAAAAGTTGGCGCCGCGCTATCAAGCCATCCACTATATAACTCAGTTATCAATACAGTATCAGATATTTTAATAACCTACATATGGCTGCGCGAAATCGTGAACATTTTGCGTAACTGTTGTTGGGAGCGGAGCGGTTACGACTATGCTAAAAGTTAATGCGGGGGCTGAATAAATTAATTCGTCCGTGCGTTAGAAAGTCGCCGGTCGTGGGAGGTAAAAGTATATCGTCTGTGTGTGTTCCTAGTATAGCTAACATTTGATAAACACAAACGAAGATTCTTCATTGAAAGGAATAACAGTGATTTTTCGTTATTTAGCTAAGTAATTATATTTAACGATCAACAGAGTGGTCGATTGTATACGTAGTTATTTTTTAAAGTTAGTGTAATCGTTAGTCGAGCCCAGTAGATATCACCATCATCGATATTTCTATGTTTAATACTGGACGTAGGCCTTTCCTTGAAAGTGCTAGTGAAAGCCGACGTGCAGTCCATGGAAGGTTTGTCTCCGGTTTGGATAAGTGCGGTGACGATATACCATCCCACTTTAAATTCTACTTAAGGTGGAACTGCTACTATATTCCCACATACCTATAGAAGATTTTTCTTTATAGAAGAGGGGGCATACGAGCAAGGGGCTCACTTGATGGTCTGGACTAACACCAGAGGATCTGTAGATGTGTTGCCGACCTTTAAGGATATTTGGGAAACGATGTACATCCGCAACACTTTCGGAACCATTCGGAACCATTCGGAAACACCGCTGGCGCGACAACTGACTCCGCAAAGTCGAAGAGCGAGGCATCAAAAACCGGAAAAACGCAATGTGGTCGCTTACCAACCGCCTAGATGGGTTTGGTGGAACTTATATGGTTGATTTGGCTGCTCGTTTCGAATCGTTCCGAACAGTCCCTGAGAATGGATATGGTATAGTACATAAATATAAATTTATACCTTTGTTTACCATCTATCAATATTTCATGTTAATTCTTTTAGTAATTTTTATGTTATATCAGTTCAAATTACATATAAATTCTCGAGTTCATCATGAACTTTTGATTACACTATTACTGCTTCTCCCGAAATGATAATAGACCATTATTTAGAGAATTTTAGATTTGAGCTGGTTATTCCGTTTTTCCGTCCGATGTGGTCCGATCACGAGATTTTTTGGCATTTCCCAGTCGACAAGCGGTAGAATATCGTCCCAATCACGCAACATTTGTTGTTACACGGAAGTAAGTAAAAAATAGTAAATAAAAATATAGTGATAATGCGTCCTATTCTGTTACGCGATGACATTAACAAGTTTTCGATTATACTAATCAATATAATACGATTACTTGTAAAGTGAATTGAATTCTTTTTACAGTAAAATATAGTGAAGAAGAATGATATTTTTTTGTTTTAATTTCTTCAATAACTACAGATTTTACGCAACAGACGACAGAAATCACACACGGAACTTCACTTAAAAAAAAAAAGAAAAATAAAAGTAACAGGATACAAAAAAAAACAGTAAGTCGTAATGGACTCCACTTAACTATCCCTATAGCCGCTTGGCAATTGATAGACTGACAAGGGTACCGCTAAATCGATCGCCACCGTTACGGCACGCGTTGCGAATGGAAACAGCTATTTATTAATGTTTATATGTGACGAACGCGCGGCTCGGAAGTCAGCGTACCTGCCAATTGGATATTTACTATTTCCATATAGATCTTTTGTAGATTTTTTAAAGAAAGTTGTGATAATATAAAAATACCGAGAAACACCACAGCGTGTGTTACCTACGACAATGTTTACGAGGATATAACGATAATGTTGAGTTTACATTCGTACTCATTGTAGCATTAAGAATAAATATTTTTACTCTCAGAATTGGCCCAAATAGCCATCTTGACTTAGTTATTAATTATTATACAGAAATTTTCTTCCCTTAACTCTATTTTCAACCAATTTTTATGTCTACCAACGATAAACTAGAATCTAAAATATCTAGACAAGAATTCGAAAAATGTATAAAATCTAAAGACACAGCACCGGGTAGCGATGATATCTCATTCTCAATGATCAAGAACCTACCAGAGTTGGGAAAAACAGTTTTATTATCACTAATTAACTGGTATTTTGAAATTGGTTTTGCTCCGAAGCAATGGCGTCAGATTCACATAGTTCCGATCCCTAAGCAAGGACGGGAGCCTTCATCTGCAAATGCTGTAAGACCTATCTCTCTTATTTCATGTGTTTGCAAGATTTTTCATTCTGTAATGAATAATAGATTGGAGTGGTATTTAGAAAGAAACGAAGTTTTTTCTGAGTACACTGTGGGATTTCGTAAAGGTAGGTCTTGCCTCGACAACCTTACTAATTTAGTAACAAAAATTCAAATAGGGTTTTCTAAAGGTTACTCGACGCTGGGATGTTTTTTAGATATAGACAATGCCTATAACAATGTAGATATTCCGGAACTACTTCACTCGTTAGACCAACTTGGTGTAGGTTCAAAATATTGTAAATACCTATGGTCATTCTTAAGTGAAAGATTGTTGAGTATACAAGAAATCAACTATCACGTTACAAGAACTACTCGCCGTGGTCTAGCTCAAGGGGACCCTATTTCACCATTGTTGTTTAATATAGCAACCACCCATATTTGTAAAACGCTGTCTAATATTTGTATATCTCAATACGCAGATGATTTTGTCTTGTACGTAACATCGAATGACGTGTTTCACTCTGCAGGGGAGTTGCAGTCTGGTATAAACGTACTTTGTCATTTACTTGATAAGCTAAATCTAACTATATCTGTAACAAAAAGCAAAGTTTGTATATTTCAAAGAGGATTTAGTAGACAAGTAGTAAATATTCAAGTATATGGAACTTCCCTGCAAGTAGTAGATACAGTAAAATATCTGGGTATGTGGCTGGACCGTTCACTAAGATGGAGTAATCATATTAAAGAGATCACACAAAAGGTATCAAAATATTTTAACATTTTAAAAATTTTAGTTGGTTCAAACTGGGGCTTACATCCAAAACATCTGAGAAGAATTTACATTACTATAGTTCGTAGTCGCATTGATTACGCTAGTTTCCTATTTGATAATTGTGCTGCAATACACTTTAACAAATTGGACAAGATTCAAAACCAAGCGATGAGAGTAATAGGTAGTTTTATCAAAAGTACACCAATTCATGTGATGGAGAGCGAACTGTGTATACACCCGTTACATCTTCGAAGACGGTATTTGGCTGGAAAATTCTGGTTGAAAGCCAAATCACTCAAAAATAATCTCTCAGTTCAGTTAATTGAAGAGTTATCAGATTTGTGTCAAAATCGTTATTGGGCCAATAAAACTAAACCTACTCTAGTATCCATTTACCATTCACTGAATTCATTAAATATATTTAGCAGTAACAAATTGGAAATGTTTTCATTAGACACATGGGTAAGCAGTATAGATATACGCCAAAGCATAAAGTGGGACATAGAATCTGCTTGGAAACCAAAACGACAATATAGTTCTTTAGAGTTAAAAAATATTTGTCAAAAATTTATTAACAATAATTATTCTGGCTTTTATAAAATATTCACCGACGGATCAAAAGAAAAATATGGGCTGGGAGCAGCATTTCTAGATTTTCAATTAAATACTCATATGAAATTTAAAATTAGAACGGAAGTGTCTATAATGGTTGCGGAGTTGGTAGCAATTTCTGAGGCACTATCTTACATAGAGTCCACTGGTCATGATAAGATCGTACTAATGACTGACTCTAAAAGCTCTCTTCAACACTTGGCTCGTTGCACCTCGATGTTTCGAGGAGCTCCGATAGCCTACGTTATTCTGGAACAGATTCATAGACTACAGGCCAGCACAAAACGAATAGTGCTTCAGTGGATTCCATCTCACGTTGGTTTACTAGGTAACGAGAAGGTGGACAGACTAGCGAGAGAAGCCGTCACAGATGGTATATCTTTAAAAATGAACCAAACATATACTGATCACTTACATGTGCTGAAAAAGCAGTGTTATATATTATGGGATGAATATTTTGATAAAAGGTCTAAGGAAAAAGGAATTTGGTATAGAACGATACAGCCGCACCCACAAAGGTCTCCTTGGATAGATAACTCTTGTATTAACAGACACAACTCCGTTATAGCAATGAGGTTGCGTTCTGGACACATTCCATCAAACAAATTCGCATACTTAATGCGCAAAGCGCCATCACCCAATTGCACTGTCTGTGGTGTGCTTGATGATGTTTACCATGTACTGATGGAATGTGCCCAAAATGAAAATTCAAGGAGACCTCTTATGCACTTGATTTCGGAACTGGGCGATTGTAACATTATTCTGGCGAAGCCCTTGTCAGACGTAGCTGCATTATTATATAAACTAGTTACTTCTAGGCAGTAAGTAAGTGATGTATAAGACTTACGGGGCGACATAATCGCATATGTGATTAAGCCTCATAATAAAGGAAAAAAAAAAAAACTCTATTTTAAATTTAGAAACGTTTAAAAGTAGCTGGCGGGCAATTCTGGACTGTTTCAGGTGGGTTTACATGTGGCTCGAACCCGCATTTGCGTAGAACAGTCATTGCAAGTTTTCTTGCAAAAACAACATACATCCTTGAACTTTTTCCCTGTATTTTTTCCTTGATTGCTTTATTTAACCTCTATAATAATGAAGCGTAGTACTATCATATTAGTAGTACCTTTTTCTTTATAATATTCCGTCACAATGCCAAAAAATCGTAGTTAAACATTCCGGTCGATTCCGACACACTACACTTATTAGAGAGAATGTGCCTTTTTTGTGCAGACTATTTTTTATTCAGGTTCGAAGTGATGTACGTATGTTTTACTTCATACAAATTCGCTCCAAAATTCTTTTAAAAGAGCGTTCCAAAGAGCTCCAAAGAGTGCATAAATGCGACGATTTGTTACTGCTTTTGAGGCGGTGTGAGCATTATCGGTATCCATCTCGCACTGACTTTTGTCTTGCCAAGATGGTCGTGTCAAGAAGGTCTCAAAAAAGCTGTATCTGATACTATTGTCATGTATCTATTGCCATTTTTTTAACTTCCAGTACAAATTTTTCGACTTTTTCAATTAGAGATAATTGAGAAGTAATCGTCACTAGTTTTACCTAGGTACTATCTATTCTATCATCCATATAAAGCTCCCATTTAACTTATTACGGTTTGAGCGGATTTTCCTTGCTTGATCAGGAATATGACAGAATTAAACTTGCTCCATAGTTGCTCCGATTGACTTCTTTGTGCCTAATAAACCAAAATCACTCGTAAACGAATGAGGGCAGAGTTAATATGAATGAAAGTAATGAGTTATAATTGATAGAAATTAAGAAAATCCTTCCCCTCCATCCCCCATTCCTTTTCGTAGAATTTACGGTCGTTAGCTCAAAATCGAATAAGCACATAAAAGTGCGATGTTTCTGTTTCATAACCCAAGTCAACAAGTTTACTCACTTGAGCGATCAGCTGTCTGATGTAGAAGCAATGTGGCTCCTTTCCGTCTATCCAGGTGATGCGGTCGCTGCGAATAGTTTGGGCTTCCGTGCTCCCGGGGTTAGATACAAGCTGCCCTGCCTGCGAATAAAAAAAACATTCAGTTTGATTGCAGCATGAGGTTGTATCTAATTTCAACTGCGCAGGACGATTTAACCACCCTTTTAATTATGATCATAATATTTACATTTATTGAGGAAGTTTATTTACGCTCTTTTACGCGAAGGCGGGCCACCGACGCCCCTTCATCGTCTCTTGTGTGAGACCTCAATATATTTGATAGTTTCATTCCCGACTTGTTTAACTAAATCCGGCGTTATTCATTTATTCAGTACACATTCAGTAATTTATTCTGTACGGAAATACGGGTTCAGTTGCTAAGTGGATAGTAAAAGTACATAGAGAATAGACTGCATTGACAACCTGCAAGATGTCGCCAAGATATCAATGGATCAGAAAAAAATCACAGATAATAAATTGTTTGGGTATTATTTAGTTATATACGTCGAAAAGCTGTAGTTACTGATTGTGGAAAGACCCACACTAGAGAACGCATAAACAAACTGCAAGATGAGTACAGAAACTGTTTGCCACATCTGTGCTTGTTTAAATCATTACGTTATACTATAGGAACACATAAGCGAAATATTATACAGTACATTACGCGATGGAAATATCAAAACTATTCTTTTTTTGGCATGTTGATTACAAAACAAAAATTTTGATAGTGAAAATTCGGTATTAGATTTTTCAAGGCTTTTCGAAAACCTACGGTAAGTTTGAGGTTGCCAGGGTATTTACTGTTTTCGTCAAGTAAGTAATATTAAGAACGGAATAAAATTGAGCAGGTAGATATGGTGGAGTATTTAGAAGTTTCAGTTTTGTCACGTAAGAAACACTTAAGCAAGTGTAGTAAAATTTATATACGCATGGTTCATTCGGGGGAAACCCCGCCTGCAAAACGAACGGAAATGAAATGCATCATAAACAGTGCGACATCAAATAAATAAACATTGATTAAAACTGCTATAGTTATCTTTAAGTAGAACATTATCATATACAATACATTATTCTATTCGGTGATCAGCAATAGTGGAAATATGTATCTCGGCCTACTCCTATGAAGTGTTTATATTTATATGTTTATGATCAAAATCAGCCAATTATAAAATATCTTTGCTGGAATTGCTGGGTTATTATTTTTTAGTATCGTATGTTTTCTTTTTTTACATGCAAGTTTTCTCATGGAATTTTTCTTTAAATTCGAGCACGGAATACATTCATAGCTTAAACTTTTTAGAGGCATAGTACTATGAAACTCGCATTCAAAAAATCTTATCCCGCATGTGTTACATCGGATACCGTAAGACAAGTGCCTTGTCTTTATACGAGGGGACTAACCTAACGTACACCGACCCTCGCGAGAGCAAGGACCGGTTATGCGACAGCACCTGCGCCTGCCGCCCTAAGCAGCCCCATCTTGGGATAGGACGCCCCATACCCAGATGGGTATGGGACCCCACCACACGGAGGCCATGGCATTCAGGAAGGTGAGTGCTCGGAAGCACCAGGCCTCTCGGGACACGCGGCTAATCTTGTCTATGGAATTTTCCGCGAAGAGTGGCGCATCGTAATTCCGACACTCCTCTCTCCCAGACGCCCTGCGGCGGACTAGTGACTGCCTCTTTATGGCTGACACTACCGCATATAAAATTATAATTACTAGTATTGCATGTGGAAATTCGACCAATAGAGTTGGTAAAGTAACGATATTCAGCTTGTTTTTCAATCAGATGCTTACATTTAACTGGTAAAAGAGTTTTCTATGGAAATATCATCTGCGAATTTTCGTAGTTGTTTTACTTGCCTTGACGGCACCATACACCTCATACAATTTCTTTTTGTGCACATCTACGGCACCCTACCTTTTACACACTTAAATTTTCGATTCTCATGTAGTTAGTAATATGATAATGATTGGAAGATATCGGTTTCAACATTATACAATGGTTATGGTTCTATGCATTTATTGTTACATTCAGAAATCATAACGGCTGTGCAAAATAGAAATGCTTAGGGAAAATACGTCGTAGTTCTGTAAATGACGCAATGTTTTTTTGGCAACTAGCCATGGTTATTACGTTTCACTTGTTTGGCAACAGGTAATCAACAAATTGTTTACTATTACGAATACATCTAGTCCAAGACAGTTGAAAATTATATTGGAATTATAGCATTTGTTATTATACAAGCAGATTGATAAACTTTCTAGTTACAATATGCGAAATCAACTAAAATGGTGTGTATCATTTATAATAATTTTCATTTTTTCAAGTTAAACTTTGTTTTCCGAATAAAATAAAATAAAAATTATTATGTTTAATATAAATTAAATCAATAGAATAATCATTTAATTTTTTCTCTATATTTTCATTGAATCCAGTACCAGGTTAAACAGAGTTTATATTAATTTAGTTCCTCATGATCATTACCACCCGTCACAAGTTCACTGCTGAACATAAGTCTCCCCAAAGATTCACATCTGCTTCCATCGACATGGTGGAACACTATGCATGTTGTCCTGAATTGTGCTGTCCAGATAGGTTCTTGAGTGGCAACCACATACAGGCATGTGGTTGCCACTCGAGAAACTATCTGCCCCAATTCCTTCATCATTGCCAATTCATTGCTGATCGTTAAGCCTACATTGGATCTACTGCGGACTACTCTAGTTCTACTGCGGATATGATCATGCTGCATGCAGATTATCGTTGGGAGTTACTCTATATGTTTTGCCAATCGTTAATTTGCCTCTGTATGCATTATTAAGCAATACCAAACAACATAACAAAAGGGTTAAACATGAGGAGGTCTAGTGCCCAAAGTTAATTGTCATAAATACATGTAAAACTAAAATCAGTGTAAGTAGATCAATATAGTTGCACTCCTATTTAATTTATGTTAATATTTAAAATGTATTTGTGATTTTGGAGTGTATAGTAAACAGTAAAAATAAAATAAAAAAACTTATTATGGTTTAATTTAAAAAACTTATGTAATTAAATTAATATACTTATGTAATGCTTTTCCTAACTTATAAAATAAAAAAATAACCAGTTAAGAATTCAGGTGCATCAAAAGAATTATATGGAAGTCTGCAAGGCTAATACTAGGCATTAGGTGTTTTTTTTTAATACATAGAATTAAAAATTAAATATATAAACATGCAGCTGTCCCCCATATGGGGGTAGACAGAGATTATGGATTACCATTTGGCACAATTCTGTTCAGTACCTATGGCTGTAATATTAATAATATCCGTTCCTATTGGATTTTCCACAAATAAAAACAAGGTACTGTCACAACAAATTAGTCTGGTTCTTACTATACATCCAAAACACTTAATCCAATATGAATCCACACTTATCAGTATTTTATTTATATCTATAATATTTCATTATAATCTACAAAAGAGAAGTCACAATTCTCACATAAAGGTTATTTCTAACTGCTTACACCAAGTAAGGATTTATTTTAGGCTGGTGGAAAGTTGTATTAGGACAAACTATAACATAATATACTAAATATGTGATACTTGCAAATTATTGTATGAGATATAGTAATCTCATAGAGCAATTATATAAATTATAATAAAAATATTTGAAAATTACTTGTTAGTAACTGTATCTCTGAGAATGGCTCATGTATTATGTTACAATATGGGTAGTAAAAACAACCTCTTGGTTTTTACTAAAAAGATAATTAGTCTCAATTGTTTTCATATATTTTAATAGGTGCAGGTCTTTACACCATGCTCAAAATGTATTAGCTTAACACAAATTGTATTGATTGTACTCCTACTTCATAAACAAAATAATTATACACATATTTTTTTTCATCATTTGTCTATCTATCCTACCTTTAAGCTATCTTCTTTTTTCTAATAACTAAATAAATCCAGTAGAAATTTTCACAGAATATGCATTATAATGGCGAATATCCTATCAAAGAAAAAAAAAATTAAATGTAAAAATTTTTGGTGATCCATATACAGGAAAAGAGTTTTTCCGAATTTTTTTTTTGTTTATAATAGCGTAAAAGTTTTTTTTTTATAGCGGTTTTACATACAAGTGCCAAAGTTGGTGACACCAGGGTTATATGGGCATGCAAATTTTTTAAATTCCAAATATACTTGTCACTAATATTATCATAAGATAATTATTTGTCTAGTATGTGAAATTAATCTGTTATCTGTCAACACATTTCACTCAAGATATATAGTGCATATCTTGTGCACTGATAAGATACTTGGGTTTATGATAATTAAACATTTCCATTAATTCACAGACAGCAATAAAATTATTTCCTTATTCCTAACCATTATTGTTGAAGTTTCAAAGAATAAATAACAAATTACATATTGTTAGACATTTTCTCCATAAGAAAATACAATGGTGATTAAAATTCAATAGAAGCCATAGTTTATTAGTAACCAGGGCATCCCGCCCTGGTTACTAATAATAAACTAATTTACTACACAAATGACCTGGGTACATATCTCAGAGCTAGCACCACTAAAATGGTTAATAGCAATTTTATGTTTTGAATTTACCATTTGCTTGACAGTGAAGGATAACTGTGTGCAAACCTGCTTGTCTGGGAAAAGTTTAAAATAAATATTTACAGACATGTGAAGTTCTCCAATCTGCTTTAGATCAGTGTAGCGGGTTCTTTCCAGCTCCACTTTCAAATATTCAGATAGGACTTTTGCCAAGCAGTTGAACATTAACATGCTGCTACTTTAAACATTAAATGAACAATTTAACACATATTGTCTTAAAAGTTACTTAAAATAATATGGAATAATAACTTACAGTGAAAATGCCCGACCTGTACATTTCCAGGACTTCATTTAGCACCAGCAGTCCCCTTTCTTTACCAAGGAAATTGTCCAAAACACACACACCATATTGAGTCATATCTCTGATCACCCTCTGACATATCTCATAACAAGGGTCACTAGGGTCCATGAAATAATTATTCACCATAAATGCTCCACTCCCCTTGAGTGATGCCTCTGGATAGTCCTTCATCTTTGAATGCTGCTCTGGCACATACACAGGAATAGGTGGCATTTTCACATTAGTTCTATTTAAACTTTTCAAGACATTACTTGTTGCCGTGGTTGCAAACTCAACCGAGCTTAGCTGTTGAGCAGACGCGTTCAAAATTTCTTGTTCCGACGAGCCTTCGTTGGTAATAGCACTTTGTTTGGTCAAGTCTCTATTTGTATACACTACACTAGATATGACACTGTCTTTTAAGGTCGAAGGTCCTGCTTTTGAATTTTTGTCTACAATTTTAACATCTCCCTTAGAAACTTGAGTTTCAATTTCTTCTGCACTACCCTCTTTTTTTAAGTTTTTTCTTTTAGATTTTTTTTGCCGTCTGCCCTCTCTACCCTCCGGTATTGTAGATTCTAATGTTTTCTGTTCTTGTTCTGTGCTGGCTATGATCTCTTTCTCTTCTAATTTCTTAAGTTCTTTGGTAGGAGATGAACGTTCAACACCTTTACCGTTTTGAGATTCTTGTTTAGATAACTTGGGACTACACTCGCTTTTGTGCCTTCGCCAGTCTTCTCGTTGATGTTCTGTATTGCAGTAATAAATATTCAAACAACGAGCGCACCTTCGATAAGTCTTCTGATTGCAAACGGCGCAACAAACAAGTAGGCGTTCTTGATTCATTCTGAATTATTTTCTTACCCCTGGCTGGCCGGTCCAACGACAACGACTGTCAAAAGTCAAAAGGAATGTCATTTGTTTTTTTTCTATTTTTACGCTGCAGGTACTAGGCTTTTAGCCCAAAAGTTTTGATTTTTCGAATACATAATGAAAATGAAATGAAAATAAAATGATAAAAAACGACGATGAAAGTTTAGAGTGTAAATTATAATTTAAAATCGGACTGTAATTTTAAGTTATTCCGCCGATTATATTATAATATTAAGATAATAATATTATAAGATTATTTTTTTGTTTTTCGTTTTTTCTGTATATCCTTTTATACGAGTATGTAGATTCGTAAAATTTTTCAGGATTTGATAAGGTATTCTCTTAGTTTCATTGTACATAGTCATGTACGCTCAAAGTAAAAGTCTCTGGTGATTCGATTTGACTTAGAACAACAGAATTTCATCAGTTTTCGAAGTTATGAGACGTGAACGGATACTTCAGATTCATATCCACGCAGGGTTTTGATAAATTCTCACAATTCCCGCAAAATTTTAAAGATTCTTCAACTTGACAGATTTTTTCGTACCCCTTTTATAAAATTTTAGTCTGGTTTACGTCAACCACAACTTTGTAAATGTACCAACAGCATAATCCTTCATCAGACCTAATTAAACACAACAATAGAATTTCGATTGTTCAAAACTCGTGAAAGAATAAGCAAATACACAGGTTTGTTCTTAGCAATTAATTTCCCTGAAACTATAGTTTATGCCAAGGAAAAGACTTACCTATTGATGTTGTGTACTGGGGGTTAACTGGATTAACAGTATATGTTGGATAACCAAGTGGAAAAAGGAGCATATACCAAAAGTACTTTAAAAATAATTTCAGGTAATCGGATACCGGTATATACAAAACTATGTATACTAACTAACTATATAAATTACCCTATCATGCCTAATGAGCGAACGTTTTCAGACTACCTCGTCAATCGAAATGGTTCGAGTAACACAATCGACAATAAAGTAAAAGGTTCTTGTAAGCGCTCCTGTAAAACAGACCTTCATTTAAAAATCATATTCTCAATTATTTACAGACAAAAGATGGGCTATAAAATATACCTAATGCCGGCCTCCCAAGTGGCAGTAGCGACTTTATACTGCTTCGTTTGTGGTACATAGCTACTGCAAATTACCTGTTTACCTTTCGACCTGACAACGTGTTCACCAGAAGTGGTGTTGCCTCGCCGAAAGCTTTGGAGAAAGAGGAATTTCCACAGTGGTATATCTCGACGATTACCTGATCGTCTCACAACGCAAGTCGATCTTATTGAAATCAAACTTTTCAAGTAAATGTCACTCCTTACCAGTTAGGTTGGCTAGTTAACAAAGAAAAGACGAAGAAGCAAGTTGAATATCTTGGTCTGCTTTGGAAACCCTGGTAGAACTAATAATTAGACATTGTTACCACCTAAAATCATTATCAGATTGCGCAATATGATCTCTAAGCTTTTGCAGAGAAAAGAGACTAATCGAGGTTCAGATTAATTAAACTTCTTTCGATTAGTTATTCCTTTTGAACACTTGAACTTTCTTGAACTTCTAAAGCACACAAAAGTACTGAAGCGATGTTACAGAAAAGTGATAATATAAAATGATCGTTATACATCTTAAGTAGTTAAGTAAGTGTTACAGCTTAAGATTATTTAAAACTTATTATGACAAAGCCTCAAAACAGAAATGTGACTGTATCTAGGAATAATGTATCACATAATATTAATATCATCTCATGGAATAGTCAAGGAATAATACATGACTGAATGAACACATAAAAGTTATTGTAGCGTACATTTATTTGCTAATATACTTTGATATCAATATTATTTAATAACAATAAATTGAGGGGGATGTTAAATATTTATAATATATATGTATCGGAAAGCTAATCTTCTCAATAAATTTTCTCACACATTATTGTTTAGACATGCTTCAAATTTGTTTGCATTTAAAAAGAGAAAATTGTTAATAGCAATTTTAAGAGCTAAATTTACCACGTGCTCGACGGCGAAGAAATATCGCGAGGAATTCTGCCTGACATGCGTCTGAGAAATACTGAAAAAAATTATTTAGAGAAGTAAAGTCCGTTCTGGAGCAGCGTTGAGTAACTTTCCTGGCTCCAAACCCCTCTGAGATATTTGAGAAGGAGGCTTTTACAGACTTACAGACAGGCAATTATTGTACTCTGTTCAACGAAATATAATATATATTTGTCAAAATCGAAATACATGTATAATTTTTTTACAGCACACAGCCATGTTAAATTGATTTGAGCTCCCATTTTACCACCAAAGATATGTGTATTTTTGGTAGCAACTTACATAAGTTTATCAAAGTTATATTGGAACTTAATAGATATTTAAATGCATATTGGTGATCAATGCATGACAAAATAGGCACTAATTGACTGTAATATTACTATGTTTATTCTAATTTTGCATTTTATGCCATATTTAAATGACATTTATGTGTCCTAAACGCTGAGTAAATTGGACCGAAATCATGTCATGTCATGCTAATATAGATTTTTATGTAATATATTTCGGAAGCTTTACTGCGGAATCAGTTACATTGCCGAGACTATTATATGACCAACTTTTCCTAGCTGGGCGAGGCAATTCTCACAAATATCGAAATATCTGATGTTGTACCAAAGTAGCGCTTATGGATAGTTGAAGCATGGGAATGTAGATACTTACCCTTTTAATTAACGTGCATCAATTTTTTTATAAAATTATTTATTTATTATAAGTAATCATACATACAATAGTAAATTCATTGCTTATCATGATATATATTTTAATTTCTCTGTAGAAGAAAATACACATTTCATTTAACCAAATTTAAGAAAATTAAGCATAAAAAAAATAAAATAAAAAAAATATTTACAAAGCAAATGAAATATAGATAGATTAGAACAGATTGTCAAGAAGTAACCATCGGTAATGAATAAGAAAAGACTAGATTAGTTTTACATCGAGCCACACCTTTTTGGAATCAACACAATTTATTAAGGAATGATTTGTAAAAGATCTGGACTTGATGTAAGGAACTAAAAGATGCGTAAAGGCGTTCGTCGCGTTTCGCCGACGCACGTCTCTGCGCTAACTTAAAACTAGACCTACTATTAGAATCTATAGTGTAAGCCAACAACTTTACACTATTCTGTCAAACGCCCAACACGGAATTTTTGACATTGTAACTACATATAAATATTAAACTACCTATTGAAGATTAACAGTTTGTATAAAAGGTGTATAGCATAACACTACATACAATGCAGATTTGTTTAATTAATTTCTAAGTGAACGTACATTAATAAAATAAAATGGTATCTTGGCTTAATTTCCTTTTTAATATTTTTTGTAACCTTATAAAGTGAAATAGACGGCAGGTGTTTTAATAGTATTAATGTGCGAAATATGTGAACGAAAAGTGTAAGACGAAAATGACAGACACTGTCGTGTTTTATCTTATAATTAGATCCTTACGAAACACTTAACAAGTAAACAATGAATCCATCACAAGTCGTCAATACGTTTCGAAATGTCATCAAAGAAATGTACAGTTAAGTATAATTCATATACGTTGCTCAAAACTCCAGTATATATTTGGACCCTATGTGTATTTTATTCTGTACTAATTTTAGAAAAGACATATCCGAACATGTTTATTCGAGCAAGAGTAACGTAAATATCAAATTTTATCTAAATTATACTTTAGAATGGTCTTCATTTGAGTGATTAGTTGATACATGTAAAGCCCTTGCTAGTTCCGCTTTTTCATCTGCTGATAGAACGTATACAGGGGGAGCAGCTGGGAGGAATCTTTCAGCTTTTTGAGGCTCCCTTTGTAACCTCGCCCGGTACAGCATCACTAACACACAGAGTACACTGATGACAAATGCAGAAGAGGCAGCTAATACAATTAAAGCCGTATGGTAGGATGTTGTTGCTGATACCTGGAATAAATAACGATTGTATAAATATCAAAAAGCCTTCTGATCTTTCACAAATATGTTTTTTAAATTACATCTGTTTTAAAGTTATTTGCGACTAACGTAATTGGTTTTTCAGTGTGTTGTTTCGTGTAGACCGATAAGGATCGCGAATTTAAATAAGTCAGAGCATAGTTTGCGAATTTAAATAAAGTAACAGTTGCACGCGTAACGTTCAATGCATCGGCTATCGTCCAAGAGCGATTGAATTGGGCTGCTAAAAACATTCTTGATAACAGCTAACGGCTTTTGTAACTGCTACATGCTAAATATAGCGATTTGAGGCAACGCCGATTGGTTGCTCTATCCGTAATGACAAAGGCTTGCTGGGATACACCCCGCGACTAGTGATTGCATTTTATATAAATATCTTATGTATGTAACCTATTAATAATAAATTGTAGACCACAAAAACATAAATAAGGCGGTCTTATCGCTAAAGAACGATCTCTTTCAGACAACCTTAGTATATAATATACTAATACATGCCAACGGAATATATTTACAATAGACATACATAGGGCCGTGGTAGCCTAGTGTTCAAGGCGCTTACTTTAATGTCACAGAGCGCGAGTGACCTGGGTTCGATCCCCGGTGCCGGCACCACTAAAATTGTTAATAACAATTTTAAGTGCTGTATTTACCACTTGCTCAACGGTGAAGGAAAACATCGTGAGGAAACCTGCATGTCTGAGAAATAATAAAACTATTATTTCGAGGATATGTGCATCTCGCCAACCCGCACTGGAGCAGCGTGGCGGGCTCTTCCCGGCTCCTAAACCCTCTCTGATACTAGTATTTGAGAAGGAGGCCTTTGCCCAGCAGTGGGCACTTACAGGCTGTAACTTTACCTTACTTTACGTTTAGACATACATAAGACTAAATACTATAATTACATAGTTATAAGTTACATAAATACAAGATAAGAAAAAACATTTCAGTTGTTTTGTTAATGATGATTAGTGATCACACAATGACAAATAATGATTTGTCTTCTTATATTATACAACATTATATTGTTCGTGGTGGCATGATTTAACAAAGTACTACGGTATTTTTAAAAGAAAAGGTAAGATTTGGACGGGGAAGGGACACGCGCTTATTGGATAGGCACCAGCATAAGGACTGAACCTGTGACGTCACATTGTAAAATAGGTACTTACAGTAGACTCGCTGACGATTTCTCGCTGTTGTAATATTGGCGCTGGCACTAAGCGGTATTCGCTGCGGATCACATCTGCTCCGAGTACACCTACTTCTGATTTTCGGGTACCTGACAGTTTCTCTTTCTTAACCTGCGTAAAATAATTTGAAAATTTTTTTAAAGGATTTGATTAACGCCCGCTTCTGTTATCAAATCTTTTACAATTCTTCTAACCGTCCCAGTAACAACGATCGTTAAACCCAATACGAGTTTCGGGACAGTTCGGTCATCAGATCAATTTTTTCTCCCTGACGTTCATTTTAAAACTAAAGAAAAAAAGTGAAAGACTGTTCTATTTGTTTTTTCGTATTGATTACCATGTTCTCTAGATGGAAGGCCAGATCAGCTGCACGTGGACCAGGTAGAAGAGCACGCAGTCTGATTACTTCCTGATCTTTGACCATGGTCACTGGCACTCTTGTGCCGAAGGCTGTTAGTCTGGCTGATAGTGCCGCTCGAGTCCTCTCTCCCTCTTCGTTACTTGCGCCGAGAAGTTCCAGCTCTAGTAGGGCTGACTCGATTTGAGTTACTTCTGTTTTAATAAATTTTAAGGATCAGCTATGCATGCTGTTAAATATAAAAAAATAAAAGTGATAAAGAAGAAAATAAGAAATAGAAATAACATAAAAGATTTTCTTTATTTTGCAGAAGGCATAAATTTTTCAGAACTACATAATATATGCACAATATATTCTTGGTCGCTTTCGAGTAGTTTAGTACAAGCACTCAACTGCGCCGATTTGTTTCGTTTATATTTTTACGTAACCTGAGTCTTTGTCTTTCCGTTAGCTGCATAAAACTTAAATGCAGTCCAAGACACGGAATAATCACAAAATATTCAGACTTGACTTCGAGATGAATGTGGAAAAAATTACGAGAGTAGTTATAGCACCATATCGTAAGATGAACTGTAAATCCTAGATATTATGTTATATATCGTACCAATGTATCTACGAGTAGGTTGCAAAAAATTTTTTTTTTAGTCAAATATGTACGAGCGTTGTGGCTCACCGCAAGGGTCGGGTGCCGGCGCGTCGGGAACGTGCGCATGCGCGCGGCGCTGCCCGGCCGCGTCCACACACCAGCAGCGGCCGCGCGCGCACTGCCGCGGCGAGAACGCGCCGTTCGACTGACAGCGTGGCCCAGTACCATCGCCTCCTACAAATGGCCGTACATAAAACCTATATACAACATCATAATATAAAGTGAATACTTCGTATAAGTATTTACTTATTTCGGTTAAATATATTTTAGTACTTAAAAAGGCTGATGAAATGAAATTATTTATAATTAAGAACACGTGCATTCTTTTTTGAACTCGCGTTAGGTCTGTTTAATTGTCGACTTAAAAGGCCAGCAATACTGAAACATAGTGCAAAAAATACGAACAGAATATTGTTGCTGTTTCCGATACAATGTCCAATACATTAAATGACATTTTTTGATATGAGACCTGGCACACCCGTCTGACTGACAGTGTGTGTCGGTCGACAGAATTGGCGCATGTGCCTAACTTGAAAGGGGACACTGGTGTAATTTATGTGTGCAATAATAAAAATTACCTTTCTCCACTTCCTCCAACAAAACTTGACATTTTGTTTTGAAAACGACTTTATCTGTGATAACTACAACCGGCTTATCAATGGTTCTTGTAGTCTGTGAAATTTTTGGCTCAACAACTTCCGAAACCAAAATGGCGCCTTCGGAAACATCAGTCTCCGACTCTCGGTTTTGTGGCTCTAAGTCGATGTTGCCATCGGAATCTACATCGTCTTCCTCTTCAAATTCATCTACTCGATAAGTTGTCATTTGTCTGATAAGTTCTTCTAGTACTGAAATAGAATTACACATATTATGTAGTCAATTTAAAATTAAATGTAGGTTATCTGTTATCTAAGTGTAATGGGGTATATACCATCTCCTACTCCTAATGCTAACGTCACCTTCACGCGGTGCAACCTGCTAGTAAACAAAAGAGGCTTTGGTGACCGAATGCCGGAATAATATTCTTCAAAATTTGCCGATAACAAATCCCATATATGTATAAACAACAAAGTAGTGATGACAACAATATGGACAAACATTCCAAAAAGTTCATGTCGGTGCTGATGCTTTCTTGGAGAGGCCTGTGTTCAGAAGTGGACTAAAATAGACTGATAAAAAGTGTCTGTGGTCAATACATGGTTGTTATAGAACTCCTTCTCTATGAGTTCTATTCGTTTAGTAACAGTGCTATTTATTCTGCCATCATTTAGAAGTGTTAAATTTTCACAGCCCCACCTCGTCATGACATGTTGAAACAATGCAAAATATAATTAGCGGTTGGAGATTTTCTACTGTCTCGATTCGAAAAAAAAAGAGCTAAAGAAAAGAGCTTAGAAAAAAGTTGTTATATTTAAAAATTATTAAGTCGACGTCTAAGAGGTGTCGTTAAAAAGCGTGCATAGATTAAACACAATTTACAGAAAAATACTATAATGAAACATTAAAAATGCTTACCTTCATCGGCTCTAGCTCGTTCGTCGAGCGGGTCGCGGCGCGTCCACTTGCGCGCCTGACGGAAGTTGCACGTGGGCTTGGCGCCACGAACCAGCGAGCCCTTCTGAGGCTCGCCGCGGGCGCTCACGCACCAGCACACGTCTGTCGTTGGAGGAATGATAAAATAATCAGAACACACCTCGGTCAGGCACTGAATTTTAGCTCGCATATGAGTCGGGTTGGTGGAGGACCATATCTTTTCAAAATGACCATGTTAAACAGGGACACGGTGTTGTTGGGATTGCGGTTTATAGATGGTATCGTATCTACATTTTATTCAAATGTAAGTACTGCACATGCAGTCGATAATAAGAAAAAAAATTATGTGACATTATTTCCTGATTTTTTCCGAAAATGTGGTTTAAATTTAGTATATTTACGATTTATACACCTTTGGCCATGCATGCGCCAATATACTTTATATATATATATATATATATTAAACAAATTTTCGCTTCTTAAGAAAATAAACTGTCGGGGTGGATTCTTTATCAGGTTTTATAAGTCCGTCGTAAGTTCGAGAAAGTGCCTTGAAGTGAATGCCGAGAAGTCTGGCGCTAAAGTTTAGCTTCTATACTTAATTATACTTATCGTTAAGGTAAATTTTGGCAATATTCACCACGCTGTGTTAAAGAGCGTAGAGCTGGTATCCCGTTGCTGGTATCAGTAAGAGGTGATAATTTTCCCCCTTTATTAGAAATATAAATTAGTCTCGGTACATTTGAATGGATTTTGTCACCATTAGTCGGATGCACTACGTGCAGGAGAGGTTGGTTATCGAGATAAATGGTATCTATACTTTCCTCATATTATTTTATCAGTATCGTAGTAACACATGGGTAGCCATTACTGGTACAAGGATCGGAGGTAAAGTAGACGCCTATTAATTTCCACTGCTGCGCAAAGCAATCACATCAAGATTTCGATGGTTTTGGAATCCGCTACGCTCTTCCAGTGCAGGTTGGCGAACTTCACATATTAACGAAATATATTTATAATTTTTTTGACACATGCAGGTTTCCTCACTAATTTTTTCTTCACCGCAGGTGGTATATTCAGCACTTAACT
Organism: Bhutanitis thaidina; assembly: GCA_029286595.1. Lineage (NCBI taxonomy): Eukaryota > Metazoa > Arthropoda > Insecta > Lepidoptera > Papilionidae > Bhutanitis > Bhutanitis thaidina. The sequence continues at coordinate 4,240,521 of JAGSMS010000030.1, forward strand.
ATTAATTAAAATTATTAGTGGTGCCGGTATTAAAGATTAGATTTACCACGGCTATATCATAACCGCCACCACTTTTTATCATTATTTCATCGTAAATACTTGCTAAATTCATCGTAAAAGCTTTGACATTTTTTTACGAAAAACGACCAATTAATATAAGTAAACTTTAGAACACATTACCGATATGCGACATGCATTGAACGGGCTCCCATGCGCCAGTGGTGTCACAGTTTGGTATGAAGGTGCCCTTGCCGTACTTCTGTGCTGCCGCTTCATTCTTCTCCCGGAGACGTTCACACGGACTGAGAACTAACGATAAAGTTAATTTTATTATAACGACATTCTCATGTTACGTGTTTATATAACTTAGTGCAGGATGGTGACGCTAAGGCAATACCTGTTACGAGTAATTCACTTCTAATAATGAGAGAAAAATAAAATATATTCAAAGCTAGGCCTGTAATTTGTGGTTCGTTTTTGCGTTACCCGAAGTTATTATTTATCGTTAGTAACGTGTATTTAGTTACAATTCTTAAGAATTTTTAAACTTTAATAAGTGAGGATAATTTTGCATGAATTAAAAAGCTTATTTTAAGTACGAATAGGTATACAATATGTTATGTTATGTTGTCCACGAACAATAAACACATGCACAGAATCTGATCCAAAAATAATAAGTAATTAAAACGCATGGTTATAATGGTTATATGTATGTTCAAACTTATAAAAATTTGTATCTATAGTGTAAATAATACCGAAATTTGGCGATCGTTGACACTTTCTGAATATCAAAAAAATATGAGGTACTGTTTAAAAGACGAATTATTTATTTTATTAAAATTTGGATATTCTTTTATGTACTAATTTTCAAGTCAAAAATTACAAAGTTTAGTTGTTTTCAAGATAACGAAAAATACCAGAACACTTCTTCGTAAGTAGTGTTTTGTTACTTAGTCTAGTTGGTCACCTGCTGTAGCATTTCATTTACACATCATTCCCTTTAGCAAAGAAAAAATGCTGGTAAATCGAATTACCACTTCTGGGATATATATGTTACTTGCGCACCGAAAATGAAGCGTACAAAAGACTGTAACTGTTGTCTCTGGTTTCTGGTCAGTTGTTTTGTAATAAATAGGCGAATGGGAGATAAATTCGGATGCATTGTGAGCATATAACGGATCTTAATTGTAAAAACATTGAACTCAGGGCTATTTATTCTAGTGGCCTTTCCTTTATCAAGTATTATATATTTTATTGTTGTCCGTTATATTGTTATTTATACATCATAGTTCATGAATGTTTATTTTAATTTTACAATTTCCTTTTAGTGGCAGGTACGAAAGGCGAAAAAATATTTCTGTATTTTCTTGTCACGTGATACAAATTTTTACAAATCCATGATTTACTTGTACAGAATGTTAGCCAAATACGCCGTTTTGTTTTCGGTACGCTAAAAAACAAAGTTATTTCAACACGTGCTCATTGTGAAAAATATTTAACGAGCCATACTTGCATGTGAACATATAAAATTACAAATTTAAGGAACATGCCTTTACTTTCGTCAATATTCCCTCTGATCTTCTTATTGGTTAATTTCGCTGTTACCTCGTCCACTGTATTAAGAATAACATATTAAGATCAAAACATACTCGTATTATTTTACTAAAAGGATATTTCGACGGCCGAATGTTAAAACTTGGTACATTATACGTTTTGCATCCGGATTGTAGTAAAGTACATACATTTTATCTAGTACGGTCAACATACCACGATGCAAAAATTAATATTTATTCAAAAAAAGTAATATAAATTATCAGCAGCATCATGCAGCAGCTCAAATAACTCACTCCAAACTTCACAATGACTTCATTCAATCCAATCAACTCACCCGGACAAACCGCATTGCATTCCTCTTTAGTGCGAAAGTTGTTATGGTTCCCTGAGCAGCCGTGGTAGTGAAACCTCTCGCAGCGGTTCCTCGCCGAGTTGAAGTACCAACGGCTCGCGTTCAGACCGGCGCCGTACTCGCAGACGCCTTCCTCTTTGCTCTCGAAGCAGACAGTTCCTATAGAATTTATCATCAGTATCATATGTATTCTTGTGTTAATAGAGTCCTTCTTTTCCACATATGGTTTGACCTTGACGAATTAGTCCGAGTCTTATATCAACAACGCCAACCTCTTACTACTTAAGCTTGTAAGCCGCACAGGGTTTATAGATTCCAAACAAATGCAGATCCATTGACTCAGCTCTTCTTTACGTTATGATAAAATGCCTAAAATTACTAATTTCCACCTTGCGATGAGGTAGGGTGATAGACGCTTTTACAGTGACACCTTGCGGCTAACAAATTTAAAGTAATACTGTGGCATATTTGCAATTATTCTAATAATATTATGTATATACACTATGTGGGTATATTGTTAACTTGACGATTGCATCTTTCCGTCGTGACCGTACTTGTCCGCCGTGATATGGTGATATGAGTCCAAACCTCGAAACCAATAATTGTGCGAAACACTATTTATTGATTTTCGTGTCTGGTTCTAGTGTTGTATTCACTATATTTATAATTGCATCTGACCATGCGGTTAGTATTGTGTAACTCTGGGTAACAGTGATCCTTTTTAATTTGATGTTACGTCGTAGATACTTGACTAGTTAATTCGAATAATTTTTTCAAGTAAAACAGACTCTCTACAATCCGATCTGTCAAATTGTTGAGTTTGGCTTAAAGTCAAATTGAAACTATCTCGATTACTACTAGAACTACACGATTGAGAGGGGAGCTGTCTCCGATCTCCGGTTTCGAAAACATAATGACGCAAATGACAATCTTAAGTAACCCGTTAATGTCACTGTGGAGGATGACAGCAAGTCACTCACGTGGCTTGGGACAGCAGACGGCGGGCTGCGAGTCGTGCGGCGCGAAGCGGCACGCGTGCGTGGAGGGACAGGCGGCGGCGCTCGGGCCGCACGCGAGCAACGCGGAGCCGTCGGGCGCGGTCAGCGGGGCCGCGCCGCCCGGGCACTGCGGCGTCGGCGCACAGCGCGCCGCCGGCGGGCACTGCTCGCCCTGTCAGGTGGAAAATAGTGCTGGGACTAACGAGAATTTGATATGTCACAACTAAAATGCAAGTATACAGGCTAAACTGCTAGCTATCAAACGAGGCTCTAGCGATCGACTGGTGGCGGAATATCCATCAGAGTTAGCCGAACCCAACTCTCAGATTACGTTGATGAGGAGCAGTATCACTAGTACGATGAGCAAACACTCCAAGAATTTAAACTTAACTTTAAACCTATTTTAGGATTAATTTTATTAAGAAAAAAGTGTTTGCGTGTATCAAAGATTTTTTGCTTAAACTACTTGTAAATTTCTGACGGAACTTTTCTTGAAAGATGGCTCTCTTGCCAGTAAAATAATATTTACCACTACTTTAACTGACGATTTGACTAAAACCAAAATTGCTTGTGTCGCTGTACAATACTCTTCACATTTGCTGCATAATACATTTCAATTAAAAAAAAAAACAAAAATTGAGATACAGAAATAACGAAGTTCAAAAAAATATACAATTACCTTATTTTGAGTTCGCTCCAAAAGTCACGAATACCTCGTAATAACCTTGTGCGTCCTCATGGTCTATGACTCGTGATTGGTCTTCAAATTATTTTTGTTAATGAACTTGTTACTTGTTATTGATACATTACATATCACTAACCTCACAATCCAAAGGCACTAACTCGCAAGTCTCGTCATCACGGCACTTTGCGTCCGCGCACGGGTCCCGGCAAGTGCATGTGGCACAACCGTTTTCATCAAGTTGCCTTCCGTGAGCACACGTGTCCGCTTCCTTACAACCGGGGTCGGGGCAGGGTGCGGGAGCGTCGCAAGTTGGCGTCGAGTTCGTCGAACGAGTACCGGGGATCTGGATAAGTATAGACAGTTTCATAGTCCCTAAAGATGACACCCCAGAGCTTTAAACGTTTAGAAATACTTATACGAAAGGATGTAATTTTACTCGTCTACCTTAGTAAAACAACACTGCAACACCAGAGGTGCTGCAGGTGAGTTGCCGGCCTTTAATGGTATTTGGGAGTTGGGAGGGAGGATCAGGAAGGGGATGGGGAGGAGGAGAGGGTCTCCGGTTACCTCACTCACCGAACGAAACGCAGAAGTACAAGGTGCCTCTACTTCACGCCGGTAGACGGCCCATTCGAGCAGCAGCAAAAGCCGCTGCTTGGCTCTACCAAGATTAGCAAAGTACCAGTTACTTTAGCATTAAACCTATGTCTATTCAATTGCAGGTAGACCAATTTTGGTTAAAATGGTGAAACATAACACGGTTATGCAAAGCATAATAATTTTGTACTTACACCTTTTTTACTCAAGTTTACGAATTGTTCTACTTATGTATGGCAATATGGCTGTTTTTGGGCATCTGTTATTGATTTTTGACACTCATGATAATCGTTCTCACAATTATACTCGTATATCTGTCTGCTTACCTCATTGCCAGCTGAGTCAACACACCAGCAAATCTTCTCCGATCCTCGGCATTGGATTCTCTCGTAGGTGCCGTCTTCTTTACATTCGGGTATCCAGGTCCAAGATGGCGGGCTTCCACTTTCGGCAGCAGTATGGAGTGCTAAGGCCCTAAAATAAGAATAAAATACATGATAGATGTGGTTCAGTGTTGTTGTAGATCCAAAAAAGTTTTTTTTGTAAAGCATGAACATTAATATTTTTTTCTTCACTTATTTGGTTTTTGTTTTCTTTATTTTGCTTAAACCGTGAATAACAGCGTTTTCTTTCTTGATTTCTAGATACAACAGAAGAACCTATCCACTCCCACTCAAGTAATGACGGCATTAAAGTTATTTGTTGAAACTTATTACCATATACACTTACTATGAAATATATATAATTATTACATTCCATTTGCCGTCTAAATATTCTTTAACAAAAACAGATAGTTAATTAAATTAAGCTCTAGTAAATGGAACTTTACAAACGCGTCTCACCTCCTCTCCTGGCAGGCGGTGTGGTGCAGTGCGTCGGTGCAGGCGGTACCGCAGCCCGTGGCGCAGCAGCGCTGGTCCGGCCCGCACTCGGTGTCCGTGCGGCACGCCCACTCACACGAGCCCGTCGCCGGAACTAAGTACGGACATTGTCCGGCCTTGCGAGGCAAACCTGATGGGGGAAGTCGGAATTGTAGATTTAAAATGCACGACCTTTGACAATAATTCATAATCTCAAATAAAATTGCGGTTCCAATATGCCACTACAACACAGTTAAAAGGAAAATAAAATGAGTAGTATTTTAATTTAGGGAATATTCAAACTTTTTCTGACTAACGCTCTGGCGGCTCTGGCGGTCAGATGGTGGAAAAATCATCCGAATATGCGGAACCCATATCCCACTGAGACTTGGAAAACTTTTTAACCCGGACAGAGCTGTAGCATGTTACAAAATTGTCAAACGAGGTATTGTTATCTCTGTTAATTTCTCGGAGCGTCAGTACGATTAAAAGAGATAGATCATGTAGGTTTGGCAACGTCGCACCATGTGTGTAATTTTGGTTTGTTGCAGGGTGAACTAGGGAAGCTAGATTAATTTAGCGAAAGGGGGCTTAAAATATCCAGAATTGTCATTTTATACGTAAGTCTTTAAAAACAATTATATTGTAAACTATTGTGATTTTTAATAAAAAAAAACGATGTAAACAGTATACTTGCTTTATGTTATATTCATAAAATGGATTATGATGGAAAATGAAATTTGCATACAAAAATTGACACTAAACTGTGTCAATTCAAAAAAAGTTACACAAAATTGTGTCAATTTTTGTCACTGTGTTGACGGGCAGAGGTCTGCGTCGCAAGCGACGTCGACGAGAGCGCAAGAGCGGCCGCGCGGGCACGTGACGTCGGCGCACGGGTCCCGGCTGAGCGCACGTCGGTACTAATACTCACAAGCAGGCACCGGTGGGCAGTAGTCTGCGTCGCAAGCGACGTCGACGAGAGCGCAAGAGCGGCCGCGCGGGCACGTGACGTCGGCGCACGGGTCCCGGTATATGTATTCGATGAAGTTATTGCTGTTAGCCGTTTTGGCTTTTACAGCTTCATAGGTTTGCGCCTGCATACCAGGGCCGCGGGCGTTTATGCTAAATAGATGTACGGGGTACATCACCTTCTCTTTATGGCAATCTGGAACCGTCGAGGTTCGAGGCCTCGTCTCGGACGGTCGTGGTGTTTCGGTAGTAAAGGGCGGCAAGGACCGCCCTGAATCCCAGGTGCAAGGTGTGTACGCGGGTGTTTGATTTGCACGATACGCTCTTACGCGTCGGCGGGGGATTGTGTATGTGACTCTACTCCTAACTGTATGTACAGTGTGTTCAGGTTGAGTAGTGTTAACCGAACTTGGTTCAGTTTGTCGGTCTGTCGGTGCTGTTACGTCTTCCGGGTCGTCTAATACGTTACGCGGGCGACGGTGATGCACCGTTGCGTTTAATATCGGGGAATATTTGTTGGCGTTTACCACCAGCGGGTTAGGGTGTACGGCGGCCGATTCGAAGTAGCGCCGTGACGTTTCCTGAAGAATGCTTTGATCGTCGGTATTTTACAGTCCTTGTGTAAGTCATCGTTACGCTGGTACCAGCTTGCACCGGTGGCGCTACGCAGAAACTTATTTTGGACGGTCTGTAGCGAGGCGATGTGTGTTTTCGCCGCGTGAGCAAAAGACTACCGAGGCGCCAAACCGCGATAGGTCTTATGCAAGCCTTGTATAGGAGTATTTTGTGTCTAAGTGACATCTTGCTTGAGGAGCAGATCATTGAATGTAGGCGGCCTGCGACGAAGGCGGCCCTGTTCCTGACTGTCTAATATGGGGGCGAATGTCATCGCCGCGTCTAAGGTTACTCAGTATTTCGCCTTCCTTTCCCAAGGGATCGGTCGGTCGAATAGGGTGATAGTGCCTAATTTACGAGATTCGTAATTATGATTGGCCGTGCTCGTTCCCCTTGTGAAGAGAACTCCTACGCTTTTTTCGGGATTAACCTCAATTCTCCATTTCCGGAACCATTCGCCTAGACGATTGGCAGCGGATTGGAGTCGTAAGGTGATGCGACCTTTGTGGCGGTCGGAGAAGTATAGGGCCGTGTCGTCCGCGAATAGTGCGAGGTTGACCTGGGGCTCCTTTGGAATGTCACTCGTGTACAGTGAGAAGAGGATCGGGGAGAGGCAGGAGCCTTGAGGGACTCCGGCTTTCAGAGGGCGGATTGAGGATCGCGTGCCCTCTACTCGATAGCGAAAGGTGCGGTTGGACAAGTAGGCTCGTAGGATGTGCACGAGCCTGTCTGGGATATTGAAGTTATACAGTTTATAGATTAAACCGTTGTGCCAGACTTTGTCGAATGCCTTTGCGACATCGAAGAATAGTGCTCCCGTCCTATTGGGCTTGGGGAGAGGTTTAGGTTTTTAATATGTGCTCCGTTAAGCGGTGCACTTGTTGAACACACGAGTGTTCGGAACGGAAGCCAATTGCTCGTCTGGAATTATGTTGTTCTCAAACACAAATTGTCTGAGTCTTTTCAGGATTATTCTTTCATAGATTTTCCCCATAGAGTTGAGGAGACTTATAGGGCGATAGCTGGAGGCGAGGTTACGGGGCTTGCCTGGTTTCGGAATGCCTATGACGTCTGCCTCTTTCAGGCATCCGGGAAGGAGCAGCTGGCGAGGTACGTTGAAGATGTTTGCCAGTAGGCATATTAGTGGGGCTGGGAGAGTTTTAAATACCCTGTTGCTTATACCATCCATTCCGGGTGCTGACCGGTTTTCAGGTTGCTTACTATCTCAGAGACTTCTTTGGGTGTCACTGGCTCTAGTGGATCGTCCACTGGTGGTAACGCGTCCTACGTGTTACTTCCTCGTCCACCTGCCGCAGGTGGGCCGGATCCGTTGGTTCACGCGAGGGGTGCATTGGCTCTCTAGACTGTCCACGAGGCATTCGGCCTTTTCGCTGTCGTCGAAGGCTGGCGTGTCTAAATCGGGGCGTAATAGCGGGGCATTGTTGCCACGTTCTCTACTTTGAGATCGGGCCAGCTGCCAGTAGGCAGTATGCGATGGCTCGATGTCTCCAAGAAGAATCCCACCTAGTGTTCTAAATTCAGTGATGCGCTCTTTTACTTGCCTCTGTAGGCGTCGCATGGTTTCGCGGTTTTGTTCCGTTCTATAACGGTCATGTGCTCTAATAGCTGCGTTTTTCTCTAATTAGGCGTCTAAGACCTGCCGGGAGCTCCATGTGCCGAGCGTTCGACTCAGGGACCGTCCTTTTGGATTCTTCGACGGCTGACTTGAGATGGTCTGTTAGTGAGTTTATTGCCCTACATGCTATTTCAGGCGAGTCTATCTTGTCCGGTATTTTGTCTAGGTGCTGTGATGTCGTAGCTTCGAGTTTGACTTCGGTACGCCAGTCCACGATGGTTTTGGTCTGAGGGACCTCACCATGCAGCTGGCCCAGCTTGAGTAAGACCGGTCTGTGGTCTGAGTCGAGTTCGTGAAGCGTATCTATCGAGTTAATAGCTAGGCTTACGTCTTTAAGAATCGCGATATCGAGTACGTCCGCCGCGTGAGTGTGATACGTCGGATATCTCGTAGGCGAGTCGGGTGCGATTACGTCTAACAAGTAGCGGTCCCGTATGTCGGCGAGCACGTTGCCGTTTGTATTATTGACGCGCGAGTTCCAGCTGATGTGTTTGCTGTTTGGGTCGCCGCCTATGATGACGGAGGGGCCTAGCTCTGTTAGCGTCCTAATGTCTGACGAATGGAGGGTTTTGTTTGGCGGCAGATAGGCTGATACTAGAACAAGCGGCCTGTGGCCGGTTAGCGCTATTCTATACGCGGAAACTTCGATTGTTATTAGGTCGGGAGGGTCGAGCGGTATGCAATGCAAGGACCTTTTGAAGTAAATCAGGGTGCCGCCTTTGGCGAACGTTAACCTGTCATTACGGATGATATTGTAATTTGCTATTTTAGGATCGCGATTGCTAGGCTTCAGAAGGTTTCTTGCACTAGCATAATGTCGACGTTGTGATCGCGAAGAAACGTAGCGATTTCGTCTTTCTGCGTTTTGAGGCCGTTTGCGTTGAATGCAGCGACAGTCCAGAGGCGCGGTTTTAATCTTCCTACTGCGTTAGCCATTGGAATAATTAGTGTGTGTTAAATTTGGGCATGACGCGGGTTTAGGCGCATTGAAACGACCAGATCGCGTCGATAGTGGGCATGTGCTCAATGGTGGCCATGAGTTTGTCCTGAAGTTATCGTTGCCGACGCACTTGAGCGTGAGGATAATGGACAAGGAAAGACGCACTCCAACTACACCCACGACATAGTGGACCCAGGACCGGGGGAGCCGTTGCCCCCCGAGATGACGCCCGGGTAAAGAGGGTTACCTCGAGGCCCGCAACCTGCCATCAAGGGCAGAAGATACAGTTCGACTAAAACCAAAATTGCTTGTGTCGCTGTACAATACTCTTCACATTTGCTGCATAATACATTTCAATTAAAAAAAAAAACAAAAATTAAGATACAGAAATAACGAAGTTCAAAAAAATATACAATTACCTTATTTTGAGTTCGCTCCAAAAGTCACGAATACCTCGTAATAACCTTGTGCGTCCTCATGGTCTATGATTCGTGGTCTTCAAATTATTTTTGTTAATGAACTTGTTACTTGTTATTGATACATTACATATCACTAACCTCACAATCCAAAGGCACTAACTCGCAAGTCTCGTCATCACGGCACTTTGCGTCCGCGCACAGGTCAGCAAGTGCATGTGGCACAACCGTTTTCATCAAGTTGCCTTCCGTGAGCACACGTGTCCGCTTCCTTACAACCGGGGTCGGGGCAGGGTGCGGGAGCGTCGCAAGTTGGCGTCGAGTTCGTCGAACGAGTACCGGGGATCTGGATAAGTATAGACAGTTTCATAGTCCTAAAGATGACACCCCAGAGCTTTAAACGTTTAGAAATACTTATACGAAAGGATGTAATTTTACTCGTCTACCTTAGTAAAACAACACTGCAACACCAGAGGTGCTGCAGGTGAGTTACCGGCCTTTAATGGTATTTGGGAGTTGGGAGGGAGGATCAGGAAGGGATGGGGAGGAGGAGGGTCTCCGGTTACCTCACTCACCGAACGAAACGCAGAAGTACAAGGTGCCTCTACTTCACGCCGGTAGACGGCCCATTCGAGCAACAGCAAAGCCGCTGCTTGGCTCTACCAAGATTAGCAAAGTACTAGTTACTTTAGCATTAAACCTATGTCTATTCAATTGCAGGTAGATCAATTTTGGTTAAAATGGTGAAACATAACACGGTTATGCAAAGCATAATAATTTTGTACTTACACCTTTTTTACACAAGTTTACGAATTGTTCTACTTATGTATGGTAATATGGCTGTTTTTGGGCATCTGTTATTGATTTTTGACACTCATGATAATCGTTCTCACAATTATACTCGTATATCTGTCTGCTTACCTCATTGCCAGCTGAGTCAACACACCAGCAAATCTTCTCCGATCCTCGGCATTGGATTCTCTCGTAGGTGCCGTCTTCTTTACATTCGGGTATCCAGGTCCAAGATGGCGGGCTTCCACTTTCGGCAGCAGTATGGAGTGCTAAGGCCTAAAATAAGAATAAAATACATGATAGATGTGGTTCAGTGTTGTTGTAGATCCAAAAAGTTTTTTGTAAAGCATGAACATTAATATTTTTCTTCACTTATTTGGTTTTGTTTTCTTTATTTTGCTTAAACCGTGAATAACAGCGTTTTCTTTCTTGATTTCTAGATACAACAGAAGAACCTATCCACTCCCACTCAAGTAATGACGGCATTAAAGTTATTTGTTGAAACTTATTACCATATACACTTACTATGAAATATATATAATTATTACATTCCATTTGCCGTCTAAATATTCTTTAACAAAAACAGATAGTTAATTAAATTAAGCTCTAGTAAATGGAACTTTACAAACGCGTCTCACCTCCTCTCCTGGCAGGCGGTGTGGTGCAGTGCGTCGGTGCAGGCGGTACCGCAGCCCGTGGCGCAGCAGCGCTGGTCCGGCCCGCACTCGGTGTCCGTGCGGCACGCCCACTCACACGAGCCCGTCGCCGGAACTAAGTACGGACATTGTCCGGCCTTGCGAGGCAAACCTGATGGGGCAAGTCGGAATTGTAGATTTAAAATGCACGACCTTTGACAATAATTCATAATCTCAAATAAAATTGCGGTTCCAATATGCCACTACAACACAGTTAAAAGGAAAATAAAATGAGTAGTATTTTAATTTAGGGAATATTCAAACTTTTTCTGCCTAACGCTCTGGCGGCTCTGGCGGTCAGATGGTGGAAAAATCATCCGAATATGCGGAACCCATATCCCACTGAGACTTGGAAAACTTTTTAACCCGGACAGAGCTGTAGCATGTTACAAAATTGTCAAACGAGGTATTGTTATCTCTGTTAATTTCTCGGAGCGTCAGTACGATTAAAAGAGATAGATCATGTAGGTTTGGCAACGTCGCACCATGTGTGTAATTTTGGTTTGTTGCAGGGTGAACTAGGGAAGCTAGATTAATTTAGCGAAAGGGGGCTTAAAATATCCAGAATTGTCATTTTATACGTAAGTCTTTAAAAACAATTATATTGTTAACTATTGTGATTTTTAATAAAAAAAAAACGATGTAAACAGTATACTTGCTTTATGTTATATTCATAAAATGGATTATGATGGAAAATGAAATTTGCATACAAAATTGACACTAAACTGTGTCAATTCAAAAGTTACACAAAATTGTGTCAATTTTGTCACTGTGTTGACGGGCAGAGGTCTGCGTCGCAAGCGACGTCGACGAGAGCGCAAGAGCGGCCGCGCGGGCACGTGACGTCGGCGCACGGGTCCCGGCTGAGCGCACGTCGGTACTAATACTCACAAGCAGGCACCGGTGGGCGGTAGTCTGCGTCGCAAGCGACGTCGACGAGAGCGCAAGAGCGGCCGCGCGGGCACGTGACGTCGGCGCACGGGTCCCGGCTGAGCGCACGTCGGTACTAATACTCACAAGCAGGCACCGGTGGGCAGTAGTCTGCGTCGCAAGCGACGTCGACGAGAGCGCAAGAGCGGCCGCGCGGGCACGTGACGTCGGCGCACGGGTCCCGGCTGAGCGCACGTCGGTACTAATACTCACAAGCAGGCACCGGTGGGCAGTAGTCTGCGTCGCAAGCGACGTCGACGAGAGCGCAAGAGCGGCCGCGCGGGCACGTGACGTCGGCGCACGGGTCCCGGCTGAGCGCACGTCGGTACTAATACTCACAAGCAGGCACCGGTGGGCAGTAGTCTGCGTCGCAAGCGACGTCGACGAGAGCGCAAGAGCGGCCGCGCGGGCACGTGACGTCGGCGCACGGGTCCCGACTGAGCGCACGTCGGTACTAATACTCACAAGCAGGCACCGGTGGGCGGTAGTCTGCGTCGCAAGCGACGTCGACGAGAGCGCAAGAGCGGCCGCGCGGGCACGTGACGTCGGCGCACGGGTCCCGGCTGAGCGCACGTCGGTACTAATACTCACAAGCAGGCACCGGTGGGCGGTAGTCTGCGTCGCAAGCGACGTCGACGAGAGCGCAAGAGCGGCCGCGCGGGCACGTGACGTCGGCGCACGGGTCCCGGCTGAGCGCACGTCGGTACTAATACTCACAAGCAGGCACCGGTGGGCGGTAGTCTGCGTCGCAAGCGACGTCGACGAGAGCGCAAGAGCGGCCGCGCGGGCACGTGACGTCGGCGCACGGGTCCCGGCTGAGCGCACGTCGGTACTAATACTCACAAGCAGGCACCGGTGGGCGGTAGTCTGCGTCGCAAGCGACGTCGACGAGAGCGCAAGAGCGGCCGCGCGGGCACGTGACGTCGGCGCACGGGTCCCGGCTGAGCGCACGTCGGTACTAATACTCACAAGCAGGCACCGGTGGGCGGTAGTCTGCGTCGCAAGCGACGTCGACGAGAGCGCAAGAGCGGCCGCGCGGGCACGTGACGTCGGCGCACGGGTCCCGGCTGAGCGCACGTCGGTACTAATACTCACAAGCAGGCACCGGTGGGCGGTAGTCTGCGTCGCAAGCGACGTCGACGAGAGCGCAAGAGCGGCCGCGCGGGCACGTGACGTCGGCGCACGGGTCCCGGCTGAGCGCACGTCGGTACTAATACTCACAAGCAGGCACCGGTGGGCGGTAGTCTGCGTCGCAAGCGACGTCGACGAGAGCGCAAGAGCGGCCGCGCGGGCACGTGACGTCGGCGCACGGGTCCCGGCTGAGCGCACGTCGGTACTAATACTCACAAGCAGGCACCGGTGGGCGGTAGTCTGCGTCGCAAGCGACGTCGACGAGAGCGCAAGAGCGGCCGCGCGGGCACGTGACGTCGGCGCACGGGTCCCGGCTGAGCGCACGTCGGTACTAATACTCACAAGCAGGCACCGGTGGGCGGTAGTCTGCGTCGCAAGCGACGTCGACGAGAGCGCAAGAGCGGCCGCGCGGGCACGTGACGTCGGCGCACGGGTCCCGGCTGAGCGCACGTCGGTACTAATACTCACAAGCAGGCACCGGTGGGCGGTAGTCTGCGTCGCAAGCGACGTCGACGAGAGCGCAAGAGCGGCCGCGCGGGCACGTGACGTCGGCGCACGGGTCCCGGCTGAGCGCACGTCGGTACTAATACTCACAAGCAGGCACCGGTGGGCGGTAGTCTGCGTCGCAAGCGACGTCGACGAGAGCGCAAGAGCGGCCGCGCGGGCACGTGACGTCGGCGCACGGGTCCCGGCTGAGCGCACGTCGGTACTAATACTCACAAGCAGGCACCGGTGGGCGGTAGTCTGCGTCGCAAGCGACGTCGACGAGAGCGCAAGAGCGGCCGCGCGGGCACGTGACGTCGGCGCACGGGTCCCGGCTGAGCGCACGTCGGTACTAATACTCACAAGCAGGCACCGGTGGGCGGTAGTCTGCGTCGCAAGCGACGTCGACGAGAGCGCAAGAGCGGCCGCGCGGGCACGTGACGTCGGCGCACGGGTCCCGGCTGAGCGCACGTCGGTACTAATACTCACAAGCAGGCACCGGTGGGCGGTAGTCTGCGTCGCAAGCGACGTCGACGAGAGCGCAAGAGCGGCCGCGCGGGCACGTGACGTCGGCGCACGGGTCCCGGCTGAGCGCACGTCGGTACTAATACTCACAAGCAGGCACCGGTGGGCGGTAGTCTGCGTCGCAAGCGACGTCGACGAGAGCGCAAGAGCGGCCGCGCGGGCACGTGACGTCGGCGCACGGGTCCCGGCTGAGCGCACGTCGGTACTAATACTCACAAGCAGGCACCGGTGGGCGGTAGTCTGCGTCGCAAGCGACGTCGACGAGAGCGCAAGAGCGGCCGCGCGGGCACGTGACGTCGGCGCACGGGTCCCGGCTGAGCGCACGTCGGTACTAATACTCACAAGCAGGCACCGGTGGGCGGTAGTCTGCGTCGCAAGCGACGTCGACGAGAGCGCAAGAGCGGCCGCGCGGGCACGTGACGTCGGCGCACGGGTCCCGGCTGAGCGCACGTCGGTACTAATACTCACAAGCAGGCACCGGTGGGCGGTAGTCTGCGTCGCAAGCGACGTCGACGAGAGCGCAAGAGCGGCCGCGCGGGCACGTGACGTCGGCGCACGGGTCCCGGCTGAGCGCACGTCGGTACTAATACTCACAAGCAGGCACCGGTGGGCGGTAGTCTGCGTCGCAAGCGACGTCGACGAGAGCGCAAGAGCGGCCGCGCGGGCACGTGACGTCGGCGCACGGGTCCCGGCTGAGCGCACGTCGGTACTAATACTCACAAGCAGGCACCGGTGGGCGGTAGTCTGCGTCGCAAGCGACGTCGACGAGAGCGCAAGAGCGGCCGCGCGGGCACGTGACGTCGGCGCACGGGTCCCGGCTGAGCGCACGTCGGTACTAATACTCACAAGCAGGCACCGGTGGGCGGTAGTCTGCGTCGCAAGCGACGTCGACGAGAGCGCAAGAGCGGCCGCGCGGGCACGTGACGTCGGCGCACGGGTCCCGGCTGAGCGCACGTCGGTACTAATACTCACAAGCAGGCACCGGTGGGCGGTAGTCTGCGTCGCAAGCGACGTCGACGAGAGCGCAAGAGCGGCCGCGCGGGCACGTGACGTCGGCGCACGGGTCCCGGCTGAGCGCACGTCGGTACTAATACTCACAAGCAGGCACCGGTGGGCGGTAGTCTGCGTCGCAAGACCTAAACTATTTCAGAATCTGTTGTTTCTCGTCGGGCTTAAATATATAACTTTACAAGTAACTTACTACAAACTAAAACTTATCGGACCATGCAAAATTTGATCTGTTAAGCGAAAGGTGATTAGTGCTATCTTCTGCTGTTGGCGATTAAACGACATGAGCACTAATGCAAGAACTTTAAAAAAAAGTTTCAGTCTAAAATTTAAGTACCCAATTCTGGGCGAATTTCGGCTCATTTGGAGGGTAGGTACTACTCACTAGTAGGCGTGTCGTCGACGCGATCCGTCTGCAGCCGCAATTTGGCGGAGTCGATACACACGGGGCCGCAAGAGGCGGTGGAACAGCATGCGAGGTCGTCTTCGCATGCGCCGTCGGGACAGCCCTTGGTTGAGTTTAAACCGCACACGGCCTCCGCCTCCGAACCGCACGATTCGAAATTGATCTGGCGAAGAGTTAAGTGGGTGGTTAACACAAAGTTTCTTACGAACCATGTCGGCGATCTAACTCGAAACTCTAAAACAGAGTTAGATCGCGGGTACCTTCGATACTCTTACTTCTTGAAACTCTTTTATCCGATGGTACACCAATGCGCTATGAGAAAGATTCTTATGTAATCTGTGGAACATGAATAATTTGTGTATAAAATAAATATTGCATTCATCTAGGAATGGACACAGAACTTCCTTTTGATTGACTGGTTTTATCGAGTTTCAAAGTTCGACTGGCACCCATCAACATTGTAAAGTGGCATGATTATATATAATAGGAAGATCCTGAATTTTTGCAGTGACTCCTTCTTTAAAGATGATGAATAATAGGATATTTTATTGAACTTTGTAAGCGGTAAGGGTCGTAATCTGTATTGCCATCAGCGACCCAACAAATTTTTCCTATTTTACGCTGGTATTTTGTAAGAAAGTACTCCAGAGAAGGACTAAGTCTCATCTGTCATCTGTATTACGAGCAAATACATGGATACCACTGTTAGAAGAAAAAATCTAATTCGACTTCCAAGATATGTTAACAAAACTATAGCTTAAATCACTTAAAAAGGGTTGACATATTATATACCTCTACTAGAGCCGTGGTAGCCTAGAGAGCCGTGGTAGTTTAGAGAGCCGTGGTAGCCTAGAGAGCCGTGGTAGCCTAGAGAGCCGTGGTAGCCTAGAGAGCCGTGGTAGCCTAGAGAGCCGTGGTAGCCTAGAGAGCCGTGGTAGCCTAGAGAGCCGTGGTAGCCTAGAGAGCCGTGGTAGCCTAGAGAGCCGTGGTAGCCTAGAGAGCCGTGGTAGCCTAGAGAGCCGTGGTAGCCTAGAGAGCCGTGGTAGCCTAGAGAGCCGTGGTAGCCTAGAGAGCCGTGGTAGCCTAGAGAGCCGTGGTAGCCTAGAGAGCCGTGGTAGCCTAGAGAGCCGTGGTAGCCTAGAGAGCCGTGGTAGCCTAGAGAGCCGTGGTAGCCTAGAGAGCCGTGGTAGCCTAGAGAGCCGTGGTAGCCTAGAGAGCCGTGGTAGCCTAGAGAGCCGTGGTAGCCTAGAGAGCCGTGGTAGCCTAGAGAGCCGTGGTAGCCTAGAGAGCCGTGGTAGCCTAGAGAGCCGTGGTAGCCTAGAGAGCCGTGGTAGCCTAGAGAGCCGTGGTAGCCTAGAGAGCCGTGGTAGCCTAGAGAGCCGTGGTAGCCTAGAGAGCCGTGGTAGCCTAGAGAGCCGTGGTAGCCTAGAGAGCCGTGGTAGCCTAGAGAGCCGTGGTAGCCTAGAGAGCCGTGGTAGCCTAGAGAGCCGTGGTAGCCTAGAGAGCCGTGGTAGCCTAGAGAGCCGTGGTAGCCTAGAGAGCCGTGGTAGCCTAGAGAGCCGTGGTAGCCTAGAGAGCCGTGGTAGCCTAGAGAGCCGTGGTAGCCTAGAGAGCCGTGGTAGCCTAGAGAGCCGTGGTAGCCTAGAGAGCCGTGGTAGCCTAGAGAGCCGTGGTAGCCTAGAGAGCCGTGGTAGCCTAGAGAGCCGTGGTAGCCTAGAGAGCCGTGGTAGCCTAGAGAGCCGTGGTAGCCTAGAGAGCCGTGGTAGCCTAGAGAGCCGTGGTAGCCTAGAGAGCCGTGGTAGCCTAGAGAGCCGTGGTAGCCTAGAGAGCCGTGGTAGCCTAGAGAGCCGTGGTAGCCTAGAGAGCCGTGGTAGCCTAGAGAGCCGTGGTAGCCTAGAGAGCCGTGGTAGCCTAGAGAGCCGTGGTAGCCTAGAGAGCCGTGGTAGCCTAGAGAGCCGTGGTAGCCTAGAGAGCCGTGGTAGCCTAGAGAGCCGTGGTAGCCTAGAGAGCCGTGGTAGCCTAGAGAGCCGTGGTAGCCTAGAGAGCCGTGGTAGCCTAGAGAGCCGTGGTAGCCTAGAGAGCCGTGGTAGCCTAGAGAGCCGTGGTAGCCTAGAGAGCCGTGGTAGCCTAGAGAGCCGTGGTAGCCTAGAGAGCCGTGGTAGCCTAGAGAGCCGTGGTAGCCTAGAGAGCCGTGGTAGCCTAGAGAGCCGTGGTAGCCTAGAGAGCCGTGGTAGCCTAGAGAGCCGTGGTAGCCTAGAGAGCCGTGGTAGCCTAGAGAGCCGTGGTAGCCTAGAGAGCCGTGGTAGCCTAGAGAGCCGTGGTAGCCTAGAGAGCCGTGGTAGCCTAGAGAGCCGTGGTAGCCTAGAGAGCCGTGGTAGCCTAGAGAGCCGTGGTAGCCTAGAGAGCCGTGGTAGCCTAGAGAGCCGTGGTAGCCTAGAGAGCCGTGGTAGCCTAGAGAGCCGTGGTAGCCTAGAGAGCCGTGGTAGCCTAGAGAGCCGTGGTAGCCTAGAGAGCCGTGGTAGCCTAGAGAGCCGTGGTAGCCTAGAGAGCCGTGGTAGCCTAGAGAGCCGTGGTAGCCTAGAGAGCCGTGGTAGCCTAGAGAGCCGTGGTAGCCTAGAGAGCCGTGGTAGCCTAGAGAGCCGTGGTAGCCTAGAGAGCCGTGGTAGCCTAGAGAGCCGTGGTAGCCTAGAGAGCCGTGGTAGCCTAGAGAGCCGTGGTAGCCTAGAGAGCCGTGGTAGCCTAGAGAGCCGTGGTAGCCTAGAGAGCCGTGGTAGCCTAGAGAGCCGTGGTAGCCTAGAGAGCCGTGGTAGCCTAGAGAGCCGTGGTAGCCTAGAGAGCCGTGGTAGCCTAGAGAGCCGTGGTAGCCTAGAGAGCCGTGGTAGCCTAGAGAGCCGTGGTAGCCTAGAGAGCCGTGGTAGCCTAGAGAGCCGTGGTAGCCTAGAGAGCCGTGGTAGCCTAGAGAGCCGTGGTAGCCTAGAGAGCCGTGGTAGCCTAGAGAGCCGTGGTAGCCTAGAGAGCCGTGGTAGCCTAGAGAGCCGTGGTAGCCTAGAGAGCCGTGGTAGCCTAGAGAGCCGTGGTAGCCTAGAGAGCCGTGGTAGCCTAGAGAGCCGTGGTAGCCTAGAGAGCCGTGGTAGCCTAGAGAGCCGTGGTAGCCTAGAGAGCCGTGGTAGCCTAGAGAGCCGTGGTAGCCTAGAGAGCCGTGGTAGCCTAGAGAGCCGTGGTAGCCTAGAGAGCCGTGGTAGCCTAGAGAGCCGTGGTAGCCTAGAGAGCCGTGGTAGCCTAGAGAGCCGTGGTAGCCTAGAGAGCCGTGGTAGCCTAGAGAGCCGTGGTAGCCTAGAGAGCCGTGGTAGCCTAGAGAGCCGTGGTAGCCTAGAGAGCCGTGGTAGCCTAGAGAGCCGTGGTAGCCTAGAGAGCCGTGGTAGCCTAGAGAGCCGTGGTAGCCTAGAGAGCCGTGGTAGCCTAGAGAGCCGTGGTAGCCTAGAGAGCCGTGGTAGCCTAGAGAGCCGTGGTAGCCTAGAGAGCCGTGGTAGCCTAGAGAGCCGTGGTAGCCTAGAGAGCCGTGGTAGCCTAGAGAGCCGTGGTAGCCTAGAGAGCCGTGGTAGCCTAGAGAGCCGTGGTAGCCTAGAGAGCCGTGGTAGCCTAGAGAGCCGTGGTAGCCTAGAGAGCCGTGGTAGCCTAGAGAGCCGTGGTAGCCTAGAGAGCCGTGGTAGCCTAGAGAGCCGTGGTAGCCTAGAGAGCCGTGGTAGCCTAGAGAGCCGTGGTAGCCTAGAGAGCCGTGGTAGCCTAGAGAGCCGTGGTAGCCTAGAGAGCCGTGGTAGCCTAGAGAGCCGTGGTAGCCTAGAGAGCCGTGGTATTGCAGGCACTATTAAAATTATACTTCAGCTATTGGTTGGACATGTCGTATATCAGTCAACTTTATGTGTAAGTAATATAAAAACTCTTGGTTCATAATACAATTTATAATGTAACTCACATACAGGGTATCCAGTACACAGTTCTCCATTACAATCGGAGTCCTTAACTCTGGCGCACTCCTCGCCTTCTGGACAAGGGAAGCCAGCGCAGGGGTCATCGCATTCGCAGCTGGGACAGCCGTCGGCCCCGGTCTTGTAGCCGTACTCGCACACCCCGGCGCACAGAGCCCGGGCGCAGGACCCGAGGCTGCGTGCTCCCGAGCGCGCGGGGCGAGGCGCCGCCGCGCACTCCACGGAGTCCGATGGCCCCATGGAGCCACGAAGTTTGTTGCCGTCTGAGTCAACGCACCTTTAGGAGTATATAACCAGTATTAATATTGTGTACTATGAAATGTGTGAATAATGCACTATTGCTTGATTTCGATCATTTTGTGTTTTCTCAGTACCAGAAGGTCTCATAGTACCGTTGGGTAAGTTGTGGTAATATGATGGATGCATTGGACTTAGAACCGTGCATTAACGGACTTATGACAGGCAGTGAAGAGAATGATGCTGATGACAACCTTCTATTACGTGTGATGTGTGTGTTAAGCATCATAAATGGTAAAGATAAATTTTAGTTATACACCTGGTTTTTCTAAATAAGAGTAATTTCGAAATAACTTACCAACAAACCAGTCCATTTCGCGAGCACTGTCTTGACACGAACGATCCGTCCTCAGTGCACTGCGGCACATACCCTTTTCCCTCCTTTTCACTAACAACCAACAACTCGGCTAACATCTTTTGCTGAGTGCACATCGTAACATTGTGGGGTAGCGTGCAGTGACGACCGCACTCTCCACCGTCGCAGCACTTCTGCATTGAAGGACATTCAAGGTCGTGGGCACAGGGTGTACCGCAGTCCAGTTCTTCTGTACCATTGGCGGGAACCGGACATGTGCCGGCTTTTTGAAGTTCAAGGGAAGCTGGACAACAGACGCCGTAGTCGTTACCTGAAAATAGGATTTTTTTTATTTCTAAAGGTCTGTAATTGGTCTGTGTATTTTGGCATATTTCACGACGTGGTAGGCTCGAACTCAACCAGAAGTCGTCGGGGTAGGTACCAGGCTCTTTTCCACTTCTACCGCTATTCAGCAGAGTAACAACAGTTCTGTTCCGGTTTGATAGGTATTATTACAGGCTACGAGGCATTCCATATCAGTCCTCAGGGTTGTCAACGCATATGTAACCTTCTTTGATTGAAGTTATTTACCATCTAATAAAAAATGTCCTTCGTTACCTGTCCGTAATCAGTCTATTGCTACTACTAATAGCTACGCTTGACAACCGAGAAGGCGAGCTGCTGCTCGTCATTGGTCTGTGTATTTTCGGTTCAGCCTTTTTTGAGATGATTTATTTACCATGAATTTTTCAAAGCTTTGAGCATAGTCGGCTCATACGACACCGACAGGAAAACACAAATGAATCCCTGAAACGGAATAACATCCTTCGGATAAATCTTTGCTGATTGTGATCTGCGACGTTCTGGCTAATGTCTAGCATAGGGTCTAGCATACTCCGAATGTGAATTTTCTGGCGTTTCCTTTAGTCGATTTTTGTGTGTCTGACAACACCCACGGAATGTGAACAGGAGAACTATTTTTCGTAATAGTTAATTACCTAACATAAAACAACGTTGAACACACCAGTTTAAGATCATATAAACTTAATTGCATTGTCGTTGCATAAGGAAAATTCGTGCAGGGTAATTTAACACAGTGATGTAAAAAGATGTTGCAATTTGGCAATGTAAGCTCAATTGAGTGGTCATTGGCTTCGCTGTCCGTTTATTTGCTATTGTTTTGGTAACACGCATTAGGTAAGCGTTTAGACAAACAATGGACAATTAGGAATGATCGATTGGTTCGGCGGTAGTGACGTAAGTAGGAGCAATAGTAACGAAATTAAAGCGCAGGAATGTATTTGCCAATTGAAAATTGTTTAGCGATCACTCGTGTTCCTTACTGACTTTAATGACGAGGGCTTAAATCACAGATGACACAAATAGAGAGAAAAAAATACATGGATGGCTAGAGGTCCCACTCTATCTATTTGTTTTAGTCCTTTCAAACCAGCGCTTATTTCGGACATCGTAACAGGTCGTGAGCGTGTCGTCGACGACAGACTGACCATACCACTTTCGTACCGAGATTCGAAAAACTTACTGCTCTGCGCCTTCTGCATAGGCAATTCTTCCCTAATTACGCAGCTATCAGTTAAAGATATATAAGAAGGAAAATAAGCTTAATTTGCTATGATGTTTTACGCACCTCGAGAAGAAGAAGGACACACTCTCCCACTAATATCTGGACTGTATTAATCACCACCATTATCGCGCCAATCACTCCCACTTAACCATAGATTAGGTAATAGTTGCTACGTTAACATGAAAACACATACCTGACTCAACAAGACATCTATAAAGCGGTGGACAGTTGGGTTTGCCCGGATCGGTACCGCATAGGAAGGGGCGGCTGGTCTCTGAAATTAGAAGTGGTTCTCCAGCTGGACATATGTTTTGTAAACTTCTTCCTCGTTTACCTGTAAATAGAATATAACAATATTAATGCTGTATTACATTTTTAATACACATAAAACTTGTATTAGATATGCAATGCATTTGTAATTTAATGTCGAGTTTGTCTATGTTGCCATTTAAGCTTGGTGATCCTAACGGCTATGTCGGTTACCCTAGTTCTGTTGCGGATATCGTCGGATAGTTCTGTTGCGGATATCATCGGATAGTTCTGTTGCGGATATCATCGGATAGTTCTGTTGCGGATATCATCGGATAGTTCTGTTGCGGATATCATCGTTGCAGACTCTATCGCGCAGAGAAAACCTACACATAAGATAGAGTGATGACGTGCACAGTGTTGCGGGAAGTCGATGGATACAGGTAGCTCTAGGCGTGTGTTCAGCAGTGGACTTGTGATAGGCTGGAATTATGATGATGATGGTGGTGATGATGATGATGTTGAAGTCTACGATAAAACGCAACTTAGGGTACATAAATGGGCGCAAGCTAGAGCGCCTACTTAACAACTGCATCAGATTCATCTTTGGTCTGCGAAAGTATGACTACATCTCTCACTATCGTTCTCGCCTTAAATGGCTCATTATCCAGCAGAGGGGTTACTCTAGAATTCTTTTTCCTCTCTTTTCCATCTTGTATGATCCTACTACCCCTTCTTATCTTATGAATAAATTTCAGTATCTCTCTTCTACCCATGATAGGGTCCTTCGTTCCTCTGCTAATCATATGATAAGGATCCCGCAACATTTTACCCATTTTGTTGGTGATTCCTTCACCGCCCATATAAAATTTCTTTCAAACGATTGGTACGCGAACACTTTTTAAAACCATCTGATACTTGTTAGTATTTATTCTGATTTATTATATATGTATGTATTAATGTGTTTGTATGTATGTATATATCTGTGTCGGTATTTCCGTTTATATTATAGTATGTATTTACATATCTATGTGTATGTGTAGATATGTATGCTTATACATTTATACATGTTTTAATTATGTAGTATATTTCTCAATTAGCCTTATATTGTATTATTTGATATTTATATTATTTTAAATTTGATGCACCTATCACCACATTTCTTCACGCCCTGGGTTGACTGTTAGAGAATGCCAAAAGGCATTAAGTACGCCTTTTGTAATCCTTTTGGTGTACACAAAAAAGTATAAATAAATAAATAAAATAAATAAATAAATGACGTCTGCACGATATCTCACCAAGCGTGGCTTAGCAGTGAATTATTAACAGGCTTATGATGAAGAAACAAAGATATCGTAGAACTAGAAAGAGATTGTAGACTTACAAGTAGGAACAGGTGGACAAGGGGGCTTCAGACACGGCGTCTCCTCCAGTTGACACGACAGCTGCCCAGGACACGTGACCGACGAGCAGGGGTCGCGGCACTTGCACAGCGGACACCCGCGCGCGTCCAGCTCGAAGCCGAGCGGACACAGCATGCGGCAGGTGTGCGCCGCGCAGGCAGCTGTGCGCGTGCAGTTTACCAGAGCGGCCGCCGGTGCACGGGTGCCGGGAATCTGTTTATGCAAAACAGTATGCAATTGGTGGTGGACTCCTTCTCTGTCTAGGAGTCATCTGGGTATGTACCACAATCTAACCCATTTCTGCCCTTTCTTTCAACTATTGTTATGTCCCAGTTTGAAACGTATAGAGAGTCGAAGAGAAAAAAAAACGTCTTAGTCCTCAGGGGTGACAACGCATATGTGACCATCGATTGGGGATGTTTGCAGGTGTCCATGGGCTGCAGTGGCCACTAGCCATCAGGTTTTAGTTGTTTAATTCCAATAAAAAAGTTACTGACCGCTGACGGGTAGCAGCGTCTGATGTCCAGCATGATGATAGGAAGTTGCATAGAGTTTGTTGTAATTGATTATGAGCTTTCATTACTATCATTCGTTTTAAAAACTTCAGCTTATTTAACATACTGATGATAGTGTTCTTCGCCGATTTCCGCTACACCATTTCCATATAATATCGGCAGTTGACAACTCCTCAAGTCATATCATATTACTGTATGCAAATACAGCGGTACACGCATACTCGTGTTTACCTTTCCGTGCCCGATGTGACGCTTATGCGATAATATTGGAGAAAGGGTCACAACCGGGTCCGATGACATCCCGAAAACAAATGATTTGTGTGTTGCACAAGTCTTAGCTGCGAATCGGATTCGAACCCAGGACCTCACACATCGCAGACAGGTACTCTTACCACTATTCAAAAATTATGGGTAAAAACAAGGTATATTCCCCTAAGATACTTACTTAAAGGTTATTTACCTCAAATCCCGTCGCGTCCACGCACCAACAAGCGCTGACGATCTCGTTGTCGCACTGCACCTCCTCAAATTCGCCGTCTGACATCCTACAGCGTGGCGTACGAACGCCGCGCAGAGTGCCCCTGCCGCCGCGACTGTTTTCCGCTGACAGAGCACGGGAAATGCGCTCCGAAGACATCTTAATATTTTCACAGCCTGTTGGAAAGTTACATTTGAAAGATTTCGGCAGAAGATCAGGTATGTATCAGACGTAATGTATGTTAATAAATATTTTGTATTTTCTTTTAAGTAACTTACAACATCGCTGATGATCAATGTAATAAACATATAGATTTCTACCACAAGAAGGTTAGATAAGGAAAAACATAGGACTGTGTTCCAATCATCTCTTCATTCATTAAAGAGGTTTTTAAAAACAAAACAAAATACACTCCCACGACGATGATCAGAGGTCTGGACATTTATTTTAGTCCTCTCAACCGACTTTTCTCCAGTTCTTTTCTAATAATCAAATCGGCTATAGTGATTTATTTCGTGATTAGTCAAATTTCGCCAGTACATTAGTACTTAGTAATTTTAGCCCTAACAAAAAATAACTGTCACTATGTTTGAAAATATTAATGCACGAGTGAAGTGCAATAACTTCCTACCTTCATGCATGTATTTTGTAGTTCAAAAGTAGTAATGCACATCTAAGTCGGCGGCCATTAAACAACGTACGCCCTGTTGCGTCGCCTCTTAAGTAAACTCATGGCTTTCGTGCAAGAGTCGTATTTACGCAACGCTCGACTTTTTTCTCTTTATCCGTGTCAATAAACTTCAATCCCTCAACTCGGATTATGTCATCGCAATTTTTTTTGCTATAAACTTTATCCCAGGCTTGGTTTGCGTGATATTTTGTGAAAATATATCTGTTTTTTTTAGTGTGATAAATATGATGTACTGTGATCAATACAGAGCTATATATATCCACGATTTTTCTCTGAGAATTATAATAGAAAGCTGTATAGCCATGTATAATATAGCGGTGTACCCAATATAAGAACAAATGATTAGTAAAATTCTTGTTCTATTCTTGGTTTATTCATGTTTCACATACATATAATAAATTTTTTCTACTTACCTATCGATTACCTAAAGAGATTTCTTAAGTAGAGTCTATTCAAGAGGTTTATAGGAAGCCTTATTTAAAAAAGAGGACTGAGAAATAATTTGACACACAATACCTACGCTTATTTTCCGATTACATATATTAAAAGGTTTATCTGAGAAGGTATTTGATGTTACTCACCAGTAAATAATGGGTCGATGCAGGAACGCCCGCATGCAGTGTTGCAGCAGATTTGGTCCCCACATTCGTCGTCCGAATTGCATGGAGACGCACGCGCAGGACACGCGGCTTCCTCTGTCGGACATCTCCCCTGAAGCTCGGCGCTAGCTGTTATACAAGAGTGAATGAATGGATGTTTTATGAACAATTAGCAAAGAAGAGCAAAATTTAAGATAAATCGAAAGTTTATGCTGAGTGGGAATGTCAAAATTGAAAAATGTTTACGGATTTAATACCTTTTATATTTAACTTTTCTATTAACGACGTCTGTGGTACTTTACAGAATGCATGGTCATGAGTGGAATGACGTGACTGAGGTCGTGATGTCAAAGTTAATCCGGCTACCGACCGCTTTATAATTATTAATTTAATATTCAGGATGAATGATATACAGTTTTGTTTAATTTCTTCAATTCAACATAGAACACCGTGAAAACTTTATAGTTTCTGGAAACAGACCAAGCGTGACACCGCTCTCTGTGACGCTGGGAGGATTATTATTTGTAGCCTGCTACGGCTACTAATAACAGGCTGATAATCTATTGTACGGGATTCTATATTCACTTTTCAAAAAATTATACGAATAGTTTCTTTTCAATTTTTTTTCTTTTAATATTGTTATGTTCTAACATAGGGATTATTAGCTTTCTCTCTGAGAGGATTGCCGTAAAATGAATGCTAGGCATGAGAATTTGATTGAAAGTAAAGATCATATTACCAGACTTTTGGCTCCTTGGACGCTCCAGTCCGTTATCTGGCCGCTAAATATCGAACGCCATGAGATTTTCATGGTTTTTCCTTAGTCTTCGACACTCTTATGGCACCCACGGGAAGAAAGCGGGAAGTAGCACTACCAGACGGCGAACGATGACGACTTTTCAAAGTAGAATATAAGTATCTAATCAATGAAAATGGCATCGGACTAACTTCTCCAAGACAATAACAGAATGCAGGATCAGCAAAATTATTATACTCTGCATTACGCGTAAGGGGTGCTATAGGAGATCGCAGTATCTGACTCTTATACTGAAGACTATGCTATTATTCATCACAGTTTTATCATGATCACAGTCGTGGTATTTAGTGTTTTATAAATTAGTTTTATAATACATTCAATAGAAATATATCAGATTTATAATGTTGGAGTCATTATATAATGGGGTCTTTATTCTTTTAACAAATGACACTTTGAATTACACACTGCGTAATTTATTTTACAAGGCCATTTAGGAAATATTTCTCATTAAACTCTTAGGGTGAATTATGTCAAACAAAGGAATACAAATTGCGCTCCAAGATTTATACTAATCGTGAAAGGTTCGCTTCGCGTATCGTTCCGTGAACTTGGGCATTTCAATATTAATTATCTTTTGTCTGAAACTCGTCATGACAAACGGCATGGCTTAGCGAATATTAAGCTTAAAACATAAACATGTTTTAAGTTCTGTATGTTAAATCTTTGTGTATACAATAAAGTTTATTTCATTCATTCATTCATTCGAAAAGCTTCTTAAATTCTTAATATCTTCGTTCGTTAGTGCGTATTGACTTACCTACGTTAGACAAATGACATTCACTTTTTATGTTAATTAAGTATTCCATATTACATGGGATTTTAGAAGAGCTCGTATGCAGCCGCAATAGTTGCATCGAAGTGCGGATGGACTGGAAATCCGTGTCGGGGTTTACATTTCGTATCTCGACTATAACCGAGTCCAGTACAATTCGCGGTATTATTCTGCAGCACAGACTTAGTTTTATTTTTGTTGAGATATATTTAATTAATTCATGTTGTTATTGTAAAGGTTTGATTTTTAAGGTGTTTTCCTTTGTAATTTTTCGGTATATATCTACATAGACGGTAAATAATTTTTTTCTTTCTTTAAAATAAGTTCGATAGCCTTTTTTAACCCGTGTTACTTTTAAACGTCAACATTTTTTACTCTAGCGGCTACTGCAGCCCATAGACATATGCAAACAACTTCAAACGAAGAAGGTTATAGATGCGCAATGTCTCCCTAACCTCTATAGGATCTAACCCCTAAGAACTAAAATGAAAAATGGAAATTCTCACATTCTTGTAATTAAATTGGCTTTTAACCGGAACATGACAGTGGTTACACTGCTGAGATTGATGGCAGAAATAGGTAAGAGGATAATGGTACAAAGAAATGGAGTACTAACACAAAGTACAATCAACAAAAAGAAAAATACATTTTGGTTAGATTTTTTATTCTTAACCTTTTCTGTGATGTAACGAATAACCCATAAATTTGAACTCAATTGGTGTCTGAGTGGTTTGCGAGACTATGAGGGACTAACAAAACCATTGATTTTTATGATATAAAGATAGAATACATGAACCCTACCACACTTCACAGTCGGCATTTTTGTAATTACTGAGTATTTATATATTTTTTGTTTTAAACCTTTCCATTGATCTGTCGAACATACCTTACATTTGAGCTCAATCGATCGATTGCTTAGGGATTCTATAAGGGACAAACGCAGAAATATTATACATATAAGATTACACATATACGTATATACATACATGTTCATAAGATATGATTGTCGATGATCTACATGCATTAAGTTTTAATGTTCACAGATTAATGTATTTGTCAAAAACTTTCTTTAATTGTTTGAAAGCTATTGATTTTGTGTAAAATAAACAATATAATTTTTTTTATTATTGTGGTTGTGGCCGCTGATTGGCTACAGCTGATTTTTGGCTTTTTAATTTCAGCATTTCATGATGACAGTTCTTACAAGTGCTTTTGATTACATGTCAATAGACGTTTCATTAAATTGAAAGATATAATTATCTTAAAGTTAAAGTAAGCTCACTCTCACGGTCTAGTGATGGAAAGCGGTATCTCTAGTGCGAAGGTACAGGCACTGTGTCACTAACCGGCAGTCCAACATTGTGAGTATGGTGATTTCTTTTTCATCGGGCGTGCCCTACGGGAAGGGTTTATGCCCAGCAGTGGATTTGTATAGATAACATTTTTTATTTATAATTTTTCCTTTACTCACCATACTGCAGTAGCAATGCGCATGCGCAGAGCAGCGCCGCCCTCACCGCACGTGTCGACATTGCAGCATTACACCTGCGGTCGCTGAAACAAATGTATTCTAATTAAAATTTGCAAACTGTGAACAAAAAGCTACTAAACGAAATTTCTATACGTACGAATATCTATATTACAATCAGTGATCAGAATTAGTATTATAAACTCGTACATAGAATGCGGGGTTTCAACTCGTGGGTGTTGTAAGAGTGTACTAAGGGAAACGTCTTGAATCGCATTTGACAGATAGTGGGTGGATTGACCATTACAAAACACACAAACAGACCAAACGGGTAAAAGCACCAAACCCGCCTGATAACATCACCTCTTTGGGAGTGGCCTTAATACAGCTGTAGACATTGACAGTTTAATAATGAAGAAGAGAACGGTTTAAGCAGGGAAGGACGAATATACCATCTATTTCATCTTTACGTGATGTATTTACGTGGGCGACGGTAATCACTTACCATTCGGTGAACCGATTGCTCGTTTGCCGCATTTCGCATAAAAAAAATCTGGGATGAAGCTCGGTCGACTGCTGGTGGAAAAATCATCCAAAAATAACGAATCAAATTACAACAGGCCACGTATAAATGAAATTAATTAATGACGAGTGAGTGTGTATTAAGCTCAAATATTTGAAAGAAAACCTTAGCCCAGCTGTGGGCATTGCTACTATAAATGTTTACTTTTTATGTGAATGACGCAAGTCAGATAGTGTATCAGTAGTCCGACACACTAACTGAAGAGGGTGCAGTAAATTCTTTTTATACGTAACAACTAAATACTTACTTGAACATGTCGTAAAAATTAGGAGTTATGTGATCTCTATATTTTTATATTCAGCCGTTTTTGCCTATCCCAGTACTTTTAAACACATTATAATGGTATTGTGCTTTGAATGAAGATGCTATAGATAATATAGGTAAGTCCTTATTATATACCGAAACGTAAACAATAGAATATGAATTGCAAAAAGATAAGTTATGTAAACATTACAAAATAATGACGAAAGTATGACATTGCTAATGAATTAGAAAGGAAAGTAGGCACGAAGAGAGAAAAGAAAACAGAGCGTGCCGTTGCAACAAACGAAATGATACTTATGTAATGTTTTTTTTAAATACAATGTTGCCTATACATTTTCAACGAAGCTAACAACTGGCAATCGTTTCATTATTCAGACACTGTAGTCTTTTATAAAAAAATAAAAAAATATTATACAGGAGTTATAAAAGTGCACAAATGTTTCTAATGTAATATAAAAATGTAATGCTGACGCGAAAAGATTGAAAGTAGGGCATCGGATGCAGTGTCAGAGATACGGGAGTCAGCGATACGTTGCATAGTGGCTTCGTCTGGGATTCGAACTCAAGACCCCAGGTAACTTAACGACCGCGTGGCGTTAACAAAGTAGTAACTTTGAAATGAAACAAATTTTACCGAATTTATACATTTTGGTAAAATTAATTTTAAGATTTTCAATTTCCCTCGTTGCGGGTGCTCAGAGCGCTTTCTGCTTAGATCGGACCTAAATTAATTACTATAATATCAGGACGTATAACATTTAAATGCCACCGTGAACACGGGTGCATTTGCAGGCTGCTGCTACTACTACTATGAAAGTGTAAGTAGTAAGTGTAAAGGTGAATATAACCATCTCTTTCTCCAAATGCCTACCTTACCAGCACTTGGTGAACCTTACTCACTCAACTCAAAGACAAGTGATGGGAAGTGTCATCATTCACGAGTGCGAGAGTCCTGCGACTATCAACCCATCTGCCCAGCGTGGTGACTGGAGAATATGAGCAATCCCTCGAAGAGTTGTATGCCGACTTGCTGGCGCTTTCTTGGAGTGGCCTATGTTCAGCAGAGGACTTGAATGATCAATATAAAGTAATCATAAAAATTATAAGAAACTTAAGTAAGACTTATTAGTATAAAAATTATATTCGAATTTTCATATAATAATTTGTTTTGGTAAAGCCTTGCCGATTTTAAACTGTACAAATTAAAAACAAAAGATGCTTTGATAACAAAAACTCGCAGTATGTATCTATTGTTAGGTACAGCACACAAGACAATAAAGAAATAAATATTCACTAGGTGACATCAACAGCTGCATTTTGTTAGTGATTGGGACGTGAGTCATTATTAATTACAGATGGTGAAGCCTTTTCAAATTAGGAAATCGGCCTTGTAATTAATAATAAATCGATTATTTACGAGTAAGTTATTAATTATACCGAAGGTAAAGTTCAGGCCTAGGTTAGGCTAAATTGGTAGTGTAGGCGAAAAGACCTGTTCCCTATCGCCCCCTGTGCTACAAGGGTACAGAAGCATCTTCTGGAGCTATGCGAAGGACCTGCAAGGCCTATTCTCAACTATTCGTAAATACGTATTCGAAATGAATACCAACGTAAAGAAGCAGAATATAGTTTTTCGACTGTTAAAGAGGTCTGTTCAGAATTACGATAGGGCACTTATAAATCCTGTCAGAGCTGGTAGTAAATGACAAAGCCTTTATTATATATTTTTGAATATTTTGAATTCAATTCATCGTATCGTTGAATTTTTCTCAACAAGCTAAATTAAAGCGCTATTAAAATCAGTAGTGCGACCACTGACAATATAGGGAGGCTTGTTACAGCGTCTGCGACATAATCATAATAACAAAAAGCCTGGAGCACAAACCAAAACCAAACTGCTCCGTGTTTAAATCTCAAGTTATATTTGCACAATGGAATAATATAAACAAAGAATATCCGATTTCATTCTATTTTTTTTTTACGTGTTGTGCAGGAAATTCTCATTGGTACTGTAATGATATCTTGATGTATAACTATTCGGTAAAATAGTTTCATTTGTTGCAATATATCATTTCCCATCAAAATATAATAATCTGTCCGTTCTTAATTTTCGAATGTCTATACACACGAAAATTTAAATTTCTATATTTAGATTACTATGATTTCAAATACTATTTATCTGTCGCTTCACCGAACATCACACCTAAAAATTACTAAAGCGAATAACATCGAGTTTTAAGTGAAAATTATGTAATGTTACAGATTTAAAAAGTACACAAATCAAATCTACGGAACATAATTGCAGGCACAGCACGCTTACAATAAATTTATTACTAAAGCATACCACAAACACTCCGTTTATAAAGTTTCAATTACCTATTAAATTTAAACGCTATCGAAGACCTAGTTTCGTTGGTCCAAGAGGGCACTTAACCTTATTTGGTTTCTAGTTAAATGTGCGTAATGTAAGTAATTAACGTTATAAAATCTATGGTCACTGATAATTAATAATGAAACTAAAATTTTTTGATCCGTAGTTTTCACTTTTTTTTAATTATGATCAAGCATCACTACTGCGAGGATTCAGCGATCACCGTTTTATTTTCTTATTACAAAGTTATATTACTTACAAGTGTGACATTGTATTTTGAATTTGGTACAGTTGTAAGTCACTCATTATGTTTCTGCTCATAAATAATATATTACGGTGATGTTATTCGACTTTGCAGATTTACCGAATAACAAAAAATCTTCTTAAAAAATCTTATTGTGTTACACATGAAATCTATTCTTAGCGGAGCACGCTGGACAAGGCGGGAAGACAGTGCCGGTAACAGTGAACCAGTTATCCACCCAACTGATTCCTAGGCTCCTACGCCATTCCTAGGCTCTACATCAATCCATGTAAGTATATCAAAAGTCTTGAACGATAAATTGAAATAATTTTGCAACGTAATTTGAAACGCTATTTTAAATGCGCGGGAAAGCCCGTTTTAACAACCGCGAAGTGGCGCGAGGACGCATGCGCATCGCTACAGCTCCGGAATATCGATACACAATGCAAGGTGCTAGACGGACGTGACGAATCTAAACAATAAATGTTGGTACTTACATAGGCTAGAATTGAAACAAGGCATTGCTTATTAATTTTTCGAAGACATAACACTACAAGACCTTGTACAGAAAAGGGAAAATATCAACTCTGCCAGACCAGCATTACTAATACAAGAATACCAGCTGTAAATACTATAAATGCGTACTTAGTCCTTTACAACATGAATGTAATCCATCAGAGGCTTGTAAAGACTGATGACAGATAATGGCGACGACGATTCTTATAAATAGCTATGTTCCAAAGTACGTATTAAATGAATTATTGAAATGAAATTAATGAAAATTTATTCTTCGACGTAAGAGGGATAACTTCGTTTGTCAAAAGTCAAATCTTATTATTATTTTTTTAACAATCTTTTCAAGTTTTGTAATGAGGCTCCTCTGACGGAGAAGAAACAGGCGAAAAATACTCCATAGGCATCCTCTTTTTGATTTTTTTTTCAATAACTATAATGTAAATCATAAAATAAAAGGTATGGTCCCAAAGACAACTGAAATCATACCACAAGATTACAGTGATCCACTAAATTAAAGCACAAGCGCATTGCAAACTCGAGTAGACCAGCTTCAAGTGGAACGCATGTTCCAGCGATTGCCCTCCTCTACCATATTAAAGGGAAGTGGAAACAGAGACCTAAAAGCGAACACGACATACTCAAGTATTTATAATTTGACAGCACTCATTTTCGGTACCTATGTCTATAACTACATTACCATATAGTATTTTGTTCAGTTTAAGCGGATACTAGACAATGAAATGAAACTAATTTAACGGAATTTATTGCGTGTAATTGAAACGGGCGGACTTCACAGTATCAAAAGTACTCTGGGTACATTCAACTTTTTATTATTAATTTCGATTGGATCAATATCTCCCGACTAAGAAATGTCGGAAAATAAAAAAGTATAAATTTAACGCTACGTAAAAGAAGTGAACAAAGTTTGTAAAATTATGTTCAATTCTTCATTACAATATGTTCAAAGTTACAATCAAGTAAACGTCTCACTCACTGGTCACACCACTCACTACTGGTTTGGGCAGAAACCTCCTCTTATTTTTTAAAGAGTTAGAGTAAATATCACGCAGCACCAATTCTCTTCTTTTACTTCTTAGAAGTATATTCTAGAAACCTTACACGCTTTCTACAATAGTAATAATTATCTCTACTTAGCTGATTTCGATCATGGCATCAACATCCAAATACAAGTTAGGCAGTTGTCAACTGCGCAAGATGCGCTAGTGTACACACGAAAACACAGATACACTCACTCGTAACCTTACTGCATCCGATGTAAAGCTGATGCGATAAGATCGGAGGAAGGCTCAGATGCAGTGTCATTGACACGGAATGTAACAACACAACCAGAGCCGAAAATTAAAAGTTCGTGTTTTTGTACTAATATTGGGTACGACTGGGATTCGAACTTTGGACCCATGGTTTAGCAGTCAGACATTTTCTTTTTAAACTAAACAAAAGTTTCTGCGAAATGTCTTTAAATCTGAATAAACGAAAAAGTTAAATAAAAATGTCTTATCCTAGGTTTCTTTTAATAACTGTTTGAAAACATGTTTGAGCTACTCGGTTGCGTCGGTCGTGGATATGAATAACGGACATTGCGTAAGATTTAATTGCCGCTTTGTGTGCATGATAATAATCATTATTTGCTTTCTCCCGTCACGTGCCTACACGGTTGGTTAATGTTATTTTTCGCGCTCTTTTTTAAGGTGTCGTACGGAGCATGTGTATGAGTCAGGCACGCGCGAAGTATTCCGAATTGAATGAAAAAAAAAAACATAATTTTTTGGTAATTACATAACACAGATATATTGTGTGGTTGTAGCGAAACCGATTCGCACAAGGCCGGTTTTTGACAGTCTGCTATCTATCACTAGTGTTAAGGTGAGCATAGTTCGATGAATTCTCCGTCAATAGTCGGCTGCCAGAGCCATGTCCGTAAGTCATTAAGTGTATTGAAATTATTATTGTTGTTAAAGGTCTCTCTTGATTTTCTTTATTTCTTATTACTCATAAACTGTTCAAGCAATATTTATATGTCCAGTGCAGTCCCACAGCTCCGGTTTCATCCTTCCCTGTTCGATCCGTTCTTCGGTGGAAAGTATGGGAATGAACCACAGCAATGTTTCTGGTGCGATCGTTACGCGTTTAAATGAAAGTCAGGGAACTGTTTTTAAGTAAATTGGCAGAATCGTCTGATTAGAATTTTATCTAAGTTAAGTATAATAACTTTACGTCTATTTATATTTATTATTTAATCATTTATATGTAATATACGTACGTATGTATTATATTCATTTATGTTTATATGTGTACTATATTATTTCTTATTGTGCTTTCATACTGATATATATACACGCACCTACTTCATTCTATCTCTGCACCACCCTCAGATGGACTGGTGGAGAATGCCTCAGGCATTAGGTCCGCCTGCATACACAGCACTTTACATGAAGTTAAATAAATAAATCAGTTGTGGTGAAATAAAGTGACATAAGGCACAATGAGTTAAAACGTCTTTGCCTTCTACATTTCAAAAAGCATGTCGCAACTTACAAAGTGAGTGAACTCTAAAGTTAGCGTTGAGTAGCTGCGGGTGACGCAAGAGCTGGCTCGCGTCGGGTGAAAGGCGACGGATGTTCCAAGTATCTGTCATAGAGTCTTTACGAATAGTTCAGTCTTGCTGTTTAATCTACACGCGATCTTATTCTTAAACTGATAGGAATAAGGTCGTGGTTGACTTTGGACAATCCTGAATGGAGACTGTATCTTGTCTTTGTTAGCAATACAAATAAGCTTTTGTTCGATACTAGTAGTAAATACAAATGGAATTGCATTTCGTAAAAGAATTTTTAATGTATTTGCTATTTGCAAATAGA
Organism: Bhutanitis thaidina; assembly: GCA_029286595.1. Classification (NCBI taxonomy): domain Eukaryota; kingdom Metazoa; phylum Arthropoda; class Insecta; order Lepidoptera; family Papilionidae; genus Bhutanitis; species Bhutanitis thaidina. Next base: position 4,276,128 of record JAGSMS010000030.1, read on the forward strand.
AGAAGAGGCCCCTAAATGGATATACATATAATGATTTCTAGTATTTACGCGAACATTACAGATTTGAAATGAAACTATTATTTACGGATTTTATCGCGTATTTTTATTTTATTTACGTAGTTTCATTTCAAATGGATATACGTAGTCATAATTCCCGAAATCAGAAATTACCGAAGAAAACTCTTAAATATCAATAAATTTTCGTGTTGCAATTTTCATTATTTATAATACCGCGTTTCCTTCTAATGTTCAATTTAGAGCATGAAAAATGCCAAGATTTTCTGCGTCCTAAATCACCCGGAAGAAATGAATATCCAATAATAAGTTACGGAATTTACTTAGGCATAATTAAATTGTTTTATCTTGTTCTAAATATGAATAGGTAACTAAATGGACATACATACTCGAAATTGTCGAAATTCTAAATTAGTGTAGAAAATTCTCAAATATCAATTTATTGTTACGTTACAATCTTCGTTATTTATATTAGGTACCGCGTTTCCTACTTACGTGCAATTTAGAGCACGAAACGAGCCAAGATTTTGGCCGTACTAAATCACACGTAAGAAATTAATGTCTAACAATAAGTTATGGAATTTACTTAGGCATAATTAAATTGTTTTATCTTGTTCTAAATATGAATAGGTAACTAAATGGACATACATACTGAAATTGTCGAAATTCTAAATTAGTGTAGAAAATTCTCAAATATCAATTTATTGTTACGTTACAATCTTCGTTATTTATATTAGGTACCGCGTTTCCTTCTAATGTTCAATTTAGAGCATGAAAAATGCCAAGATTTTCTGCGTCCTAAATCACCCGGAAGAAATGAATATCCAATAATAAGTTACGGAATTTACTTAGGCATAATTAAATTGTTTTATCTTGTTCTAAATATGAATAGGTAACTAAATGGACATACATACTCGAAATTGTCGAAATTCTAAATTAGTGTAGAAAATTCTCAAATATCAATTTATTGTTACGTTACAATCTTCGTTATTTATATTAGGTACCGCGTTTCCTTCTAATGTTCAATTTAGAGCATGAAAAATGCCAAGATTTTCTGCGTCCTAAATCACCCGGAAGAAATGAATATCCAATAATAAGTTACGGAATTTACTTAGGCATAATTAAATTGTTTTATCTTGTTCTAAATATGAATAGGTAACTAAATGGACATACATACTCGAAATTGTCGAAATTCTAAATTAGTGTAGAAAATTCTCAAATATCAATTTATTGTTACGTTACAATCTTCGTTATTTATATTAGGTACCGCGTTTCCTTCTAATGTTCAATTTAGAGCATGAAAAATGCCAAGATTTTCTGCGTCCTAAATCACCCGGAAGAAATGAATATCCAATAATAAGTTACGGAATTTACTTAGGCATAATTAAATTGTTTTATCTTGTTCTAAATATGAATAGGTAACTAAATGGACATACATACTCGAAATTGTCGAAATTCTAAATTAGTGTAGAAAATTCTCAAATATCAATTTATTGTTACGTTACAATCTTCGTTATTTATATTAGGTACCGCGTTTCCTACTTACGTGCAATTTAGAGCATGAAAAATGCCAAGATTTTCTGCGTCCTAAATCACCCGGAAGAAATGAATATCCAATAATAAGTTACGGAATTTACTTAGGCATAATTAAATTGTTTTATCTTGTTCTAAATATGAATAGGTAACTAAATGGACATACATACTGAAATTGTCGAAATTCTAAATTAGTGTAGAAAATTCTCAAATATCAATTTATTGTTACGTTACAATCTTCGTTATTTATATTAGGTACCGCGTTTCCTTCTAATGTTCAATTTAGAGCATGAAAAATGCCAAGATTTTCTGCGTCCTAAATCACCCGGAAGAAATGAATATCCAATAATAAGTTACGGAATTTACTTAGGCATAATTAAATTGTTTTATCTTGTTCTAAATATGAATAGGTAACTAAATGGACATACATACTGAAATTGTCGAAATTCTAAATTAGTGTAGAAAATTCTCAAATATCAATTTATTGTTACGTTACAATCTTCGTTATTTATATTAGGTACCGCGTTTCCTTCTAATGTTCAATTTAGAGCATGAAAAATGCCAAGATTTTCTGCGTCCTAAATCACCCGGAAGAAATGAATATCCAATAATAAGTTACGGAATTTACTTAGGCATAATTAAATTGTTTTATCTTGTTCTAAATATGAATAGGTAACTAAATGGACATACATACTGAAATTGTCGAAATTCTAAATTAGTGTAGAAAATTCTCAAATATCAATTTATTGTTACGTTACAATCTTCGTTATTTATATTAAATCACGGTTTAAGATTTAAGAGGCCTATTGTCTAAGGACTACGACAAATTGAATGTGTCACAAAGGTGTATTATGTTAATTTACATTGTTACCGTAATTGAATATTGTAACAGCCGTGACATTTCAGTAAGTGTAACACTTTCGAAAGCCAAAGTGATGATAGATAAAAAGTTTTAGTGTGTTGTAATTTAAAGCTGCGTGACACGGTTTTCTAAGCGGATGTTTTATATCACTTCTGAGTCTCTTATAGTATTCATTCTTATGATGGCATATAGTTTATAATCTTTTCATTGCGATTGTAAAGGGTAATATGCCATATTTTTCTCCTAATGCCAAACTCACCTGAAGACTGTACACCCTGTTACCTAACAGTTTCCAGCTGATGGCGGAAAATTTGTTAAAATTAGCCGAACTCAAATTTTGCAGAACAGTTATGGGGAGCAGTATCTCTAGTGTGAGATTCCGTACTTAGCTCACCAACACGTCCACCCGGGCCCTGAGTACAGACAAAAATTCAATGAAATATGTGCCTGTGCTTCCTCCGAGAGTCCTATTTTCAGCCGTGGACGTTAATAGCCCAATGAAGTGTATTATGACAATGTGAAAAACACAATTTATTGATTTTCGTGTCTTTTGTGTCTTTTATCATTGACACTGGATCCGGTCACATAGTATTAAGAGTTACTTCGGTACACCTGCAATATCTCACGCGCAGTTAACCACTGCCGATGCTGTTCGAAGGTTGTCTGAACTTAGATTTTGAATTACAGTATTTTGTCACAGATCACCAACGTGATCGCCACGTCAGTCATGCGAACCCGTAGTAATCTTGTGCCTCTGACGTAGCCTGTCATTGGTTAGGATCATTTATATTTTCTTACCACACACGGGATGACATGACATGATATATTCTCTTTCATTGTCACCACACATCTCTAAAATCTATATATCTATAATCTATTTACATAGAATCCCTAAGCCTTTGTATCCACTATGCTTTTCTCGACTACGGATTGAGGTAGAGATTTGAAATTTGATAGGTGTACTTCTGTATCCACGTGGTTAATGATATAAATGCGAAAAAAAAGACTTCTGTTTTTTTAAATATAATAATGGTGCCCTCTGATTGTATATAATATTTATATATTTATTCTTTATTGTGTCCCTAAAAATAAGGAATACAAAGGGCGGACTTAATGCCTTTTGGCATTCTCTACCAGTTTTAAATTTAAATAACTGGAGATGACACATTTGCTTTGAGTTTTAATGAACGAGTACCTACAAATTTGTTTACGATATCCGAGTTAAGATAATAACGAAAGAGAAGGGATTTAATACAACTGGTTATTCTTTTTTTCTTTTCATCCCGAACCTTGAATTGCCTTGGTACCATATGCGATCTTTGAGATATACCGGTACTTACAAATAGTTATAATGCAGACATTATAATGTACCTACTTAGTTTTCACAACGGATATATTTTATAAATATCCCGAAAACCGCTATGATTCGAATAGGACAGGTAATAATATATATAATGATTATTACTATAACTAAATAGCAAATTATGACCATACGTAAACTTTTAATAAAACTTATAGAATATGATTCAGAGCATTATAAAAGAATCACTGGTGAGTCTTTTTCATAGATCAGAGAGCTTACTTTAGAACTTTTTGACAAGAACTATCATATTTTTTTAAGAAGACAACCTAAACCTCAACACTTACGTCAGTTGTATTATTGCAAATATCAAAACAATAAAACGTGAACAGAAGAATAAAAGTTAAGCGCACGATGGATGACAAACAAGTAAAAATCGAGGAGAGAGTTTATTGATATCAGAAGCGCTTTCACTATTGCATTGACGCGCAGGTGAGCCAGCTTGGAGGTCGCTCGCCACCCAAATACCAATCATTAGATTATGCTTAATGGAAGAAAGCGATTATAAAACCTATAAATGAAATACCCTGAGTTCCACCGATATAAATCATCTACTCCAAAGCAAATTAAAGATGAAAAGAGAATCCCTATTGTATCCGTTTCAACAAAAAATAAAGAATGAAAAAGTGTTGGAAATATCAAAAAAAAAAAAAATTATTATTAACTAACATTATATAAAATGAATAATAATATTTATGTGACAAAGATAAAAAAAATTAAGTGTCCGTTGATCCCGTCGAGTAAAAACTCAACTCTGTTCATTATTAGCTGTGGGAAGTGCGTCATGCATTGTGCGCAAATAACTTTTCAACTGTTGATAAAAGAAATCGTTCGGAAATGCATGCTCACGGTATCAACTTTCGTATTATCTACAAATAGAAAATAAGCCTACATTGTCCGATCATCCAATCCACCACCCCTCTTTTCTTGTAAGCCCATAAGCTGGACGTGCTAGCGGCTTATTGGTTAGCGTACTTTACTGTTTACTTTTGGGTTCGGATCCCAGCCAAAGCACAAATTATTGTTTTTCGGGTCCGGTTTTGTTGCATTTCGACCCGTCTCCATGACACCGCATAATGTCAACCTATCTGGCAGGGGACTATATGGACCAGCGAGTGCCTCTGTGCTTGCAGTTGCTTTCACTTGCAACATTTAAATAAACCCGGCGTAGTTGACAACTCCTAATAACATCAGTATGGTGCACTGGGTCCACCATATCCAGAAATTATCCTCGTTGTAGAATCAAAATGAAGTGACCGTGATGAATTACCTCGATGTCATTATTTTTGTCTCGCGGTTCTTATCACTTACCATTCGAAATGAAGCGACATAACGCTGATGATGACATTCTGTGAGTGCGTGGTTTTTTTTTTTTTTTTTTAAATACTTTATTGCATACACCCCAATTGGAGGTTACAAAGGGCGGACTTAATGCCTATTGGCATTCTCTCCCAGTCAACCCATGGGTTGGTGAGATAGCCGTAGCAGGTGTATTCATTTATTAAATTAATTAAGTAATAAAATGATTTTAAAATAACTATAAACAAATATAAATAGATATAATAAAATTAATGAATAAAAATATGATACAATATAAATAATATACATAAAAATATACTATTACATATGTAGATAGATAAATAAACATAAATAAGAAACAATAATAACTAAATAAGTCCTTTTAAATTTAAATAATGTTCTTTAACTAAATTTTTAAAAGAGTTCCTGCTTGCCGATTTCTTAACTTGGGTGGTGGTGGTTCTTCCCAGTTAGAGTCTCCATCATAACTCTAACGCGTAATTAACCAAAGGTCATAAAAATAACCTATTGTTATTTTCATGTCTAAGTCTAAAATGTAACACGGCACGTCCGTAAGCGCGATAATAATAATATTCGACAATCTCACATATCACAAAAGAACTATCAATGCCCGATATTTATATATACACGCCCCATAACTCCCCTAATCATATGCCCCATGTTTATGAAGTACTGTCCCACTGTATACAATTGTTTACATTGCCGCGACGCCGGTGGTTGTGACCAAGGGTAATACGGTAAAGGTTGAATTCATAACACGTTTATTAACATATTTAGGATATAGTATGTTGAGAGCTTTGGTAAATCATCATATTGTGTGTTAATATTTTCTGATAAACACTGAAACATCTCCACTCAAAATATGCGTGACCTTACACCACGATACTAACTTATCTGCCATTAAATCCTCCGTTGAGTACCGTTACCTAGGAATGTTGTCAAAGATAAGCTTTCAGAGCAAACATCAAATTATAAACGTATTTTTTTCACTGCGAGATATTTTGTTAATTATGCAAAAGCGCTTCAAATTAAAAAATCAGAAAATTTACGTCTATTCTCAAAAGCTACAGACACATTTTGTGTTACTAACATTTTTCATAATCCTTTTATTTTAACAGTGGCTCCGTTACAAACGAAACTTCAGAACTTCTCGCCCTCACAAAATACCTACCGTCCGAACATAGCTTTACTTTATTTACGATTATAATAAGATTCTCATTTACTACTAAGTGACTGTTATGATAACTATCGTTAAACCTATTCCTTATAGTAACTACGACTTGAGGTCGTTCATTACAAGCAAATTCCCAGAATCATCCTGTTCTGTCTTAGCATGAGAGAAGGTGTTGGATCTGGTTGAGTGAAACCTGGCAGCTAGGCAACAAAGCATCAGTGTTACTGCAATCGTAAATCTCAGACGGATTGGCGTTCAACATGTGCGGATAAAGATGGCAAATTCAACCTACTAAAATGTAGTCTACGTTTACTAAAAGACTATTTACGGATTGTTTCTAGTGTGTAGTTAGCAAACTTAATTTTAGAGCGGAGTGAAAACAGATAAATGTACCCCAACATGTTATATTATGACACCAACGCGTGCGCGACAGACTTTTTAATTACTTGTAATATATAGTAATCGGTGTAAGGCGTTCTGTCCGAGTGGACACTTTCGCCGGCTCATGCGACATACCGAGCGAGTGAAACCGCGCCACTGGAGAGAGTCCACAATATTTCACTACGATACCAAAAAGGTCGGTTGAGGAATTTAGAATTCCGTACTAATATTAGCGGATTAATTGCAGAAAAGGTTTCCACGTGTATATTTACATTCCGTACCGTTGGCCAATCCGCCTGTCAATAGTGGTGGTTAAGGAAATATGTCCCATGCCCAGCCGTGGACTGTTTAGAAGTATTAAAAGAAGAATCATTTAGCTTTTTATGTTATCAAAATTTACTTCAGTTGGGATATGAACTTTATACCATGAACTGAGTAAGATAATCATGTAGATAAGTAGGCTCACCGTAGAGCCACGTAGTGGCCTACCAAATGGCCACTAAATACACTAAAGTTACAAAAATACACTAAAGTTTATATTCTTTTCAGAAATATGTTATTTTTATGTGCCTTGCGACATGTTTGTAAGCCAGCTATTGCCAGCGGCTTCGCTCGCGTGGTAACAATTTTTTTTCCAAGAGAACTTTTAATCTAGATAATAAGAATATCATGGCATAATTTGCATCCCTGACAAATTTCGTTAAGTAAATTTATCGTGGCAGTACTCTTTCTTTCTTTCTAAAAAACTATTACCTTCCACTGTAGGAATTTCTCCTGTGTCGCGGAGGCACCCGGAATCCGAATAATTATTTGTAGTCCATACAAATACCAGTGTCGTGCGGGAATCGAACCCGTAACTCTCAGGGCCGCAGCTAAACGCTAAGCCTTCGTCGTCAAACATCACATTAGTTATAATAAGGAGGATAAAAAATAGCCTACAGAACATCTGGAATCATAATGAATGTTTAAAAAAAGTTCTTTGAAAATCCTATTAGCTTAAATACAAACTTTTATCCGCTATTTTACTTTCTTAGGAGATGAATTTCCGAAAATCTTTTTTTTATGTTCAATTACTAACATCTATGCAAAATTTTATGCTGTTAGACCATGCAGTTTCGGCTGGGTGTTGACTCCATTCCTCTCCCCAAATATCTTTAAAAATCTGCAGCTCCTCTGGTGTTGCAGATGTAACTAGGCGTCGGTAATCACTTTCCATTAGGCGAGCCGAATGCACGTTTGCCATTTCCATAAAAAAAAGTAGCGTTACTATAATTATGTACTACGTATGGTGAGTGTCCTCGTGTTACTGATACTTGAAATTAAAAATATTTTTAAACCAATTTTGATGATTATTTTTATACAAAATTTGATAGCGGTTCTATAGAAATGATGAAAATCTGACACACTTCAGAGATACTGTGCACAGAATACCAAAAAAAATATAAAAACGCTTGAAAAAAAAAATTTCACGAAAATGTCTTCCTTAATGCCTTCCTCCAAGTAAAACGGAATGTGACATAAGCAGCTTAAAGAAATTACATTTAATGAATTGCGGTCCAAATATTTACTGGAACGTTAATGGACTGATGTTCGCGAAATTGTCTTTGGTTTTGAAAGGGTTTTTGGCTTCAAAAAGCTAAACAACGTTTCCAACATAATTATATAACGATTTCATGGTCTTAAACGATAATGTTTTCATTACGTTACTGCAGGTTTAAAAAATTATATTAATAACCAATTTATTGTTTGACAATTTTCATCCCAGGAATGGATATTTGTATGGTGTACCGACGATTGTTTCTGGGTTGGGTGTTTGTGCATGTGTAGTTTATGTCCTGCATTAGGACCTGCTTTTACAAAACCTTGCAGTAATAAGAGACTTTTTTTTAAATAAAAATAAAATTTAGTTCATATTTTTTACTAATTTTGAATTAATAATTATTATCATCATGTCATTGAGGTCGTTCCTTCTTGGTTTTAGATTTTTTTGATTTTAATAAATTCAGGATCCAACTAATACTAATATAAATTACCAAGCAGGGAAAGCCGATTCCAGCCAAACCCTTGGCTAGGATCGATCTTCTGTTGCGAGGATCTGAAGTAATGTTAGGGCCGATCTAGAATATGATTACAGACTGCAGACTTCCTAAAGCGTCGAAGATTAACATAAAACTTACAAAACTAAAATTAAACGCGATAAAATCCATAGATAAAATTTAAATTTAACTATTTCTTGTATTTAGGCGAACACTTCCCTTGTTAATACAAGAAATAGTTATCGCGTATTAGTAGTGGCTAATGAATTTTTAACAATGTTCGTAATGGTATTATATTCATTCTTAACTTTCATTATCAATAGACTATACTGTTTATAAATTTTGCTGTAATTATTTATTTTATGTACCTAATATAACCCAATGTACCTGCCCACGTTTTACTTTAAAAAAATGTGTACATATGCTGTCTCTAGGTTACTAAGGCATGGCCACTATAACGATATCCAAGCAGAGACGTGCTCATTCGTTTATTCAATGCTTACGAATACCGAGAGTTGTTTGTATAAACATTATATCGTCGATCTCGGACGGGACGTGACTTGGTTCCCTGTGTCATAAACAAAAGACGTCCGCTCGGGCACTGGCCCCGGGGGTTTTATGAACGCGTGGCTTCCTTACCATAATAATACAATATATAGATAGTAGGTAAAATTTATAAATAATAGCCAACGCGGAACACTAGACACTTCTTGTTTTTCTCGGGATACCTTGGGGTGGGATAACCACCTTGTACGAAAATGTGGTATGTAGGAATGGCAGTTGTGGGTGGCTCCAATGTGGTATTGTTTGTGAAAACGACATAATATTTTTATTTATTAGACACAGAATATTACGGGAAATACAAAACAGCACGCGTTAACAGTAGATGAATCCATGCAACTCTATTGGATCGCTCCGGCCCACAGGACCTGGCACTCGGCCACCCAGGGGCCTACTGCTACTGGCAATACATCTGTCGAATTGTTCTCAATCATGCAAAAACACCTGTTCATTGACACATTGCACATGATTTAAGAAAAGGGAGACTTATTATATCCAAATAGAAATAAAATGCTTATTATTCTGAGATACCTAATCTCAGAATAATAAGCAGTCAGTAATAGCTAAGCAGACGAATCCGCCTACTCTTTAATATTTTTTATGTTATTTGCCTAAAGATTCCTAATATATAAATAATCACATAACAGATTGCAATCTTGTAAGGTTTTCATGTCGCTGATACCATATTTATCTGTGAAGACACTTTGATATAGAATTCGAACGTTAAGTTTCTTTATTATCCTCGGTATTAAAATAAGTTGCTTTGTTTCTCCGTTGCGCTATTATTCTTTTTCAGCGCCCTACTTCGATCCATTAGAGGATTGCGGCGTTGCGATATAACGATATCTAAAACGCCCGGAGGTTTTATAATTAAAAACCACAAGCTGTACTCTAGCTGTGGAATAAATAGGTTCATTCTACTGAGTGATATATCTCACAGAAAATGGAAACCGTCATAGAACGAAGTTTTTATCGACACATTGAACTTAATGTATTTAACCACCTTCCGTATTCGTCACATTAGGTGAACAAAAACAAAATTGGTCTCGTCTTCCGTTGCTGCAAAAGGTCGGAATAAGTTTGGCTCTCGAAAACCTTTTTCTCCCAACAAGTTAAATATTGTTTGTAAGGATTATTCGCGTTCTTGCTCATACATTTCATGCAATTAAAAGTTGTTCGCGTTCTTATATTGCTCATGAATAGCAGAGGAGTCAATTTCAAATTACGAAACTTATTTAATTAAATTAAGCAAAATAGAATACGGCTCCATGTTTAAGATGGTATTCGGTACAACTTTCTTAATGCTATTGGAAATGACGCTGGTACTCTTTTGTATTGTTTTTGATTACTTCATTAAGAAAAAATATACATCGGTCAAATGTTTACCTTAAAATAACGATTTTAAATTCTTCTTAACGATCACATCTTTTTCCTTAACATACTGTAACGGAAACAGTAGATTGCTTAATCTACTGTTTCCTCTCTGTATAGGCCTCTCCTATAGAGTAGACTTACCACGATCATTACATAAGTGGATCGCCAATCGCACCTTGGATGCTACTGTCCGTCATGTATCGATGTAATTTCGGGACTGGTACTTTTTATGTTGATTATTCCACCATCATCTTACGCTTCAACCACACGACGTTATTTTTTTACATGAACCTATAATTATCATTACAGTCGAAGGGTATCGTAGGTCGTTAATTTTCGCTTTCACGTTGTAGAAATAAAAAAAACAATACGTTTGTATTTCCAACATCTTATTAGGTTCCAGTAGAAACGCTGAAATAATTATATACCTACCATAAAATAAAGTAAATTCATCGCATCGTCTGAATATGAAATCTGCGTGGTTCCCAATTAAACATCACATCGTACACAAACCTCACTAGTAACCAATTAAACTCAGTACTCGCGGGAAATTTGCGCGGTAGATAAATAATTAGCGCAAAACACGAACCGGATATTTATCGAAAGCCATACATACACACAATCACAAGATAGTATTCGATATGGTGAGCTGGTGTCGATTCAATCAACATCTTTATAATTATGACACAGATATTGTTTTCTTGTATTTAGGCTAACACAATTATTTACGGATTTTATCGTTTTTTTTTTATATTTCCGAAGTTTCGAATGCTTTACAGCAGCCGTGTTCACGGGGGGACCATTTCAGACGCTGATATTATATCTTTTTGATTTGAGGACTTTATATACTGCATAATTCTGAATTCATCACTGAGAAATTAGATAAGTCAACACATGAATGCAATTGAGAATTTTACTGTCAATCGAAATTTAAGACGCCACCTTGACTAATTTTAAATATTCTGTGTACACGTTTTCTAATTAGATAAAATGTCAGAGGGCAAGAGTCGCACATAAAGGGCAACGTTCAAGATGAAAAAAGGCTTTGATATTCATGTTTGCCAGTCCGCCGGGGTAGCGAGATAGTACCAGGAAAAATGTTTACTTTCAACTTCATAAAGTAGTGTGAGCCGGGTTCGTATGTCCAAATATATTAAAAGAGCTCTCATTTACAATAAGCAAAAGGATTGAGGCAAATCTAACGTGAAAATCCAGTAATAAAAAATACATCAATTTCTTTATCTTAAAAAGGAGCAGACAAGCAAGGCAAGTTTCCACAATTTATTTCTCCAAATGTCAATCTCACCTATACGTGCTGTACTATATACTATAATGATGGTGGAAAATTCAACTGAATTTGCTAAACACAAATTCCACATACTAATTATAGGAAGTATTTATTTATTTAAATTTTATTTAAATACCTTTAAACAAAAGTGTTACAAAGGGCGGACTTAATGCCTCTTGGCATTCTCTGCCAGTAAACCCGGGGCGTGGAGAGATATAATATATAGTATATAGTACATATTAGTATCCTGGGGAGTAGAAGAAACCTTTTCAAAAATTGCATGTCGGCTATTGCTGGCGATTTTTTGTAAATGCCTACATTCTTCTGTGAACTCTATATCTCGTAATCTCTGAATAATATAAAACAAATTTGCAATTCGCGTTTACCTGTGCATTAGCTTAAAACTTCTAAACTTTTAAGAGGATTTTATTAAAACGTAATTTTTAATAAATCTTCTATTGTCATTTAGAGCTTTTTACTAGGAAAGTATATATCTATAATACCTTTATATTTAGTCTATGTAAGTCAGATATATAGATATATATCCGTGCGTAATAGATTAATTCGTGTAGCAACACAAGCTGGCTAGAAACAAATGGGTTGAATAAAAATATATAGGCATAAGAAGTAACATACCATGTCAAAAAAAAGGCGACATTTTTGCTTTATTAATTAAAGACTGGCGAACCGCGCCGGATTCGCACGGACAGATCTGACCTATATAGACTAAATGTGAATGTGTTATATACATATAACCGGAAATACCTAAAACATTGCATTATTCGCGATGTTGTCGCCGTTCGGGATTCTTTAGGATTGGTTATATGTTAAGAATTAATGAGTTTTATGATTTTGAATATAATAAACAAAAACGTTTTGATTGTAAACGTATTCTGCGAAAGTGAGCGAATCAATAACGGTACGAAAGCGTCATGGTGTGCCACTTTTACACGTGAGTGAAATTTAAAATGTCGAGTATGGGACAGATGATAAAATTCCTAAAATTTCGATTCTGTATTCGATTTATTAGGAAGTAGTTTATTATAGAGATATGCTTGTTTCAGTGATAAATACGTCTTTTTAAAATCAATACAATTAAAAACATAGATGTGTTTCGCTATTCGGCATTCTAAAAGGAAAGAATAGAAAGCAAAAAGCTTTTTAGTTAATATACGATTAAGCTATAAATTGTTAATAGTATTGTATACTCTAATATCGCAGAGAATAGACAGCTTTTATTTAGTCCGATAGTGTCTCGATCCTAACGAAATATTCAATAGAATTTATTTCCTATTTGAACTGCTGTTGATTGTGCGTTCGCTTCGTTTTCAAATTGCCTCGAATTAGAATTCAACTTGATTGATTCACAACTCGAATCTGTCGGAACCAGGCCTACAGATTGCGTTGTTTTGTTTCACATGTCGATTTCACTGCATCTGACGCATTATTATTATTATTATCGCATATGCGTTACATCGGATACGGGAATACACGTGCGGCACAATATATCTGATCACCACGACGACAAATTTCGAATACACGACCAGGAGGACATCACTTTATATTTTATATTGTCATAGATTTGACCTTCATAAGAGCTTTAAACAAGTGTAAATTGTATAAAAACGTTTTGACTTTAACTTGACAAAAGCTATATAAAGAACTCCGAAAGTGGATCCGTTTGGTTATGTTGAATAGGATCGTCGATGTACTAAATGGAAATTCGCAATATCTGCATAACTTTATGGATGAGCGGGGGAGTGCTTATATATACATACTTCAAGTATACACAATAAAATCATACAGAAACAACAACAAAGAATATTATGACTAAACTATTTAAACTTGTTACAAGTTGCCGACATCTATTGACATTGATACTCATGATGAATCATGTATTAAAAAATTAAACCATAATATGTGATGACTGTACACCCAATACTGGTCAGAAGTCTCGACATTTTCGTCCTTACGACCCACTTTCCACCACTTTTGAGCTCATTTAGAATACCGTAAAGTAAAGGTCGCCGTCTTAATGCCCAAGCCACGGATACAAATCGTAATTAAGTTTCAAAAACAAAGTGGTACGTAGCCCTCCGTATAGGGGATCGAATTCGAATCTCCCGATTCGGGAGGCAGATCCGCTATTCGGCTATCGTGGTTCTATCGTTCTCTGATATATATCTGAATTGTATTTAAATAGATTTCAGTTTCGTCTATGCCATATATATTCCTTAATGGCGATCAACCATGTATCATATTCTTGGCAACATTGTGTTCCAATGTAGGTCACACCAGCCTTTAATAATATATAAAGTAAGCATGTACTTTATTGCAAAGAAAGTATTTTTACAAAATGGTTACGTTCTCTGTGATATTAAGATATATATGTAAGTTCTCACGGCCGTATACGCAATAACGGGGTGGTCAGAGGTCTTCGTTTTCTTTAGTATTTTTAACCCACTTTTCACCTGGGCTAATTTGGAACAACGATACAAATGATAAACCTGTCGCCTTCTTCGCATTCGGCCCATATACATAAGTTTCGACTATTCGATGTTTCAATAAGTTTCGAAGACTGCGATACATCTCCGTTCAACACAACGGTCAACTCAAGTGCGTGTTGTGAAAGAAGTAGTACACGTATTTGAGGGCCAGAGTGTGGTACTCTTCTTCTTCTTCTAACGCGATAATATATATATAAAGTTATTATTTTTTTGCGAGTGATAAAGTGCCACGTAACTTTATTCTAACATCTCTTCCTCTTTTGGAACTGGGTAATGTAGTTATATCACTGTTTAGCAAAGTTACTTTTGCTAACATCTTTTAACCATTACAGAAGGCCGTTTAGTGCTCTGTAGGTCGTGCCCCAAAGTATGCCTTAGTTCTTATGGCATCAACATTTTATTGTTATATATTTTCATTTTAATACTTTAACTTCACGAGTACAGCTATTTATTGGTGTATGCTGCATTAAAATAATTATAGCACCGCTTCGATCGCCGGCAGTCGAGTAGAATTGCCTCTTTCTGCAGTTAGCACGATTTCAAGTGGTTATTGCAAAATGCACCACGCGTCCCGTTACCGGATGGTCCAAACGATAAGCGAAATATTTACATACAAACAAACATGTGAGAAGAACGTACATGAATAAGCCGTCCCTTTCTTAATCAGGCTATACAAGTCCAATGCTGAACGAAGGTCTTTCCACGAATGCGGCAACTAAACCTGGCATGGCAAGCATGCGAGATCTTCTCAATCGCCACTCAGTGAAGGCGGCTTGGTAAGCACAAAGCCGGTAGATCACCCCTGTCACTAGAGATGCTTGTCATATATCGATAGTAGATTTTCGATTTCCTATTTGTATAGATTGTACTGCATCAGTCGGCTGCCAGAGGATCGTCCTTTAGTCAGCAGGGAGCACTGCGAGCAAGCGTGAAATTGTGAGAAATGAATAGTATATTGCCCTCTTACAATCTTTATAATTATTATACATAGTAATATTCTGTATTAAAATTCTCTGTTACTACTTCTGACACCTTAACTGAGGTTTTTTTTTTAATTTACTTTTATGCAATATTTGTATGCTAGAATGAGTAATGGGAAATGCCGGGACAAGCATTAGCCAAATAAATATTTGTTAATTCGATAATCGATTAGTAGGATGTAAGGCAATCAAGCATTCCTCCCGTAACTTGGACCATCCGCACCCGGACTGGAACAGTGGACCGGCCCGTTACCACGGTACATCCGAGCTGCTGGGTAACAGGGTTACACGTCTTCGTGCATCAGCGGACGCACGCAATTCACGATTTTCCTCAATTTGCAATGAATTTGCTGTTTGTTTGTTCAGGCTATTCGAATCCTGATCTCAATAAACATCTGTCGTCTATTGTGTGCCTATAATGGAATTGTGATCTTTAAGTAAGGGTGTAAGGAGAAAATAAATTGTATTTTTTTCATTGTTCAGGGTAATCAAGGAACTATAACTACCTGATGATAAATGGAGAAGTTTACAGATGCGTCTTCCCTCCTGAGGACATTCCGTAATTTTACTGGCTTTCTTTACCTTTCAAATCGGAACACAGCAGTAGTTTCACTGCTGTTTGGGAGCAGAACTGGGTAAGAGGATGGTACCCAGACGACTCCTAGGCAGAGTAGGAGCCTACCATATAAATAATTTACTACCATTTATTTACTTAATGCGATGACCGTCGCAATTGCTAAAAAGCCGATTGGAAGTAAGACTAACTATTTTGAATTGAGGTTTTCTTCCATCCTTTTTCTATAACAGATTAGAAACTAAATACATAGCCTGCTGCGTTATGCAATAGTTAATTGCACTATATTTTTATTTGTTGATGACGTATGAGTCGAAATTGAATATCACAGACGGTACGACAGTAGTATACTACACTCGTGTAACATACGTAAATAATATGTAACAATAAATACTCATTGGACTTTCTGCTCAGGGGACGTACTCTCATTTGCGGAGTTCGTATGACGTGTAATTACCTGAAAAAAAAAGGAATAACGTAATTAAAATACAGTTAGGATAATTAACTTTACGAGACTTTGTATTTGCCAAACAGTTTCATAATATAAATTCTCTACTAATAATTTGTTTTTATAGTGTAGCTGGATTTATAAACGTATGACATTCTTCTTCGTATGGGTGAGACGATGGAAACGTTACGCAACGATACGCTTTTATTACTTTAATAATCTATTCTGAAATAAGTTCGTTGGTACATTTAGGTCTGCTATTTTTCTTTACACCATTGTCCTCTAGTTAACATTGGGTGATGATGGGTCAGCTATTTTTTCTAAGCGCTAGTTTATATAAATGGAAAACATTCTTTAATTACAAGGAAAAGGAATAAATCTGTTGATAAAAAAAAGCTAAAACGATCGATAGTAGGTATAAAGTATAACGTGAAAAAACAACGTGAAGGACAAAACAACTGTCAGGACACAAAATTGGGTCGCTGCAACAAGGTTTGCGTATCCCCCTGCCGACGTGGCTTTCTACTTTCTACGTGTTGAATCAACCGCACGACGAGAATGCTGTTTAGCGAGACTGTAATTTGAGCCGCCCCTAACATAGCTTTGAAAGCGCGAACTTTTGCACAGAACAAATACACGTATGCGATGATTTTTATAACATATATTTTTAAACGGCCAGTAGATAATTAATTTTAAGATATGTCAATGATTAAAGTGATGTAATAATATACCTTACATTCGAAATTGTGTTTACTCATATAATTACCGCAAGTTAATTTAATGTACTCTAGTAAGTGTAAATTGAAAATAGTAATATGACAATGATATAAGTTATCAAGTTTTATTGTATTTGTTTTCAGGCTATCAATGTATAAGAGTAAGATTCAAGCCTGTCACCCTTAGAGGTAGGCAGTTAATACGAATTTACCTTTGGCACGGCTAAGCGTAACCCATCTCGCTTCGCAACTATTTTTTCGCCATAGCGCTCCGAGACATAGCCCGTAAAGTTTGCTACGTGCCCTTAGTCGCCTCTTATGAAACACACGGAAAGAAAGGAGCTGGCAGATTCTTGTCACATTTCATGCTAATTTCAAATAAGACCTTTTTAGTACCATACGGAGGATTATGCCTAGGCCGCCTGTCCGGTCGTAAGTCCATCTGTCCTACCTTTTGTTCATTTGAAGTTTCAATTTCGAACCGTAACAGAAATTGTGTTATTGCGGCGGATATCCTAACAAATAGTAAAACAAACAAAGGCCGATCCCCTTATAAGAAGCGTGTGTTTTTCAACGTTTTTTAGTTTTTGTCGTATCGTAAAAACGGTAAACGTTCAAACGTTAAACCGTGCAAACTCTAATAAAAACCGGTCAAGTGTGAGTCGAGCTTGCGCTAAGAATCCCGAGCTGAATATAAAAAAAAACTCGGTCTTCTTTCAAGAAACCTCAACGATCATATTATAGCGACTGCGACACTATGCCTTAACATTTTGCCCATGATCTCTATAGTGTCCCATTGACCTGACCCATTATAAATTTGACAGAGATTGAAGATGAATGATCTTAAAACCAACACGGACTAGACGTAGATGATGTCCGACGTCCATATTATACCAATATCAGTTGTTATCTCATAAGGTGTCGTAACAGTAGATTTACTATTGTTGTGACACGACATGAGTTATTGGGAACACAACGATCGAAGTTTGTGAAAAACAATGATAGTCGAAGTTATCGTCTAGTACGAATACCTGGGACAAATTGTTCGACGAGATAAATACAAGTTCTACCTAGTGGTCAACCGTTGTTTAAATCGTAGTTAAAAACTGAGCTTGGGAAACTACATCACGTTCACTTATTTTTGTCGAGTGTAACTCAAAATCTCACCGGAAATGCGTTACGTGTTGCCAATTTCGAAACGAGGATTTTTCTGTGGTCCCCATGAGGTATCCTCTGCCGAACTAGGGTAATCGATAACACGAATAAAATAAAAAAATACGTCTCGTAAAATTAGAGACAAATGTATTATGTACAAAAAAAGTTAAATACATTTTCTAATTACTTACTATATCTAATAATTATCAAATGTTTCAAAGTGACACGTTTCCTTCAATCCTCCTAAAATCCCCCGTAGTTAAATCCATTTTCCTTTAACGTGTTTTGCATGCGGGTGGACAAAGGAATTCTCGGATGACAGCCAGTGATACATGATCCGAGCAGAAACGACTGTCCATTTAAATATTCACGCGTCTGCATTAAACTTTAAGTACATAAAGCCTTTGTCAGATTGGTGATAATACAAAAAAGTAGAAAAATATGTTGCCACTATTTAATTATTTTTAATTAAACATTAAGGAAGCGATGGCTAATATTTATAATCTAGCAATTGCTATATCGCAAGAGAATTATTTTGCAAAAAATACTTTAGCTCTGCAATTCCTATAATGGAAGGAAGTTTTAATACATTTTCAATACTTCCGTAATTTCTTATTTTTAGTATTGTACATAACAGAATTATGTCAAAAATTGATGAATTAGTCAATAGTAATTGATCGTGTGCGCTGGTATGCAAAACGAGAGGCAGAACTATGAAACAAATATAAAATATAGCTAGTTCAAAAGGTATATGTTTTGTCCGTTCTCTGAACAGATTGTGACATCTAAACGCGAATATTTACTATAGAATATATATTAGATAATATTACATATTTATAAGGTTCAAAATGAATTCATAATAGATTATTCAAGCCGTGTCCGATGAACATGACTTGTTGATGCATCAAAATAATGACAATATTATATCTAGGTAATAGAAAACAGTTATTTAATTAAAGATAGTTTTCTTAAATATAAGAACGTTCTTTTTATATTTTAACATTAAGTTTTCTAGTTTGTCTAATTTACTGAAACTAGTTTATTCACCAGCCACGTAGGAGAAAATATCGCAACGTTAATTCAGTAACAACTTCGCAGCGTTCGGTTCAAAGTTGTTTGAAAAAAATTCAAATGAAACTTTTGCGGTGCGATCTACATTCACGAATTACTAATGAAAACTCAATTTGCTTTCACAAAAATAAATGATTGAATCTATGAGTATTGCATACTGCATGCGTCTGTACTTTCGACAGAATTATAAAATCGTTAAGCATTTCGATCGCGCATTGTAGATCAATGTGTACAAAATACCATCAAATACTAGAATACAAAATACCATCTTTTTCTCCAAGCTCACCAAAACGCCTGCACGAGGTGCTGCAAATAAGTTTCTGGCAACTAACAAATGCCGGAAAATCAACCCAATCGCAATTACGAGCACATTCACTAAGAAAAGTATTTTATTATTTTATCCTATAAAACAAAACCTGTAAAATAAAAAAAATTAAATTACAATAACTGAAGAAGAAGTCATTTCTCTATTTACTTCACAAGTGTCTTGTGTACTGCTCAAATCAATTTTTAGACGCCTGAACTTCCAATTAGTTTAAATGTTTGTCCGTCTTTCGTGAATCATCCGTCGGTTTTCTGTTTGTGACAATCAGGCACAGCATCGCTAGTCGGGTGGCTTGACTTTGATTGACCACAGCGTAACGCCATGCATCTTTGGCGCATCAGCTCGCTATTAAACTCCAACTCTGGATTTTAGATATTACCTATTCTGTTACCTCAATTTTTTTAAAGTTTATATTTATGTTTAATACAATTTTACGATTTTTGTTTTAAATTTCTAGAAACAAATTTTCAAAACGTTAGGCATTATATGAATAGAAATCCAAAGTACAAAGCAAATTACGATTTTCATCCGAGGTTGTTTTTATTAAAGTATCGTAAAATAAGTGTAATAAAGGAACAGACGAAATCAGAGTAGACTTACGCAGAAGATAATTAAAAGCCCAGTCTTGTGAACCACGTACTTTTAATTTCAACGTTGTCTTCAAAATATTTGATACGAATTAACGCAAACTAGGTCATATGGTACAGAACTTACGGACGTAGTTCGCTTGCGGTCAGTGGGACGCCGAACAGGTGAAACCAGTCGGCGAATACATCTTATTAGAGACGTTTATGCGAGATTTCTCCGATCCTAACTTAGACCTTGTACATAAATATTATAATAAAGAGGTTAGTCGCATTTTCTCCAGGATATTTGTAATCACGGAATGTATTGTGAAAGGCAACGTGCAGCGTATCACTTTCGAATTTTTCATGACGACATTTAACTAATCTTACCTTTCGTTCCGCGGGTGTAGTAAGATCCTTGAAAATTTCATGATAATCTTCTGGAGCAAACACAGCGGTGTCTCTGGTTACCTCAATTATTGAACGAAACGCAGAAGCGCAAGATGCCTCTACTTCCGTGGAACTACCCCGGTCAAGCCGATCCATTTCAGCAGCAGCAAAAGCCACTGATTGGCTCTACCACGTACATTCCACGCTATGTTTTCCTTAATAATTTTAGTTGTGCCAACACCAAGGATCGAACCCAGATCACTCACGTTCTATGAAATTAAAGAGAGCGTCCTGACCATTACGCTAGCACGAATCGTAGCATTAGCATTAGTTTTTTTTGTAATTAGTGTTAAATCAACGTATAAAAAAGCTTTCATACGTTTATTATGTTTATTTTTATTGAGCATTGGAGCGCAAACCGCTTCCGCTTCATCGGATATACTCGATTGTTTCGGTATCAATTATTTCAAGCTTCATTTCCCAGCTATGGATATTTAAAAACCAAATAACAGTAATACAATGAATATTAAAGAGTAATTTTATTTTATCTGATACGTTTCCCTATAGCATACGTTCTTTTTCGGGTCGAATGACGACTCATTGGCGTAGTGGCTAAGCGGTCAGCTGCAGCGCTGTGGATCGCAGGTTCGATTCCCGCACGGGACTAGTATTTTTAAGGACAACAAATAATAGATTCCAGGTCTGACTGTTCGTCCACGATTGCTAGTTGTGTATGTAAATTGCCTCCGCGACACAGGAGAAGTTCCTACAGAGGAGCGTGACGTTTTTAAAAAAAAAAGATTAAAAAGAGAAAAGAGGATTGGGCTGTGTTGCGTTCCGTGTCTACGATAGTGCATCCGACCATTCCTCCGACCTTATGCGGCAAAAGTGTTACATCGGATACTATTACGTCACTATAAAATAACCTCTTCAAGTGAGTTGCAGCTGTATATGCCGATCGCGTTTAGAAGCTGTGGTTCGAATATTTCCGAAGCCGAAGCCAAAGTCGAAAATCCTGCGTACAACCTAGGCTTTATTCTACCTGTTGTGAACATCAAGAATCTACATCGGTTCGCTTAATTAGGACCTCCTGAAAGAAACATCTAGAAACTGGGTCATTCTTCTCTGCATTATTGCCGTTTAAAATAATAACAAATTAATTTTGGACAGACGAAAACGACCGCTCGTAACCATTAAGTCGTTTCATCGCGTACGGAAACTCTCTCCTCGAGTGCTTCACTGTTTCCGGGAACATTTACGGTTACAATTATTGTACTATGTAATTTTATCCATAGATATTGTTTTTTTTAATATAGGCAAATAACTCGTTCTGTGCTTTAATACGCCGTGAACAGTGCATGAATTTAGGAGCTTATTTTTTCTAGTCAAACTATATTTTCTCGTAATATAGTCCAAATAACAATGCATTTTTATTTTTATTTGGATATTAAAAAAGTTTTTAGGGTATTTTAATATGTTCAGCATTACACGGACTACGTACTAAGATATTGAAAGAGTATGCTTTAAAGCAAAAGAAGAGTATTACTTTGCTATTTTTTTATTATTTTTTGGTGATTGTGAATGTCGGGATCAGCATAATGTGCTGAACGTTGACAGATATTCTTATGCCACTGCCAACGGGGTTGCTTTATGTGTCTGTTCGATTTGGTCTTGAGGTTTTGAGGTGTATCGTAGTAAAAGCAATGTATTGAGATATACCACAAAATATTTAATCACTGTTCAATAAACACTGATCAAATACAATAAAAACAAGGTATTCAAAACTTAGGAATAGCCTATATAGTCTAAAAATTGCTTCGATTTTATCTTATATGCGAATAAACACAAAGTTGTACCTTTTGAATGCCGTGAAAAAACTGGGTGGGCTTTTATTCGTTATAGCGATGAGCTTTTGTGATTACAACTATAGGAACAATACACATTCTAGTTAATTGTTACGCAAAATACTTTCAGTCCCTCCTCGTGTTTGTCTTTTTTTAAAAAGAACGTTACAGTAACAGTCTACGATATACTTGTAGGTACCGCTTGTATTTGTATATACATCTGTCGCACTAAAATCCCGTTTTAGTTAAAACCAGACTTGACTTTACTGCTAATCAAAAACGTTTAACAGTTAAAACTGGTTTTAATTTAGTCAAAACTGTACCCTAATTGTCACCTCAGCTTGCTGATCCTTAAAGCTGTGTCGGTTACCCTACCTGTTGCGAATGTCCTAATTGCAGATACGGTCACACAGAGAAACACCGAGCAATAACCCGCGGCTTTGACCTTCCTCATAGGATGATGATGATGATCCTGCAGAGAATGACCACGTCTCAGATCCTCATAAATCCTCGTAAATCATCTCTGGCAACACACACTGCTTTTAAACTTTACTGGGTTAGAGGTGTACTCGATGAGAAGATGTGACGTAGTTTCCCAAACAAAATGCACATTGAATATGATAATTGTATATGCTTAATACTCAAATTTTAATCATTAAATATTCACATAAACATATGAATCAAACTCTAACTAAAGGAAGAATTTTAGCGACTACAGATTATTAAATATTCTCCTTAAAATTACATGTAGAAATTTACACATTACACATTAAGCTTTTCAAAAAAATCAATCAAACCCTTAATCGACCGACGTTCATATATCCTCTAAAGACCGTATGAACCCAAGGAAGAGCAAAAACAAATTTTTAGGGAGAAAACCGTCACATCATTTGAGAAAGTCTAGAATTACCTCAGTTGCGCAATGGCGACTTTACGAAAGGTTATTATTAACAAATGTATAAAATATACATATATTGTGCCAAAATCATTACTTATAATGGTTTTAATTTGCATACAATTACTGCAGACATCACAAATGCTTTAGTCACTCTGCGATATTTTGATAAGGAAGTATAAGATTTAAAGAAATGTGAGCTTTTTTAAACAAAATTAAAATTTCAGACCGCCAAAGTATATTTGAATATAACTGTGAAATAATTGCTGTGAGAGTATTTGTGCAAAAATGTTGTAAATTGTTGTAATGTATGTGTAAAATTTTAAAGATCTACTTTTGCAGGGGCCATTAGCAGTTAAAAGAAACAAGCCACACCGAGGGTTCCGTGCAACCATTTTAATATATTTGTATTATGTCTTTCTCTCTATTTAATTCGGGTTCCTTAACGCGAGCCCGATTTACACTTGCCCCGTTTTAATTATTTGTAGTTTTACTTTAGAGTTTGCAACAATCACCCCAAGTTTGACTCTTGTATATGTTCACGAAAGAGCAAAAACAAAAACAAAAAACATTTCTTTTCTCTTATCCTTTAAAGTTTTACTATTTGTTCTATTTTTATTTATTATTATATATAGTTACTAATTATTTGTTAAGATATCCGCCATAATACTTAACACTAATTCTGTGAAAATTGCAACCAGCTATTTGCCAGCATATTGCGGTTTAAAAGATGAAAGGAAAGACTGACGGACAGGCTGACGGACAGGCTGACGGACAAACAGATAGCATCAGAGAAAAAGCACAACTTTCTGAAAACAAATTTTTAATAATTACTATTTTTATATAAAAATGAAAATATTAGTTTAAGAGACAGGAAAATAAAATGAAATTGTTGTAGAAATTTCGACCATCACCTATGTAAAGCCTAGGGATCCAAAAATTATTTTTAGTGATTTATTTTTCTCATACGTTCCGTACCCAGAGGGTAAAATCCGCATGTATGGAGGGAGTGGAAATGACGTTGCCGGTCGACATCTTAATATCAAATTGGCTTAGCATTTTATGCTTGCAAACGGTACTTATTTAACAGTATTATTTTAAGTCGGGGCTATTCAGTATTCTTATAAACTATGTCTTCTTTGTCCTGGAGAGACAAAAAATAAGTTTTTTGTAGCAATTAAACACCGCGATTCTTTAAAACCGGAGATAGCTCTCATCTTGTTTGTTTTTCGGCTATTTAAAACATATATCAATTGGCTTTCAAAAAGGCTTAGTAACAGAGCTCCGTACGGTATTTCATCTTCTTTATTTTTATTAGTCCACCACTGAACAATTATCTCATAAGAAAAAGACGGCATGTATTTCTTGAAGAGTTTGCCGCATACACCACCGTGCACATACATGCATGCACCACACCGGGTAAGCGGGTTTGCGAGCGGAGTGCGGTACCCACCCACTAGAGGTACTGTTTCCCATTTCTAGTCTGTAGGATTTGGGTTTGGCGAATTCGGATGGATTTCCTTTCCGTGTTATAACAAAAGAATTTCTATTGTTCCAACATATCAAGAAATGTTTTGGTAAAATTTTAAATAATTGGTGTTTGCATTTTCCATGTGATTCTCAATGTGTCACTCTTTTCGCCTTCTATTTATAGTTTGTTCCTTTGCATGGCCATAATCGCATTATACGTTATATTATAAAGATTGCAAACTGCCAACGTTTCTCAAATTTACGACAATTTCTTTTCACGAATCTCTTTTCATTTTATCACAGCATCAATTTTTTACGGAGAAATCATCCACTCACTTAATTCATGTCTGTTTCGTTCACGCGAACTCCCAACTGATAAAATAAAAAGAAAATCCGTTTGTTTTTTCGATGATGTGTTGGAGAATTTAAAATCTATCTATCTATCTCCTTTACGTAGCGAGACATTATTATATTTCTTTGTTGCGATACATGAGTCTGTCTATTTTGTATCAAATTTGAATATTTGTTTGTTCATGTTGGTAACAGTCCAATATATTTATATATATTCCACAGAGGTGTGGACTCCATAAAAGGTGAATAAGAGAAGAAAAAATAGTTTTATGTAGCTAAATTGCTTTTGCTAGGATATATCATCCTAGGATTTTCAAAAATTTGTTTTATAACCTTTCCATTTTTTGCGATAATATTCTACGGAACACTTTCTGCGTGAAACATATTCGTACATAACCTATTTGTAGTTTATTTATTAACTAGCTCTTGCGCCGCGGTTCGCTTACAGTTATTTCAGTACAGTTTTTATATTACTCATTAATAAAATATGGTAAACATAATTAGGCGTTACTTTGCGGAAATGGGTTATTTTAAGAATGGTAGAAAAAGTGATTTTGAACAATTCCGCAGGTAAAAACAAAAAAATGGCATGTATTACCCAGTTCCAAGAGGAGAACATCTCTCTTCCTCACTCAAATGCGTGAACTACTTCTTTTAAATTATGCACCTTGTGGTGGAATTTTGCAAAATATTTTTCACATTTAAGCCCAACATTGCAAGAGAAGAACGTTCAAAATAAATAATTTTGTATACAATTACTAAATATTTTCATTTGGAGAACAGTTTACAAGCTGTACATCGATTGCTAATTCAAAACCGGCTGTTGGGGCTGCAGCAGAGCATCAATAAACAGTTATCCTTTATACGAGTATGCTGAGCTTTAATAGGTTGTTACTAACAGGAAATTGCTTGCGACGAAGCTTGCTTATACATTATCGACACTAGCGACCTCTGCTGATTGTGTTTCGCAATAACGGCTTAAACGGGTTATATGCAGTGAAGTTGAATTCAGACAGAACACAGATCATGTTTCAGTTGACGACTTTCTTGCTACAATCAACAACGCCGTGATACTAAATAATAAAAAATGTAGCTCTCGCGATTGCATACCCGAAACTGTAACGGGCGGAGGTTTACACAATAATTATATTCGTTTCAACAAACTTTTTACTAGAAATATTTGGAATTATTCGACAGGTGGTAAGCCTGTCCCCATCTTAGTGTCCAGGCCAAATGATCGTAACTCAAACAAGATTGAAATCGTTCATTAATTCCGAAAAACTCATTGAAATGAGCCCTTCTCATAGGGTCACCGAACTTGGGTCTCCAAATTTGGAGGCAAATCCTCTAACCACTTTGCTATCGTGTCCTACCGTGCTCAGCTACAGTACTCGTATGTCACTATTCTATACATTTTGTAAGTAATTGTGCCTTCGTCTTTAGTCTCTACTAGTTGAAGGGAAAATATTATCAGTATTGTTTCACGAGAAAGTTAGAAATAAAACAGAACGTGAAAAATAAATAATAATATAAAAACAAAGCAAAACTCTTGGTGAAAATATTGAAATTAATGAACATTACCGAAAATATTTCCGTCTTTTGTTTGTTGGGAGCTTTAATATTGTGTAAAAGAAAAATTCAAAATACTTTTCGACACATTGTCATATAAATATAACGGATACTATTTGTTCAGTAGAAATATTTTCTTACATTCTTTTTTAGCTAATAAACAAATAAATAATATACTCTCTATTGTCTTTATTAGATAGTATAAAACAACATTCGTTTATGTATTACAGATCTTTACGTGCAAAGCCGACGTGGTTCGCTACTGTTAATGTATAAGTCATTTTACCGTACCACCGCTACTACAGCGCCGTAAGAATCTCCCACCCCCTTTCTACCCGCAGGCGACCAAGGGAAAACCACTGAAAAGGTTATCACAATCTCCGAGGGCAAATAAATTTA
Organism: Bhutanitis thaidina; assembly: GCA_029286595.1. NCBI lineage: Eukaryota > Metazoa > Arthropoda > Insecta > Lepidoptera > Papilionidae > Bhutanitis > Bhutanitis thaidina. Next base: position 4,303,292 of record JAGSMS010000030.1, read on the forward strand.
TGAGGCTCGCCATACGTCACGTTATATCTCCCTGACAGGCGAAAAGTGGGTTGCGGAAACCCGTTTCGCTCCGCTGACTCGTACCAAATGAAAATATGTAAACTCTACCTACCTCTATGGGTGAAAGGTATAGCTTGTGTGCTTTCGAAACTATACTTATATTAAAAAATACTTTTTCGAATTGATTATTACTGGAACTCAGATATTTCTTTACACTTTGCCCGGGCACATATAACATCGCAGTTCGGCTCTCTCGGTAATGTTCGCTTCTGGTCGGGGGGGTCAATCCGCCCTCGAGCCAGCGCGCCTGTCGTATGGTTACTACTTCTTACGCTTGTAGCGTATAGCCTTTAAGCATCCTTAGCGAACGGGTAGTTAGTTATAGTTCCTGAGATTAGCGCGTTCAAACATACAAACTTTTCAGCTTTATAATACTATACTATACTACTACTATAGCTGGCCCTTCAAATGTTACGCTACCCTTTCTTGTAGATGGTGCCATGAGTATGAGAAGTAAAATTTATTAACAACTCGACCAAAGCGCTATCTGTCAGCTCCTAGCATAGCTACGAACCATCGTCTCGACACTACAATTACATTGTAGGAATATGACCTTAATAGGTCAAGTCCTTCAAGAGTGACACGGTTCCTCGCAGACACACACAAGATTTATGTATAAGAAGAAGATACATGTAGTATAGCACAGATTTGTATAGACTACACGCACACATTCATCTGAACTACATTGTCAACACATAACAAAATGTATAGGGAATTATTGTAAGCAAAAACAGGCGAACAATGTTTCTCAAAGTACAAATTTTTTCAATCGTTTCCCACAATAGCGGCACAAACAGCGCTGATGGAGGACGGTCACGCGACCGATGCCTTTTTCATCTAATTCCATCAAGTTCACCTTTTCGCTCGGTAATGTGTTTCGTTGCCATTAGCATCATTATTACTACGATGGATGTCTTTAAGACATTGATGTTTGAAATACTGGCATTAACTGGCAACATTTGTTTTTGCAGTTTTCAAAATTTATTGCAACATTAGCTAATCAGGATTAGTTTTGCTGATTAATACTGAAGGTCTGAAAAAGCGAATCTAATAAATCTTGGCTATCAGACCCTATTAAAATCTTGATTAATCAAGACCACAATATATCTACATGCTGTGTTTTAAATTTTTGAGTAGATTTTTTTTTATTAATAACAATTTTAAGTCCTGAATTTACCACGAGCTCAGAGGTAAAGAAAAACATAGCGAGGACACCAGCATGTCTGAGAAATAATAAAAAAAAAATTATTTCGTGGACGAGTGAAGTCCGTCGAACCGCACTGGAGCAGTGTGGCGGACACTTTCCGGCTCTAAAGCTCTCACAAATATTTGAGAGTGGGCCTTTCATTGACGTTACTTTTTTACTTTTATACAAATACATCTACATGTTATTTATTTGAAACCTGCCAATATGCTTTTCTTTCTCATCCAGGGTTGACTGGTAGAGAATACCAAAAGACATTAGGTCTGCCCATTTTTAAGGTCACAGTAAGGTATAAATAAATTAATAAAAAAATTCATGTCCTATGCGGGAAAAGAACCCGCGATGGCGAGCGCCGCAGTCAAACGCTTGATCACTGCGCCAACCGTATCAAAAACGACGGTCTCGATATTTTGATTATTATCGATACTGATTCACTACTGTTACTTTTTACTGACGGGTGCGGGTGCGTATATTATCTGATGACACAGGGTGTAATTTTCTACGCCATCACGATGTGGTTCCATTAATGATCCACGGTAACAAGGCGCATTTCGTCGACGACGAACTTAACAGTGTAACGTCGAAACTTTTTGATGATGGTTTAAGTTGACAGGTGGATGAAATGAACATTCTTTTTTTTCTTTAGTCACAATTCAGTAGATATTTGCAAGTGCGAGCCACATGGTTTAGTTCTTTATATTGAGTGTACAGAAATTTACGCCAGTAAGCCATGATGTGGTAAGCAGAGTTATTCGTTTAAAAATTAATGTAGTTATTGATGTGGCGGGTCCTCCACTCCCCTTTAATATGGTTGAGGCGGGCGATGGCTGGCACATGCGTCATGCTTCTGAATAGGCGCTGCTTGTGGCGTTTGATCAGCTTTGGTCTGCAAATCCAGCATGAGTTTTTCTTTTTTCAATGTTTATTATTTCACTTTATCTTAAAATATGCTTCAATTTCTTGTGAGACTATTCGTTTCTTATTTTTTTTTAATTTGGATCGTATAATGTACTTGGGCCATTCCATGCAGGCGTCAAAAACATCTGGTATACAATGCATAGAAGATTTTCCCAAACACATTACATTGCGCAGGAGGTATTCCCCGTTACTTTATTACATAAACAAATTTACGATTTGACAAATACAATGGTTCAAATTCATACATTGTAATAAATCAAAGTAACGGGTTTATGAACCAGTAGAGGTCACTTTGTGTCGTACTTATACATTTATCAACGCAAACCTGACCCTACATAAATCACCCGTTCCATGTCCTTTGTGTGATATATTGAAAATGGCAGCTTGAGTTTTATATTCGTTTCACTTGGAACTTTTTCAGCTGTTGCCTTTAGATTCGTTAACGTAAATAATTATTTCACAAATTCGTAACCAATAAACAAATGTAATAATGACAAAGATAATTGTTACAAATTATGCGCAAGAAATTTAAACTGAAGCAACAAAGTGTCCATACGATGAATTTAGACGCACAGTGCTGGCAACCTCATAACAGAGACGCTCAATAATCAGTCGCCAGAACCCCGTGCAAGTGAGGTTGGTATTTGGATACAAAGCTCGTATATTTCCCCTCACACCTCGGTCGAATGAAGCTTTAGTAGTATTCGAATTAATTCCACTCGAACCGAGAGAGGGCTTCACTATTTTCTTCACTTCGTCACCAGCAGGCTAATAGTCCACTATTGGACAAAGGTGTCTTCCAATAGATGGATCTGCCCTAGTCGTCACAAGTGTGGGCTGACGACCGCTGTACCAGATGCCTGTCGTCGGTCGGTCGACCATATTTAGAGATGGCTCCTCCACCCTCTTTTCAACATCAACGGGAAGAAAGGGGACTGGGAGATGTGTGGTGTCATGTCAAACCGTTTCAATCATTTGTATTTTTTTGTTTTGCCTTAAATCAGTATTTGGTCGGTTTACTATTTACATTGTTTTTAGGCTCATACATAAATGGTTACATTTATAATTGCTTTTACCATCTGATGTTTTAAATATCTACCGTTACGTTACCTTAACGTACAAAAAAAGAATAACAGGCGGATATTACTTAAGCCTTAACATATTTTATATACATTCTAAATTTAAAAATGCAATTCGTATTACGTATGAACACGTTACAGTATCTGCGAGATACGGGTATAAAATACAGTTACAGAGGAATTATTGCGCCTAATTTCAAATACCTGATGTACTTGCATACATGAACTGAACAGTATTTTCACATACAGCACTTTTTAGAAATTTTAGAATTCAGTTAATGGATTCATAAATTCTTTTAAAATCTAAGTAGGCGGCAAACGGCATAACAATTTTATGGTTTATCCATATTTGACAGCGTTGTTGATTTATTTTTATATCAAATAATTATAAGGCTCTTGACAGATGCGTGCCGCGTTGTACGTGCAACACGTCATGTAGATTGATTCACTATCTAAGGGTCTTTTCTAAACGGGCACGAGCATGGCCGCCACCTTTGTTCAAGCAATGATTGTTAAATTGGCTCGAAAAGAGCGCTAGATTCCGCTAGGCGATCAAACATTAAAGAAACAGTTGATTGAGCTAATAAAAAATTAAATTTAAACGTTAAATGAATTTACCCAACAGTGACGCCACAAAAAGAAAATTGACAGTCGGATGTTCTGCGAGATTTTCATCTACACCTAATCTTCAATAACAATTAGATTTTTTGTTTTACTTACTTATCTTAAAAAAGCACCAAATTAACCATTTAGATTTTCAGTTTCACGTCCCTTTCAAAAAGGCGAAAGGGCGCTAGGTAACTCAAAAAGCGTTTGATCTAGCTCCGAAAGCGCTAACGTAGCATTGCGAATGAGCTTGCATTCATTGTTGATTTTAAGGATCTACTTTTATAATATAATGTTATTTATCTTAATTTTTCAAGTGTTTTTTCTTACACTTAACCTGCCGGCATTCATTTTTACCTCATCAACTAATTTAGTGTTTTCTCTTTTACATGCATCTTTAATGATTTACTATTCAATTATGTCTGGGCTCTTGGCTCATACAAACACTATACAATTAAAAAAAAAACAATAACAATATAATTTTTAACAATCTTCGAATAACGAAGTATGAGTTTTTATTTTTCATTAACTTTATACCTATTAGCTGCGGTGAAATAGATAACAATGAGAGCGTAACATGCGGACATTGCTGGGGCGTTTACCGTTAACATTATACATACACACATTCATAATTTAAAAATGCATTGTGGTTTAAAAACGTCTTTCACCAAATACTTTGACCGCTTTCGCACTAACGGCGCGGTGGCACGGCTGCACGGCAGCACGGCGCACGGCGGCACGGCGTCACGGCGGCACGGCTGCGCGACAAACCGCGTGCACCTTTTCGAATTTGGTCACCGCGTTCGTGTATGAGGCGTGCCGGATTACCAACATCATCATCATCATTATCGTTAGAGCCTATCTAAGTTCATACTTGGTCCACGTTTCCCAAAGACTGCCTGCACATCTCGGACCTGAGCAACCTGCATGCATAGAGTTTCCGTAACACTGTGCAGACCATCACTCCATCTCGTCGCTCAGATTGTCCTATATTCCCTGTATACACCTTAAGGTATACATTACAACGGTCCGTTCTACTAACACATACTCACGTCAAAATTTAAGGATATATTGAATTACTTTCTTCATGCTTTTTTCCACTTAACCTGTCAGATAAGCCGCCTCAGCTCCATTGAGAAGGTAAAAAATCATAACTCTTCCCCTATACCCTCAAATATATTTTTTTAACAAAATGGACGTTAGGTCCGGATACAGAGAGGACTTCTGAAGTTAATTAACTTAGAAGCTGCGGAAAACAAGATGCAGCGCTGCGCAATACCGCTCTTTCTTCTACGCCTTGTGTCTCAACGTATACAATTACTTAACAGAATATTCTTTAAAAATATGACCACAACGTCGATCTGGACTGGTAAAACATCTTGTGCCAGACATTATAAGGTTCAGGCGCCTGCTCGTCTAGCCACCGACGGCCCACAAAGTTTTGCTGCCAAATTTTCTTATTAATATACAAATGCAATAACTGGTAGGTAATTTTGTCGCGAAGTTAATGCTAGTCTAATAAGGTTTCATATATAATCGATTGTTTTATTTAAACAATAATGGTAGTGGTTGCGGTTGAACTGTAAAAGCAAAAAAAAAATTGTCGCTAAAATATTCATAATTGGAATCATAACATGCCCAGAAGAAAATAAAAGCACTTACGGTGACATATTTCCACCTACAAAGACTTTGTTGACTTTGTTTTTATTCTTCTGTCCGTAGTTTTTGTTAGCCACTAGAATTTGTATGAAAGGGGCTTAACAATGGCCCTATGAATGAACACCTTTGCTTTTTATACCCGAGGCGGTCATCTTGAAGATACACGAGAATAGACAATTCATTTCTTCTCTCGCCAGCTTACTGCCAAAGCTTCCTTGCGTGCTTAGCTTAATATGACACACTTGCAAGTGTTTTTTTCTTTGTTTTCTATTTATCCTTGGGGCGTAACGTTCGTACGAGTAGAATACAATAATTAGGGGCCCTATCCGCTCTGCCACAATCAATTTCACAAAAATTCCCTGTCGCATCGTTTAACCAATAAACGAAACTATGTCCTGGACAAACGTAACTATGTTTAAAAATATCACAGTATGATTTTATCGGGGAATAATTTTCCCATGAAATTGTTGTAATACATTTTTATGGTATAGCGAATATCGCCCCTGCAGAGATCGCGTCACGGCCGCCAAGTGCGCTGTACTCTGACCCATGCTAAGTGCTAACGAAGAGACGTCACCGGATAACTATGAGAATTCATACGCGAGGCTCTGGCGGGGCTCGAGTACAGGTGTCCACTTAAGCCTCCACGAGTCATAACATGAAAAGTTCCGTCGTTGCAACACAAATACAAGAATTAAGGAGTTTGTAAACTGGACTTGAACCACCGTCGATAAGCACTGGGAATCCGACCGAATTGTAAATAGCAGAATGAGTGTATTGTAATGAAAGGACATATCGCATAGGCCAAGCATCTGAGACGCCGCGTTCGTTGAGCGCTGTGACACTGAGTGCATAGAGTTTTGACCCCGCGTAGGCAGTAGCTATAAATGGAAAAGTATTTGTATCGCGAAAACGTAGTTATCTGTTCTTAAGAAATTAGCTAGGGAAGGCAGTGCTTGCGACGCCACTGGTTGCGACTTTCTTGTCATTAGAAAAGCCTATGTACTATAGTAGACTAGAATAGGTGGATCATAAAAGTAACATTGTGTAGAAATACCACGGCTAGCAAAAACAAACTATCTGTTATATTTAAGTGGGTTTTATTGGCATGAAATATCAGCACAGTACAAAATTTTATCTTAATTTAAAAATACATGTAGAGAGACATTCGCAAAAGAAACAGAAACAAAACGCTTACGTGGTAGTTACTCCAATTTTCCATGCCAGGCCTGGGTAGCACACGTATCGCCTGAACAATAATATCTAACCTCGAATAGAATGAAAATAGTGAATACTTTATTAACTATCGGGCCAGCCATGGAATAAAAGAAAGGAATGGAAATATATACTCTATGCACACTGGTTACGTGTCTCCTCTTGTATGGAGGCTTAAACTAGAATATTTAAACATATCTGTAGGTAGATCCAAATCGCAGTAGGGAAAAAATTTTGAATTTTTACTTTACGAGCAGTTCAATGTTATAATTTCAAGTCATATATTTTATGTTGATGCCTTAAAAGTCGAATTTAAGCAGTAAAATGTGCGATTACTAGAGAGAAAATTAAACATATGCAATAATAATAAATAAGCGTAAAATTAGAGATTATTTATAGCACGCTCTGATGTTTTTTAATCAACGATCTTGGAGATATAATCCAATTCTCCATTTTCCTTTCTTCCTTAAGTTCCATTACTGATTTCTTGTTCATTTTTAGACTGCATTTAACGTTTAATCAGAATCTTAACTTTAATTAAACAGGTATAATGGTGAATTTACCATCACAAAGCCACTTATGAAGTGGTTCTACGGCGAATGTAGATGTACGAGACGACGCATTTGAAAAAAAACAGAACCTCTTCCCGAGATCTCTATCTATCTAGGGGATCAGAAAAGCTCAAATGAAAAGTACTCGGTTAAAAAACCATAGGCAATCTCTTTTTCGTACTGCAATGACAATTGCCCTGATGTTCTTTAACCTTCGTAGAAAAGTGACTCACTGAAAAGGTACTGCCTACTCAACAGCCTGTAATTCGAAATTTTATGTAATTTTTTTTAACAAAATATGTTGTCTCGTAAATAAAGTAAAAGAATGATATTATAATTACTTTTTAAATATTAATTTGCGTATAAATACCAGCACTATAAAAAAATTACCTATAGTAAAAATATGGCATGTAAATGAAATATGACTATTAAATACTGCATTATTTACGGGCACATACGATGCACTTAAAGTTGTAGATTTGGTTTAACTACCGATTTAACTAGTATGGAATGAGGTCATTGACGCTAACAGAGTGCAAGAACAGCACTCTAATAGTTTTGTAAGTCATTATTCGAAATAGTGACTGGTGCATTACATATAAGCCCAAAGCGACCCCTCCTCGTCTCCTTTATGCTCCTCCATGAGATTTCTTTGTCTTTGAATTCGGGTGCATTTTGATATTCCTGAGGACGAACGGAATAATCTTATAGCGGCAGTTGAGGACCTACTTAATCCAAATCTTACTTCACTATAACAACAACGACAAAGAGACTAATTGAGACTTTCGAAAAATCATTCATAGTCAGACTAAGATATTGATCTCCCTATGCGGGGCCGGTGTACTTTTTTAGTCTATGCTACAAATTTTCAGATTATAGAAACAATAGGCGTAAATGGCCATAAAAGTTGCGTCGTTAAGTTAATTTTATTAAAGGCTAATCATTCGGCCGTGTAATGTCAATTTTACATATTTTAAACTCAGCGTAACACATTGGACATTCAAGACACGTACAAGCTCTTCGTAAAGTTATATCACCGTCAATACATTGATGTATCAGAAACCGATAAAAGATATATTATTAAGTGGATAAAAATGTTAACTTTTACCCATTACATTTACTTATATTAAGATATTAAAGATATATATACGCAACAATTTATGTGTACAATTAGTTTCATTTCAGTTTTTTGAACTCGCGCAAATAGAAGAAAATAGTTTATGTAACTGGCGTTGCCCGGATTAAAAAAAATAATTAAGAAAATGACGAATAGGACAAAAAAATCGACCAAAAACGGACTAGTGGATTTGAAGATTAGCCTGCGATATACAGTTACGTTTTTATACACTAGTGTTTAAGAAATAAATATAATAAAGGTTTATAAAAGCGTGAAATTCCATTCTCATTACCAATTAAATTTTTTGGACAAGATTTACTCAAGAGTATTCAAGCATCAAATGACAATATCTTTTTAAGTTTTGATACATTATGATGATACCAACTAAATAAAAACAACGATTTTAGAGGCTTAACAAAATTATTTATTCAATAAATGTTTATTTAACAAACGACCAATTTTTACAATATTAATGTAAGTAGTATTAGTGTAAAGGGCCTCGTGAGAAGTGTCAGGGAATAGGAGAAACACCAAGGTTTTATCTAATTGTCAAGCACTCCAGTGCGCGGTGCTGCTATAGTCTTCTGGTGCACCCAGCTGAGTTACAAACGAGGCTCTGTCTTACTTCTGACCACGATTTTTTTCTGACAGCCGATTTCAATTACGCTTTCAGTTTACAATCACATCATCAATGCCATAATTAAATATAAGCAAACCCGTCTCAAACCAATATGTTATATAACCTACCTCATTAAAGTACTGCTAAACTTGGTATCGTAGTTTTCTCTGAAATAAACTTAAATATATTATGCAGAATTAGCTTTTTAGAAAGCTTGTCGCGTACATCTTTTTCTGATTGTACTTTTCTTTTATATTCATGCTACAGTTTTACGCGCTCTAAAGATAATGAGTTCTGCATAATATATTATTAATAACGATTTGGAAAAAATTTGGATACTACAAACGATGCCATATTAGATACAAATAAAAAAAAGTTATTTACAAAAATACATAGTATTAAATCGTAATTTAAAAACGATTATAGTTTAAAAACTATTATTTTACTGCATTTCGCAGAACGCCTACAAAAGTAAGTACATCATATAATTCCACAAGCGTACTTTATACGTATTGGAAACTTTCCGTATTCATATTCATGATTGACTTCCACCACGTACGAACCGACAGACAAGTCATTTGCTATTTGTTTTACAGCGATAGAACTACAGCACCGCTTATATAACCAACTACTTTCTCATTTTCTCCTACTTGAAATGAAAATGAATATAACATGAATTGTTTAAATTATTTTTAATGGCTATAAGCGTGAATAACGAACACAAAATCCACCTGCTTTAAATAATGAACTGGGTAGGTGATAGTTTCTAATAAACCTAAAACCGAGAAGCCGACAAGTTGTCACCTGCGTGGAATATGTTCTATGTATTCGTGTATCTTTCATGCCTATCACTTACAGAGGAAGGCCGAGATTACAGAATCCACTTCGCACGACTCGGCGCCCAAACGGGTTTACGCAACCCACTTTTCGAATATACGGGATACAGATTTTATTGAGATTTTATACGGGGTAGAGACAAGCGGCAGCTTTTTCTGCTTGTTCAACCGGGGTGGTACCATGACTAGAATACCGTGAAGTGGAGGCATCTTGTGCTTAAGCTTTTCGTTCGGTAAGTGAGGTAACCGGAAGCCCACTCGAGGTATCCGACACATGGTGGCTTAATCTTCACCAGACTGAAAATACTCAAACCCATGACGAGTAATAACGTCTAGGGCGTGAGGCGTGGTATTGAGACATAATAATTTAACAAAAATCACGAATCACATATCGCTATTAATTTTATCCACTGATAAACGGATAAATGATAATTGCTACAACTTGCTAATTAACCCACACATATTTATATAGGTATCAAAAGAATACTTGTTACTCGTTGACATTTCTCCGACTCAAATCGACGAACGAATAAATCTGATATTTTAAACGCGTAATGCCATCTGGTTCATTCTAAGTAAAATTATCACTAAATCATTAAATATGTTCAGAAGTTTATGTTCAGCTCTGGACTATTAAAATGCTGAAGTTGAGGCATCACTGTTTCGCTTTAAAGAAAAATAAAGGAAGGGAAATTACTGGGCATTCGAGTTATAATTGTGATCTTAAGTTACGAGCGAAGTACAGTACTAGACCGAAGTTTACAGTTCTGCAGAGCTCTAGGTGCTTCTGGGACTATTATGGACAGGTGACATATACTATAAGGTGAACAACAGTGATACAATAAAAGTAAAGTAAAAAAAAACAATAGTCATTATATATTTTTTTTAAATTAAAGGAGAAGAAACATAATATCTACATTAAAAAGAATGTCCCGACCATTTATCCAACACTGGGTGGTCAGAGAACTAAACATCTTAGTACTTGTTATTTAGAACAACGTATCCACGCCAATGATGCCAATCGTACATAAGTATCGTCTACCTTTCACACAGGAAATCAAACTCGAGTCTCCGTATTCGCAGGCGGATCCTCTAACTACTTGGCTATTATGGCCTTTAAAATAAACAAGCAGCCTGTAAATGACCCCGCTTCTGGACAAAGGCCTTCTCTCAATATCCGAGAGAGTTTTGGAGGCGGATAAAGTTCGCCGCCCTGCTTCAATGCAGGCTGGCGGACTTCACATGTCCTCGAAAGAGATTTTTTCATTATTTCCCAAACAAGTAGGTTTTCTGTGTTCTGTGTGGTTCACAGTCGATCACGTGGTAAATACAACTCTCAAAATTAACATTAACAATATTAGTGGGACCGGGATTCGAACCTGAGGACACTTACTATGAATTTAAATCCCTGAGTATTTATAACACTTTCCACTTTGTCACTTAATTCCAAAAAAAAAAAACCCTAAACCTAAATTAGAATACACAAATAACTAGTCAATTACACAACCGTGATAATATACAATTAATTATGTTTTAAAGTTAACTGGCTTCTCAACAATCGCATGTGAAACTGACATTGAAATTGAAAGAAAACAGCCTTGAGACCTTTTTACGGTTTCGCTTGGCAATTAATAACCTTGATTGTGCTGTGTAATTAATTAATAATATGGAAATTAATTACATTTAGCAGAGGGCACTCTGCTAAATCAAGGCACATGTTAGGTACTCGTAGTGATGAGGGTAACCGGTATATAATATTGGCATGAAATCAACTCGAAACACTTTTAATACATTACTACTACTGATGTACAGTCTGTTTTAGTCCAATGCGGAACATAGACGTCTCCAGGAAAGCATCATATAAATCCGGTATACATTTATTGGTTAACTACAAGCGATGACTAGGCTGTGGGATTTGAGTTCGACAAATTAAATTGTATAATCCGTCTTTATTCGGTCATCAGAGGCTCGTTTGATAGCCAGCAGATTGCACCATTTAGAGACTGAATATTCCCCCTTTAACCCTCTTTTTACACACCCAATAAAAATAAAGATAATAACCATATACAGTTCACCTAAGTAAGTACGTAAGTAGCTGTTGTGACAAAATCTAATAAGAATCAAGATTTAGGCGCGTTGTCATCGCTTAGAATTAAGAATGTCTCGTTACCCAGTAAAAAGGTTGCCAGTTCAATTATTCGTTTGTTTATCATACGAACCGCAGCGGCGTTATGCTGACGCTGACGCTACTTGGCGCTGATGATTCTAACAAGATGTTAGAGTATGCTCCTTCCCCGTTAAATCTACATTACAGCTGCAGGTATGGGGTATAAATGGATCTGCTACGTAATGTGTACATATATTATATTCTTTAAAGACTTTAAAACAAGACATGTCTAATTTAATTACAGAATGAAATCCTGCAGCATCGAGATGAAAAATTAGTTATAATTATGTATTAAAATAAAAATAAAATATTTGTAATATAATTTGATCTATAGGGTGAATAACGTAAACGTTTTGTACGTGTATGCATTACACACAATAGTAAATACAGATGTGCTGTAGCCCGGGGGTCAGAGCTGCCGTTTTATTTTAATGGGTAGAACGCGTGTGATAGGGGTTCGAATCCCGATATTGTTAATTGCAACTTACGACGTGATTCATTTATGAGAAACAATAAAAAAATATTTTGTGCTTATGTAAAGTCCGCCTCCCAGCAATGTCTATAATACAGCGGATAAGACCTTATAACTAATTAATTTGTTCATTACAAATTTGCATAGATTACAGATCGGTTGTTCCCTTGGGTTCAAAAGGTTCTTGATTTACATAAATTCCTAATCCCTCGCAAACAAAGTAGGTAGCTGGTGGGCACACATTACTCATAAGTACCTTTATCTTTTTTCGGTTCCGTTGTTCGAATAGGAACCCTTATAAGATAGTCCAGTTTGTCCATCCCAGCCTGTGGCTGAGTGATAGCTATGCTTCATAAGCCAGTACTCGGAATATATGATATTAGGTACCTATTAAGATTCTAGATGTACTTACACATGAATCAAAATTTTCAGAAAACCTTGAATTTGACCTAAACTGGAATAATTATTTTTTAGCGCACACACATGTGGTACATGTTAATGGAAAGGTATTAAAGATGATATTAAAACTCTTCGAACGAGGTAATTGCTTGACATTCAGTTTAACACGAAACCCTACACTTTGCGTGGTCCGACACGCAGGTGACCGGTTTAAAGGAGTTAATTTATATCACTTTTGAATAGTATCTAAAAAAAGGGCAGACGAAATTAAACTATAACGAAATTAAAAATAATCAAATATTTCTTTCTACGTATTTAAAAATAAACTAAAGCGAAGTTCTTTCGTGAATTAAAGGTTCATAAAACTTGTTTCCCAGTGTTGTGAATCGCACAGCGAAACAATTCATAATAAGCGTGATAATCATCAAATCGTATACTGGATACTAATCTCGTCTTACTGGAACCAAAGACATGTAATAATTCCAAATATATATTTAATCTCTTTGACTGCAACCAAACATTACTTTCACATTTTTTGCGTAGGTAGCGAAATTAAAACAAGTTAAATCGCCGCGCAGCTCCGGGAAGCCGCAACATTCTCCAATTACTCAATAATCAAAAAAATTAACATAACGAACTTCGTATAACAAATAAAAAAGAAAACACACCTCGAAAAGATCAATAATCGCTCCAGTTTTATGTTTATCCTCACAACACTTTCCACACTTACAACACTTGACACTCGCGTCGAGTTTCGCGCCGATGTATAAACTCACCAACACGTATGTTCGTAACGGACGTCTGTCGAAGACTGGAACTGGTCGCCGGTTGGCGGGCTACGCTTGGTTGTTCTCTCGAATCAAGGCCATGCAAAACTGTGTTCTCATTTCCCCCAGTGGAAAGTATTCATATCCGTCTGCGGGCAGGTGTGGGAGAAAGCACCAAAAAAACCTCAACTGACTCATTCAGAGACGATACGTTCGATCGGGGCATGGAAAGTGACCGGACCGGTTCCCTCTAATTTGTTGAAATTGAAAGGCTTCATTGTTTGAAGCCGATAAAAAAGAAAACACACCTCGAAAAGATCAATAATCGCTCCAGTTTTATGTTTATCCTCACAACACTTTCCACACTTACAACACTTGACACTCGCGTCGAGTTTCGCGCCGATGTATAAACTCACCAACACGTATGTTCGTAACGGACGTCTGTCGAAGACTGGAACTGGTCGCCGGTTGGCGGGCTACGCTTGGTTGTTCTCTCGAATCAAGGCCATGCAAAACTGTGTTCTCATTTCCCCCCAGTGGAAAGTATTCATATCCGTCTGCGGGCAGGTGTGGGAGAAAGCACCAAAAACCTCAACTGACTCATTCAGAGACGATACGTTCGATCAGGGCATGGAAAGTGACCGGACCGGTTCCCTCTAATTTGTTGAAATTGAAAGGCTTCATTGTTTGAAGCCGATAAAAAAGAAAACACACCTCGAAAAGATCAATAATCGCTCCAGTTTTATGTTTATCCTCACAACACTTTCCACACTTACAACACTTGACACTCGCGTCGAGTTTCGCGCCGATGTATAAACTCACCAACACGTATGTTCGTAACGGACGTCTGTCGAAGACTGAAACTGGTCGCCGGTTGGCGGGCTACGCTTAGTTGTTCATTACAAATTTGCATAGATTACAGATCAGTTGTTCCTTGGGTTCAAAAGGTTCTTGATTTACATAAATTCCTAATCCCTCGCAAACAAAGTAGGTAGCTGGTGGGCACACATTACTCATAAGTACCTTTATCTTTTTCGGTTCCGTTGTTCGAATAGGAACCCTTATAAGATAGTCAGTTTGTCCATCCCAGCCTGTGGCTGGTGATAGCTATGCTTCATAAGCCAGTACTCGGAATATATGATATTAGGTACCTATTAAGATTCTAGATGTACTTACATGAATCAAAATTTTCAGAAAACCTTGAATTTGACCTAAACTGGAATAATTATTTTTTAGCGCACACACATGTGGTACATGTTAATGGAAAGGTATTAAAGATGATATTAAAACTCTTCGAACGAGGTAATTGCTTGACATTCAGTTTAACACGAAACCCTACACTTTGCGTGGTCCGACACGCAGGTGACCGGTTTAAAGGAGTTAATTTATATCACTTTTGAATAGTATCTAAAAAAAGGGCAGACGAAATTAAACTATAACGAAATTAAAAATAATCAAATATTTCTTTCTACGTATTTAAAAATAAACTAAAGCGAAGTTCTTTCGTGAATTAAAGGTTCATAAAACTTGTTTCCCAGTGTTGTGAATCGCACAGCGAAACAATTCATAATAAGCGTGATAATCATCAAATCGTATACTGGATACTAATCTCGTCTTACTGGAACCAAAGACATGTAATAATTCCAAATATATATTTAATCTCTTTGACTGCAACCAAACATTACTTTCACATTTTTTGCGTAGGTAGCGAAATTAAAACAAGTTAAATCGCCGCGCAGCTCCGGGAAGCCGCAACATTCTCCAATTACTCAATAATCAAAAAAATTAACATAACGAACTTCGTATAACAAATAAAAAAGAAAACACACCTCGAAAAGATCAATAATCGCTCCAGTTTTATGTTTATCCTCACAACACTTTCCACACTTACAACACTTGACACTCGCGTCGAGTTTCGCGCCGATGTATAAACTCACCAACACGTATGTTCGTAACGGACGTCTGTCGAAGACTGGAACTGGTCGCCGGTTGGCGGGCTACGCTTGGTTGTTCTCTCGAATCAAGGCCATGCAAAACTGTGTTCTCATTTCCCCCAGTGGAAAGTATTCATATCCGTCTGCGGGCAGGTGTGGGAGAAAGCACCAAAAAAACCTCAACTGACTCATTCAGAGACGATACGTTCGATCGGGGCATGGAAAGTGACCGGACCGGTTCCCCTCCTAATTTGTTGAAATTGAAAGGCTTCATTGTTTGAAGCCGATAAAAAAAGTTAACATTTGTTAGGCCGACTGTAACGGTACTATATGTTTATAAGCATAATGATGACAACGCTTTATATATTAGCATCTTATGCGACATTGTTTCCCGCCTTATTTATATCCAATACAATAGTTATAAACAAAAAAGTTATATCATTAATTAAACATACTATTCAGACGCGTGACTCATTATATAGAATACTGGTCTACTGAGTGTGTTGACCAATATTTAATTTCAAACGACACAAAATTAAAATCGGGCATAAAAGGTTTCGGAGTTTGAGTGAGTATTTATTTAACTTATTTAAAAAATATATGAATGCACGTATCTATATAACGGAATCAATGCTTTAAAATAAGAACATAACATAAATCTTCTCTGTTATACGAGTGGTTTTTAAAAAAAAAATGTTTGAAGTAAATTGAGCTATCATTAGATGTGAGCCAATCAACACATATATTATAATAAGTGTCGGTCAGTAACTTGAGGGATTTCTCAAGAATAACTTTCATTAGACTCAACAGATATGAGTTATAGTATATGGACTTCACCCCTTTTTTCAATTTTTTTTTTTTTTTTTTATAGAAGAAGGGGGCAAACGAGCGTGCGGCTCACCTGATGGTAAGTGATCACCGACGCCCACGAACATCCACAACACTAGAGGAGCTACAGATGCGCTGCCGGCCTTTAAGGAAGGAATAAGCTCTTTTCTTGAAGGTCCCTAAGTCGTAACTATTCGGAAATACTGCTGGCGACAGCTGATTCCACAAAGTCGAAGTGCGTGGCAGAAAACTTCGATTAAAACGCACTGTGGTGGAATGCCAACCATCTAGGTGGTATCGATGGAACTTCGAATTCAGTCGCGATGTACGATGGTGAAACTCAGCAGCTGGGATCAATCCGAACAGTTCCTCAGAACATTCCCGTGGAAAATTTTGTAAAAATGCAAAGAGAAGCAACATCTCTTCGCAAGGCCAAAGGATCAAGCCGATCAGAGAGCTTGGTCGCCGACAATTCGAGCCGCTCGACGTTGGATGCGGTCAAATGGAAGGAGTTGGTACTGGGGTGCCCCTGCCCAGAGATGAGAACAGTATTCCATGTGGGGCCGAACTTGCGCCTTATAAAGTTGCAAACGGTGGACCGGCATGAAATACTGTCCCGCTCTACAGAGCACACCAAGCTTTTGGAGGCCAATTTGGCCTTTCCTCCAAGTGACCACGGAACTGAACGTCGCTCGATATGTCAACGCCAAGGATTCTGATACTGGCTGAGGCAATAAGGGAATGTTCTCAAAAGAGGAGAAACGACAAAGTTCTTTTAGCGGTGAACGCGCAAACCTGTGTCTTTTGGGGTTGAATAGGACCAAATTACGTCGACCCCAATCCGAGACTTTGAATAACAAGGTCTCGACTTCAGACACAAGTTTGTTCCGGCACTCGTCGACGTGTTCCCGAGAAATATTCGCACGGCCTGTATATAGGGCATCACCCGTGCTGTCGTCTGCATAGCAATGAATGCTACTGATTTGTAGCATGTCGTTGATATGCAGAAGGAAATTTCCATTGTTAGCACCTTACACAACAAAATAAGCTAAATACTTAATCTTTTTTTTTTTTTTTAAATAAGAAATATAAATAGTGATAATGAAGAATGTTACACTGCACATAGACAGAGCAACTGTGTGTTGTGATAACACATAAAAAGTAAAATAAAATATAACAGCAAAAATTCTACTTTAAAAGCTTTGCATTAGCGGATACATACTCGTACGTGGATTTTAGGTTGTTTATACTATAGCAAACAGTTCGCGTGATGATAAATGGATTTAAAGCATTCGTTAAAAATAATATTTGCGTGTAGTACAAAAGTGTAATTATTTCGGGGATAAAAATAACCGGTTTTAATTGATTCGATGGATATTTGCATATCATTTATATTGAATGGAATAAACAACTTGTTGCTATACGTACTATACGTATATTCGATATCGCATTTTCAGATATTCGACATAACTTTCATACACAATCCGAGTATTTATAGAGCTATCAATACTTTCGCAATGAATAATTTCGAACAACCTTAGTGCCAAAATCACCGAGCAAGAGATCCAACCATTAGGGTCACGAAATAATTACTCGCATTAGAAGGAAATATCGTATACGGCGTTGTGGAATTTCTAAGAACTCAGCGCGTGACGCTACAAAAGAGACAGAAACGGTGTGTGACAGAGATAGCGCGCCCTAGGATTTTCTAGTTCCCTCCATTTTAGTCAGGGTTGTTTTGGCTCTGATCTTGATACACATTACTATGGACGGTAGAGGTAAGGAAAACCGTCTCATATGGGGGAAAGTTGAAAAAGCGGCCAGTTATAAACAGTAAATAATAATTCAAAAACCCTCCAAAATGGCGCTAGCGTAGGGAAATGGTGTGGTACGAATGTAGAAGAAGTATGCCGAGTTAGAAAATTTAATATTTTTGGTGACTAGAGTAGTTAGTGACAGTCCAGTATACCATAGCTCAACAATTTACTTAGTCCAATTATTTTATAAACATTAACTAAAATTATTGCTGTGATAAATTTACCCGGCTGCTACTGTATACCCACCCTTATTACACATTTACATCCACTTTTTAACAGACACTTTTTCACACACAGAGACTGTTCTCCTTACCTCTACCCTCCATACACATTACCTATCTACTGATTTATTATGATTATGAATGTTAAAACATAGCTAAAAGTACTTTTTGTTACAAATTGGCAAATGATTACTTTTGTGTTAGTAATCAATAACCATTGAATTATTGATTTTAGTTTTATATAAAGGATTATACTTACAGCCGAAAAGACGCTTTTTTATTTGATATGTAAGTATTGTTGTTTGTGTGTTGATTTTATTTAAGACAGCGTGTGAACCGATTTCTCCCGAAGTGGACCCCGTAACATATCTACGCGACAGGATATATAGTGCCTAAGGGCAATAGCGTCGATTTTTTGCGCAAAGTAAAGGCGAACTACTAAGAACTACACTGACCTAAAAATTTATTTAAGTACTTAGGGTACTTACTGTGTGAAGTTATTGCGCCCGCCCCGCGCCACCGCCCGCAGACCCCGCGCTCAAAGGAGCCGCGCTACGTTGCCACTTTTACTAGTTACGCTCTGAATGAACTTTACGCTGTAGTTTACTTACTTCATGGGGCACTTTTGTAAATTGGGATTTTAATTTGAAAAATTAGAATAATTATGGATGAATTTTAAATTGGTTAATACATTACTACCAACTACCACTAGCCGTGCATTAATTATATTAATCGTACATAACGCAACACACATTACATATAGTAGTATTTAGTAACTTTTGCTTACACAAAATGCACTGCTATGAACAACTAATATGAACCGGGTAAACTGTTTTTTTTTTATAGAAGAAGGGGGCAAACGAGCGTGCGGCTCACCTGATGGTAAGTGATCACCGACGCCCACGAACATCCACAACACTAGAGGAGCTACAGATGCGCTGCCGGCCTTTAAGGAAGGAATAAGCTCTTTTCTTGAAGGTCCCTAAGTCGTAACTATTCGGAAATACTGCTGGCGACAGCTGATTCCACAAAGTCGAAGTGCGTGGCAGAAAACTTCGATTAAAACGCACTGTGGTGGAATGCCAACCATCTAGGTGGTATCGATGGAACTTCGAATTCAGTCGCGATGTACGATGGTGAAACTCAGCAGCTGGGATCAATCCGAACAGTTCCTCAGAACATTCCCCGTGGAAAATTTTGTAAAAATGCAAAGAGAAGCAACATCTCTTCGCAAGGCCAAAGGATCAAGCCGATCAGAGAGCTTGGTCGCCGACAATTCGAGCCGCTCGACGTTGGATGCGGTCAAATGGAAGGAGTTGGTACTGGGGTGCCCCTGCCCAGAGATGAGAACAGTATTCCATGTGGGGCCGAACTTGCGCCTTATAAAGTTGCAAACGGTGGACCGGCATGAAATACTGTCCCGCTCTACAGAGCACACCAAGCTTTGGAGGCCAATTTGGCCTTTCCTCCAAGTGACCACGGAACTGAACGTCGCTCGATATGTCAACGCCAAGGATTCTGATACTGGCTGAGGCAATAAGGGAATGTTCTCAAAAGAAGAGAAACGACAAAGGGATTCTTTTAGCGGTGAACGCGCAAACCTGTGTCTTTTTGGGGTTGAATAGGACCAAATTACGTCGACCCCAATCCGAGACTTTGAATAACAAGGTCTCGACTTCAGACACAAGTTTGTTCCGGCACTCGTCGACGTGTTCCCGAGAAATATTCGCACGGCCTGTATATAGGGCATCACCCGTGCTGTCGTCTGCATAGCAATGAATGCTACTGATTTGTAGCATGTCGTTGATATGCAGAAGGAAATTTCCATTGTTAGCACCTTACACAACAAAATAAGCTAAATACTTAATCTTTTTTTTTAAATAAGAAATATAAATAGTGATAATGAAGAATGTTACACTGCACATAGACAGAGCAACTGTGTGTTGTGATAACACATAAAAAGTAAAATAAAATATAACAGCAAAAAATTCTACTTTAAAAGCTTTGCATTAGCGGATACATACTCGTACGTGGATTTTTAGGTTGTTTATACTATAGCAAACAGTTCGCGTGATGATAAATGGATTTAAAGCATTCGTTAAAAATAATATTTGCGTGTAGTACAAAAGTGTAATTATTTCGGGGATAAAAAATAACCGGTTTTAATTGATTCGATGGATATTTCCATATCATTTATATTGAATGGAATAAACAACTTGTTGCTATACGTACTATACGTATATTCGATATCGCATTTTCAGATATTCGACATAACTTTCATACACAATCCGAGTATTTATAGAGCTATCAATACTTTCGCAATGAATAATTTCGGAGCAACCTTAGTACTTAAAATCGCAAACGAAGAGATCAACCGTAGGGGTCACGAAATAATTACTCGCATTAGAAGGAAATATCGTATACGGCGTTGTGGAATTTCTAAGAACTCAGCGCGTGACGCTACAAAAGAGACAGAAACGGTGTGTGACAGAGATAGCGCGCCCTAGGATTTTCTAGTTCCTCCATTTTAGTCAGGGTTGTTTTGGCTCTGATCTTGATACACATTACTATGGACGGTAGAGGTAAGGAAAACCGTCTCATATGGGGAAAGTTGAAAAAGCGGCCAGTTATAAACAGTAAATAATAATTCAAAAACCCTCAAAATGGCGCTAGCGTAGAAATGGTGTGGTACGAATGTAGAAGAAGTATGCCGAGTTAGAAAATTTAATATTTTTGGTGACTAGAGTAGTTAGTGACAGTCCAGTATACCATAGCTCAACAATTTACTTAGTCCAATTATTTTATAAACATTAACTAAAATTATTGCTGTGATAAATTTACCCGGCTGCTACTGTATACCACCCTTATTACACATTTACATCCACTTTTAACAGACACTTTTCACACACAGAGACTGTTCTCCTTACCTCTACCCTCCATACACATTACCTATCTACTGATTTATTATGATTATGAATGTTAAAGCTTATAGCTAAAGTACTTTTTGTTACAAATTGGCAAATGATTACTTTTGTGTTAGTAATCAATAACCATTGAATTATTGATTTTAGTTTTATATAAAGGATTATACTTACAGCCGAAAAGACGCTTTTTATTTGATATGTAAGTATTGTTGTTTGTGTGTTGATTTTATTTAAGACAGCGTGTGAACCGATTTCTCCCGAAGTGGACCCCGTAACATATCTACGCGACAGGATATATAGTGCCTTTGGCAAACTAAGGAGCAATAGCGTCGATTTTTGCGCAAAGTAAAGGCGAACTACTAAGAACTACACTGACCTAAAAATTTATTTAAGTACTTAGGGTACTTACTGTGTGAGATTATTGCGCCGCCCGCGCCACCGCCCGCAGACCCCGCGCTCAAAGGAGCCGCGCTACATTGCCACTTTTACTAGTTACGCTCTGAATGAACTTTACGCTGTAGTTTACTTACTTCATGGGGCACTTTTTGTAAATTGGGATTTTAATTTGAAAAATTAGAATAATTATGGATGAATTTTAAATTGGTTAATACATTACTACCAACTACCACTAGCCGTGCATTAATTATATTAATCGTACATAACGCAACACACATTACATATAGTAGTATTTAGTAACTTTTGCTTACACAAAATGCACTGCTATGAACAACTAATATGAACCGGGTAAACTGTTTTTTATAGAAGAGGGGCAAACAGGCGTGCGGCTCACCTGATGGTAAGTGATCACCGACGCCCACGAACATCCACAACACTAGAGGAGCTACAG
The DNA here is from genome assembly GCA_029286595.1 of Bhutanitis thaidina. NCBI lineage: Eukaryota > Metazoa > Arthropoda > Insecta > Lepidoptera > Papilionidae > Bhutanitis > Bhutanitis thaidina. The sequence goes on from JAGSMS010000030.1 coordinate 4,325,532, forward strand.
ATGCGCTGCCGGCCTTTAAGGAAGGAATAAGCTCTTTTCTTGAAGGTCCCTAAGTCGTAACTATTCGGAAATACTGCTGGCGACAGCTGATTCCACAAAGTCGAAGTGCGTGGCAGAAAACTTCGATTAAAACGCACTGTGGTGGAATGCCAACCATCTAGGTGGTATCGATGGAACTTCGAATTCAGTCGCGATGTACGATGGTGAAACTCAGCAGCTGGGATCAATCCGAACAGTTCCTCAGAACATTCCCGTGGAAAATTTTGTAAAAATGCAAAGAAGCAACATCTCTTCGCAAGGCCAAAGGATCAAGCCGATCAGAGAGCTTGGTCGCCGACAATTCGAGCCGCTCGACGTTGGATGCGGTCAAATGGAAGGAGTTGGTACTGGGGTGCCCCTGCCCAGAGATGAGAACAGTATTCCATGTGGGGCCGAACTTGCGCCTTATAAAGTTGCAAACGGTGGACCGGCATGAAATACTGTCCCGCTCTACAGAGCACACCAAGCTTTGGAGGCCAATTTGGCCTTTCCTCCAAGTGACCACGGAACTGAACGTCGCTCGATATGTCAACGCCAAGGATTCTGATACTGGCTGAGGCAATAAGGGGAATGTTCTCAAAAGAGGAGAAACGACAAAGTTCTTTTTAGCGGTGAACGCGCAAACCTGTGTCTTTTGGGGTTGAATAGGACCAAATTACGTCGACCCCAATCCGAGACTTTGAATAACAAGGTCTCGACTTCAGACACAAGTTTGTTCCGGCACTCGTCGACGTGTTCCCGAGAAATATTCGCACGGCCTGTATATAGGGCATCACCCGTGCTGTCGTCTGCATAGCAATGAATGCTACTGATTTGTAGCATGTCGTTGATATGCAGAAGGTATAAGTGGGAGATAGCACACAGCCTTGTGGAACACCAGCATTCACGGGTGTGGGGTCCGAGCATGCACCGTCGACAACAACCTTGATGCTCCGATCCGTGAGGAAGCTGGTGACCCAGTTGCACAATCTCTCAGGAACCCGTAAGATGAAAGCTTTGAAAGAAGCGCTTTATGCCAAACCCTATCAAATGCTTTCGCTACGTCCAGACTAACCGCCAAAGCCTCCCCCTTAGACTCAACTGCTTCTGCCCATCGGTGAGTCAGGTAAACTAGAAGATCACCAGCTGATCGTCCGCGACGGAAACCGTACTGTCGGTCACTGATCAGCTGGTGTTCCTCCAGGTACCTCAGGAGCTGGGTGTTGATGAGTGACTCCATTATTTTAGATAACAAGGGGGTGATGGCAATAGGCCTGTAGTTGGACGGATCAGAGCGGTCGCCTTTTTTCGGTATTGGATGCACAAATGCTGTCTTCCAAGATTCCGGGACGACGCCTGAAGAGTAGGAGTGCCGGAAAAGACGCGTGAGAAGTTTGAAAACAATTAGGCTAGAACAATCTTTCAGCATCTCAAAAGTACTGATGTTAATTTTTACCGGAAGATGGCGCAACGGCTAAGGTTTTATTCGGTGTTGCGACTCGCGCAATTGCTTCTGGGTCTAGATGTTCATCTATATGCAGTAGACTCTATAGATGTGAACGACTTATTAAGCTACAAAGTTACTGAATTATCTTAGGGATATTCCATCTTGAAAATATAGATAATAACATAGCAGAAAAGAAATAGAAAATTTTATTCCTTGGTATAATTGTCTGGTCAATTTCTATACCCGTCTCAAAATTCGACTTCATAATAATCAGTATCTCTATCGAACAAGTCCGACATATTCACGAGATCTGTGATGTGAGGCGTGTCGTTGTCTGCAGTGCTGCTAGCCTCGTACTAACAATGCCACCTCCATCACCAGTCTGTATCTGTAGCAAGAATGGATTAAGTCATGTAGACACTTCGAGGCAATGCAAATCCTGGAGTTTCTCTCTTTTTCCACTTCCTAAAACAGTTATTCGATTTACTGTAACATTTTTATTTTATACGTGGAGAAATAACTAACATATACCTGCCCTCGCGAGGATCTGATTACGGATTATTTTCACCGACCAAAACCCGTCGGTGTTCGCCAAGTGTCGGCAGGGACATGGGAATACTTTTGCACACATCGGCGATCCCACCAGAGGCGGCCGCTTCCTTGGGAGATATCATTCTCTCCCTCTCCCTCCCGTTAGACGCGCCGGTTTAAAATTAATAGTCTATACCATTATCTCGATCTGTTGATCTAAAGAAGTGTTTAATAAGTAATTTAAAATAAAATCAATCTTTTAATTGAAAATTACTTTTCGATTTTATTAACAAGATTATACCCGAATCAATTTAACAATGTATTTGCATTTCAATAAGGAACCTTATTCAATAACATTTCTAAATCCCCCGAGCTCTTATCATGAGAGGATTGCTCGGTATTAACTAGCTTTTTTTTAATTTGAAATCGACTTCTATTTAGCTCTCAGTTCTATAATATACTGTAAATTATTATTATAATTCAATTTGCAATAAGTATTGAAAAATAAAATTTTAAAATCACATTTATTTAATTTTCACGTTTCAAATGACTGTAGAATATTCGCCCACTTGACAAAATTTGCCATTAAAAATATCTCTGTATTTCGATCTGACAATTTGGAAATAAATTTAACAATTTAAACTTGTTATTTTGATAAAACTTGCTCAGATTGTGTAGAATATATGCACTCATACTCAGTGGAGTAAGCAGAGATGATGGTTCTTCATTTAGCATATTTCAGCGTATCCTAATGGGTTTTCGCTTTTCGCCTCTGCTGTAGATGGGGTTAATGGGTGTTTGTTCGCAAAGGTTGCCACGACACCCGGGAACAGAAGTAGTGGCAGATTCGTATACTACAGGGCTTGGATCACTTTAGGCTTACTTTTATTTATTATATTATATTTATATATACTATTATTTAGATTTATTATAATGTCAGATACTGAATCATTCCATTCCATTGATTCAGACGTTTCTTTTATATCCTGTGATGATCAGATGAACGATAGCGTACCTTATCTTAACAATCAGTTGAACAAAATATTTTCTTTAATGCAGGAGACAAAATATGCGCCCAATTCAACAATAAATTTTGTGAGAATAAACAATTATAAAGATGTGATTAGAATTTAAGGAATTTACTTTGCTGCTGTTGTACTTTACTTACTTACTGATATTATAATTTCAGTAATGAGCCTCGGAGTTTTATTACATTAGTCCGTTAATTTAATAATTATGCGAAGCTCGAAAATTTCATGGTAACTGATAATATAGCAACTTTAGGATACTACGCTTTTGGTGAATACGTACTGCATGTAATTTTTGTAAAGATTAGTATAAGTAATTAACTTCCATTTAAGGACACCTATTTTACTGTTTTAATCTAAGTACCTGGGGACCGAGGTTCATTTGTCATCTTTCGAATTTGCCGTGGGAATGTGATAACTTTCCGCAGGAAAAATTAAAGAGATGCCTCTAATTTCAAAATTATGCGAAGCTCGAAAATTTCATGGTAACTGATAATATAGCAACTTTAGGATACTACGCTTTTGGTGAATACGTACTGCATGTAATTTTGTAAAGATTAGTATAAGTAATTAACTTCCATTTAAGGACACCTATTTTACTGTTTTAATCTAAGTACCTGGGGACCGAGGTTCATTTGTCATCTTTCGAATTTGCCGTGGGAATGTGATAACTTTCCGCAGGAAAAATTAAAGAGATGCCTCTAATTTCAAAATTATGCGAAGCTCGAAAATTTCATGGTAACTGATAATATAGCAACTTTAGGATACTACGCTTTTGGTGAATACGTACTGCATGTAATTTTGTAAAGATTAGTATAAGTAATTAACTTCCATTTAAGGACACCTATTTTACTGTTTTAATCTAAGTACCTGGGGACCGAGGTTCATTTGTCATCTTTCGAATTTGCCGTGGGAATGTGATAACTTTCCGCAGGAAAAATTAAAGAGATGCCTCTAATTTCAAAATTATGCGAAGCTCGAAAATTTCATGGTAACTGATAATATAGCAACTTTAGGATACTACGCTTTTGGTGAATACGTACTGCATGTAATTTTGTAAAGATTAGTATAAGTAATTAACTTCCATTTAAGGACACCTATTTTACTGTTTTAATCTAAGTACCTGGGGACCGAGGTTCATTTGTCATCTTTCGAATTTGCCGTGGGAATGTGATAACTTTCCGCAGGAAAAATTAAAGAGATGCCTCTAATTTCAAAATTATGCGAAGCTCGAAAATTTCATGGTAACTGATAATATAGCAACTTTAGGATACTACGCTTTTGGTGAATACGTACTGCATGTAATTTTGTAAAGATTAGTATAAGTAATTAACTTCCATTTAAGGACACCTATTTTACTGTTTTAATCTAAGTACCTGGGGACCGAGGTTCATTTGTCATCTTTCGAATTTGCCGTGGGAATGTGATAACTTTCCGCAGGAAAAATTAAAGAGATGCCTCTAATTTCAAAATTATGCGAAGCTCGAAAATTTCATGGTAACTGATAATATAGCAACTTTAGGATACTACGCTTTTGGTGAATACGTACTGCATGTAATTTTGTAAAGATTAGTATAATTTCTGTTAACCTTCCAACTATTCATTACAGCTTGTGTCTGGGTGGTTCACGACAATAGTCGAATGGCGGGCTCGAACTTGCGTCATGTTTCCCATTCCGCACCCTAACCCATTAGGCTATTGGTGCTTACGAATTTTATCGTTAGTCTGAACACAAAGACGGGAGACAGATAGTACTGTCACGTTTTTCCAAATAAACTCTCGTGAAAAGTGGAAAAAAAATTATTTATATACATATATAACGACAATTTTTTTTTCATAGAACCTCACTTGATATTAAATGATTACCATTGCCCACGTTCGCCTGCAGCACCAGAAAAGCGTTGCTGTTCTTTAAAGATGTTTGGGGGATAGGAGGGAGGATCGGGAGGCGGAATAAGAGACGGGGAGAGGGTCTCCGGTAACCACATTCACCGAACGAAACGCAGAAGCACAAGATTTATCAACTTTACAAAAAGTCCTGGGCTAAACCAAACCAATGAACTTAACTAGGCTAATTCGAGGCTTCTGTAAGCCTCATTCTTTTCAAATCCAAATCTAGTATTTGGTGCCTTTACACACGGGCAATGATCCAGAGCTACAATTTATATGACTCCATCCCTACCTTTCGGGTTAGTATTCCCTTACCTCCTGCTGTTTCTTTAGTCCTACTAGTTCTCCTTTCAGCATACCTCGTCTAATCCTTCCCTTCTTCCTTTTTCTTATCTCCCCCATCTGTCCAAGGGTATCATAGAAAGCGACTGAAGGCAAATAATCTTAACTGTCACAAGGTCAACTGAACTATGTATTGACATTTAACGACATTCTAACGTAGATAAAGTAACACAGATACTTGTTAATTCCAATATGATGTAAGATCCTATTGGAATACATATTATAATGAAATTTTTACAGAAGAACTTTTGTCATTGGCATAAAAACATTATACAAAAAAATTGGTTAATAACTTACGTATTATTTATCTAATTGGTAACGGTATTCTATTAGTTACGTTGATGTTACGAATAAGGTCACAAGTCGGACTAAGGCTTACCCATGGATCCGGCAGACAAGATCGACATGCGATGACGAATGCCGGTGGAATCTGAAGTTGAGAGTTGATACCCAATTCGAGCTAAAGAAAATTACCTTGGCTCTATTTGTTATAGGATTTCGTTAAAATAATGGCCATGTTTTCTTTCTGTGATAAACTGTTAAATGTTTGTCATATTAACGGGCAAAACATACCAATCATACCATATTTGCATTTTACATATTTTTTTTTTAAACAATACTTGCAATGCTATTTAAGTAACAGTGTTCACGATAGCCCAGTGGTAAATCTACGTTCAAATCAGGAGGATATTTTTTTAAACAATACTTGCAATGCTATTTAAGTAACATTACTAAAATTTCTGTTAACCTTCCAACTATTCATTACAGCTTGTGTCTGGAGTGGTTCACGACAATAGTCGAATGGCGGGCTCGAACTTGCGTCATGTTTCCCATTCCGCACCCTAACCCATTAGGCTATTGGTGCTTACGAATTTTATCGTTAGTCTGAACACAAAGACGGGAGACAGATAGTACTGTCACGTTTTTCCAAATAAACTCTCGTGAAAAGTGGAAAAAAAATTATTTATATACATATATAACGACAATTTTTTTTTCATAGAACCTCACTTGATATTAAATGATTACCATTGCCCACGTTCGCCTGCAGCACTAGAAAAGCGTTGCTGTTCTTTAAAGATGTTTGGGGGATAGGAGGGAGGATCGGGAGGCGGAATAAGAGACGGGGAGAGGGTCTCCGGTAACCACATTCACCGAACGAAACGCAGAAGCATAAGATTTATCTACTTTACAAAAAGTCCTGGGCTAAACCAAACCAATGAACTTAACTAGGCTAATTCGAGGCTTCTGTAAGCCTCATTCTTTTCAAATCCAAATCTAGTATTTGGTGCCTTTACACACGGGCAATGATCCAGAGCTACAATTTATATGACTCCATCCCTACCTTTCGGGTTAGTATTCCCTTACCTCCTGCTGTTTCTTTAGTCCTACTAGTTCTCCTTTCAGCATACCTCGTCTAATCCTTCCCTTCTTCCTTTTTCTTATCTCCCCCATCTGTCCAAGGGTATCATAGAAAGCTACTGAAGGCAAATAATCTTAACTGTCACAAGGTCAACTGAACTATGTATTGACATTTAACGACATTCTAACGTAGATAAAGTAACACAGATACTTGTTAATTCCAATATGATGTAAGATCCTATTGGAATACATATTATAATGAAATTTTTACAGAAGAACTTTTGTCATTGGCATAAAAAACATTATACAAAAAAATTGGTTAATAACTTACGTATTATTTATCTAATTGGTAACGGTATTCTATTAGTTACGTTGATGTTACGAATAAGGTCACAAGTCGGACTAAGGCTTACCCATGGATCCGGCAGACAAGATCGACATGCGATGACGAATGCCGGTGGAATCTGAGTTGAGAGTTGATACCCAATTCGAGGCTAAAGAAAATTACCTTGGCTCTATTTGTTATAGGATTTCGTTAAAAATAATGGCCATGCTTTTCATATTAATTCATCATAGTATTCCTGTTGGAAACTTTGTAAATATATGTTATGTTACATGTTTTCTTTCTCACCCAGGGTTGACTGGTAGAGAATGCCAAAAGGCATTAAGTCCGCCCATTGTGTTCCTTTCTTTTTTTTTTCAGGGACACAATAAAGAATTAATAAATGAAAAAAAAAAAAATCACATGAAAAGGGGCACAAACAGTCTAATTTGTGGAACCTTAGGATTCTCCGAGTTATTATTACCGTTAGCCTGTAAACATTCCACCCTTTGCAGAAAAACTTGTTATATTCCCCTACATTCATCTTCATCTTGATATTTAATTGGCAGCCTTTATGACCTAAAATAAAATGCCTCGTTTACTGTGATTTAAGCTTCGTTTCTCGACACTTATCAGTTGTGCTGCTGGCCAGACGTAAAGTCTGGTATTATGAGAAAGGATGCGACTTATATAACTTAGTGGAGTCCTTATTTTTTTTCAAGGGGAAATCCTACATCGGACGCACTTTCATCGTGGAGGTATCGAGAAGGTTATGCCGGATTCTTCTCGTCGTCATTTTTTACTTTCTCTCCTTCACCGCAACCTCCTTCTGCAACATCACGGTGGCACTCAGTTGTCGGCTCCGTTCCGGCTATGCGACAAACGTCCTTTCCGAAACACCCATGCTTACATTTACTTAAATAAATAAAAATCTTCATATCTAGTCGTCAAAATCGTAAACGTTGGGCGACGGTAATCACTTACCATTAGATGAGCCGCTTTTCCTATAAAAAAAGACGTTATTGAATCACATTATTTGCATTATGACCTGCGTCTTTCGAGTTGGACACTTACGATGTACCAATTGAAGACAGTCGAATAATGACATTACTAACGAAGCGCCACACTCTGAATGTACTGGTACCTCATTATTCTCAGTGAGGGCGTTTTTATTCTAAATGATTTTTTATAATTTATTTGTGTGAAAACGAATTTAAAGGATGATATATATATAAATATATATATGTACTTACATGAACATGGAAAATAAAACATTATCTAAATACCAAATTTTATCCAAATCGCTAGAGTCGTATATAAGAATTGCACTTTCAAGTATAGGATATACCCAGTGCTCACTTTGGAATCAATATAAACTTGAAATTGAGAGGACTGATGGCAGAAAATCTTTCCGATCATGTAGTTAGAGATGATACTATACTAGTGATTTATTTACTTTAAGTATTCTAAATAGCATAAAAAATTCAGCTAATTCTAAATTCAAACAGGATTCAAAAATCTTAAAATATGAAAGTACATAATTGAGAAAATTATGTGGAAAACAATCTTACTTGATATTAAACAAAGATAGTGAACATGTTGTGTTGTAACACTTGAATACTCAACAATGGATTATTTTATGTAAACATTCTTATATTAATACAAAACAGGCCCATATCTGAATATCTGGGGCACTGTGACATTGAAATATTTACATTGAAGTGAGGTAAAAAGAAATATACATTAAAATAGTTCTTAAACCGTGAATACTTACAAATAGTTCAGAAAATCCAAAAGTGCAAGCCCCAAATTCTCTTTTTACTTTTTCATTTAAATTATTATTAATAACCTAGGATTATAGTAGTGATATTCAATAACATACATATACGTCAAAATGTTTTTTTCCATCGGAATTTATTTTTAATGTTATTCTAAATTGAATGTTTGAAAAAACATCAGGTGTGTTAATTATATTGTTCTCTTAATAATGGTATATGTTACATTATGTATAAATGGAGTATAAAATTCTTAGGAGCAATGGATTACATGTGTGTAGTGACCGTGACCTTGTAAGGTAGATAATAATGCATTACCGGCGATGTTATCACATTATGAGGCATGTAAAATCAAAACTTGGGTGTCGAGTTTCAAAACAGACTCCTAGACTATAGATTCCATTGACTTGACCTGAATAGAATGTATACTAGTGCAATAACTAGATTAATCCTGGCTATAAATCCCAACAGTGGCTACAATGAAACACTGCATTGATTTTTGGATCTCGACGTTATTGTAATCATCATCTCGAACGCAATCGTAATTTGATATTCGAAAGGGTAAAGATTAATGATTTTGCACTAATGCTATACTATTATGCCTACCTACCTACACAGATGCAATTTCTGATTATTTGACGTCAATCTCTTCTTCAACAGCCTGCTAATTTTCCATTGCTGGATAAAGGTCAAATGCCAAAATTGGGAGTGTTTGCCATAATAGCGACACTTGGCAAGCGAGTTGGCAATCGCAGTATCAGACCACAGATCAGACACCTCGTACTACTGCTCGTTATTTGTTCATTTGTATTTTTTAAGTTGTATCCGCTAACTGTCGGAAGCCATAAAATTTTCTAAGCTTTTGTCTTAGTCGGCTATTGCGACACTCGCTGAAAAAATTAGAAAGAACAATACTCCTGTATTTAATCCAAATTAATAGACACGGTCAAACAAAAACGATCCCAGATAGTATGAAAAAACTGCGGACAAGGAGACTTTTCATTTCGTCGGTTCCTTGTTTCGTTAACTCCATTCGTTCAACAACGAAATTAGTTATATGTAATTAATTTAATACTGGCATGCATTAATACAGAAATAAAAGATTCAGAGTAATAAGATAAACTATTTCTGAAAATTTGACAACGTTTTAAAACCAAGGGAATATTTTAGAGACAAGAGTCCTCTGGTTGATATTATTTATTGAACCGTGACGAGATAGTCAGCCAGCACATTTTTGGCACAAAAACCCGTACAGAAACAACTCGCCGATAAACATTAATATTTAGTGCTTGATGCACCGACTCTGTTTTAAGTAATAATTAAAAGTTATTATAGAGGAACCGATTACAGACAATCAGTTGTTGCAGTTATCTTGTCCAACTTCTGTTAGTCTAACTTCTGTTACAACGCGTTATGTGCTATAATGTTCAACAGACTTCAAAAAAGGAGGAGGTTATAAATTCGACTGTATTTTTTATTGTATGTATGCTACGCGATGTCTTCGCCGATTGCGAACCGATTATAATTATTCTTTTTTTTTGACTAGACTATTAGTCGTGGATGATAAGTAAATAAGGTGGGAAAATAGGTTTATATTGGACTCCTGTTGATCTAGCAGCCAGAATTTGACTTTAAATTAATTGTTTCTCTTAAACTTTGTTTTAATTCTCTTGTCATAGCTTTGAAAAAATATTAGTCTCACTTTAAAGAAAACTCTTTAAATCATATCAAATTCAAAATAATGTCTTCGTCATAGGAACATACATTTCACTTGGTAAATATCATTGTTTTTTATTAAATCATACCTTTGCAATTCCTTACGAGTGTTTCATGATAAACATAATGGAAGGCCTTGAAGAGATCACTAAAGACACCCAAGGCATCCTAATGATTCTCCCAGGCCTCAAATATATGTTTATTCAGCTCTACACCAACATCGGTTGTAGATTGACCCCTTGTAAAACTCTTAACAATAGATCCACGAGAATCGTCACTGCCAGAATTCTAAATACTTATTAAGAAAATCTAACCTACAAAGTTATTGCGCAATTTATTTTGAGAAATAATACACATCTATTATTAATTCGTATAGAAGAAAACAGATCGCATTTTAAAAAAGGATTATCACGGGCTTCAGGGATTTGTGAAGTGAAATCGTTTGCTCATTACTAAGAGATACATTTTAACAACACAGTTACTTTTGCAGACGAAGGTTTGTGGAACGCCTCGTCGATTACCGCTGACTACTCAAGATTGATGACACTATACAGAGTATCCTGTTCAGTCCCTCATAATCGGTCAAAGTCATCCGTTTGCCCAATAAATTCGTTGTACTTATGTGACACTAGTGTACCAAGCATGAATTTCACAGACCCAGTCTTTTTCACTTCGGTTTACTTGATTAAAAATGTTAACTAAAAAACATTACAATCGTACTCATTAAATATTCTGCACTAATATACGTTGTGAAATATTTAAGTTTAGGAATCTTTAAATACATATAAAGTTATGTAATTAAACTAAAATTTATAATAAAAAAATCACACTAAGTAAGCGCAAAATAAAAGGAACAAAATGAATAGGAAAGTGAAAGTATCTTGCCCAGGCATCGACCCCTATGGCTGGCCACGGGGCAACCTACAGCCCCTAGTGCCGACTCATCGCGCATTCAGCCCGCCTCTGCTAATTTACTGACCCACATATCGGTCAACCACCAAGTTACGGGCTAGGCGAGTTTTGCTTAAATAATCGCAAATGCTATATCTTAGTAGATTTCATTTAACAAATTTTGGATTTCCTAAAAAATATGTTAATGTCATTAGATAGGGAGATACCGACGAAAACAATCATAGTGGCAATTCAAACATAACATACGCACTGTAATAAATAATAAATACATAGCACACATTTTTTACACCTCATAACACAAGATGAACCCTGCAGTGGGATGTAACGGTATCTTCAAAATATTTATTTGCACCATCGTGACAGGTGGTGAGCCTGTCGCCAGCTTTGTGTCACAACTTTAAAATAAAATTATAATCGAATAACAGACCCTCTACATTGGCTATCGGACGGCTATTTTGGTTTTAAAGATATAAATAAAATATACGTATTATGTTGAGTTTCAGACTGTTCACGGCCAGGGCGTTCCAATAACCTGAATAGTGACGTGTAACAATAGTGTTGTTGAGTATTCAAGTGTTGTTAGGAAGTTCTCTTACATTGTCTTCCATCGACGAAGGTTACACACTTATTTAATTATTTGCCAAAATACTTTCCAGACGCCATTGACCTACAGATTAGATATTAATGTAGTGATGAACGCTGACTTATTAGGTACTGAAACCAATGAGTGCTGAAACGTTTATCATTGGTGGGGATCACGAAAAAAATATCTGTTTTCGAGTAAGAATAGATATTTTCACCGTATACACGGACGTCACGTCATTATATTTGAAACCCTCAATCGTAATTATAAGTCGTTACACCTTTCTACACATATTTTAAAGAACACATTTTAATTTTTTTAGAAATATCGTTATCCAGGCTGTGGGTTTTTCTCCTCAATTGTGGAGGCGACAAATATTACAAATATTACCCAGGCCCCGGAACATTTACTTGTAGAATATGCACATATGTGTCCCGTGCGAGAATTAAACCCGCAACCCACAACGCTGCAGCTAAACGTTTACCTACTACACCAGCAGAGCCTTCCTATGCATATAAAGCCGCGCCTACAAAAAAACGATATGAAAATGGCGAATGTTGGTGGGTAACTTATGTTACAGTCAGTACAAAAGATTTTTTTTTATGGGAAAGGCGGAATACGAGCAAGCGGTTCACCTGATGGTAAGAGATTACCGTCGCCCACATACATCTGCAGCACCTCCGATGTTGCAGATGTACGTGGTATATCATGTTTAGTTATTGAAGGTTACCACACCACCAGTGAATTTGGGTCCGACATAAACTGATGGATTTTCTGCCATGATTAGGTCGCTAGCGTCTCCACTTTTTAGTTAGCACGATTGCCACCGCGTACAGTTGATGTTGGCTTTTAGAAAAAATATTCGGTATAAACCTGTTTACCGCCTTATTATGGTAACTACGTATCCATTACTACATATCACTAGATATTTTTCGTATTACCATCAACACCGTCATCATTATACGACTTTTAAAGAGTGTTTCTAGAAACAGCCTACACATCTATCTTGCCTCATACCAAAAATAATCTTTTCAAAATTAAATTACGTGCTGCCGTAAAACACTTAAACGGTAACTTAAGAAATATATACTAAACAGTGTTATGAATGTAAAAAAGTGATATATAAGTGGTTGAGATCGCTTACTTACGAGCAGACGAAGACACTTTTGCAACCCATAAATATCACACACACGCACACACAAATATACACGCGCAGCCACTCACACACTAATATTCACATGCAGCCATTCACGCACAAATACACCCACGCAAGCATTTTTCTAGTAATAACGATTTACACATAATTTAACCATCTATGTATTTAAATTTCTTTTACATAAATTGAGTGTAAAGTTATGGGAGAGCGGAGTGTCCTGGGACAGACATAACATGCTTAAAAGGAGACTTCGGCCCATTATTAACGTTTTCATCATTAATCATTGTTATTATTAAATTATTAACTTTACATAACGCATTGCCGTCGATTTAGAAAAACTATCATTAATCGAGTATAAACCGTTAAACGTCATTGGGTGCATCAGTCAACTTTGAACAAACTTGCCGGATTTACTATTGGTGTCACTGTCTTGGCATTGCGATGCAAGCCTTGTAGTCGAGGCAACGGCACGGGTTTACCCGAATTCCCTACGTATAGTATGAGTCAATATTACTAGAAACTAGCTTCCAATGAGAACTCATTTCTGGTACTCTGGTACATTTTTATATATGTCCTTAAGTGTGACGAAACGCGCTTATGGATGAGGGAAAACATACTTACCTCTGCAAATGCTCTCCTCTCCAGTATGGCTGACTGAGCACTGGCGGCCACTCCAAAAGGAGATTGAACAGGACAGGATGACTCATGAAGGGTTTTGCAGCTGGGAAGAGTCACCGCATCTGTTCACGTTTCACTTTTGGATTTTTTTTGGCATTGTTATAATTTGTAATACTCTAGATTTGATTCTATATATTATACTACATATATGGTATTATAATAAATTTTTATCAAATGTTATCGTTTTTTTAATATCAATAAAGTATTTCATGATAATCGAATAGAATTTAATGGGGTGCTTTTCAAAGCAATTTTTAGACCATTATAATTTGTTTTTATTTATAATTTAGTGCCATTTATAATTTGCGCTTTCGTGATTCGCTCAGGAAATTATTTAAAGAAATTAACATTTATCGCTTGTCCATACGTTTACGAAAATATTATGTATGTGGGTAACCGTTAATTCCTGTTTCAATGGAATAACCACAGGCAATTAAGAAATAAATATAAACTAGAAAATCCAAACATTAGAGAATGTAAAGTTAAAAAATCTCTTATGAGTCAATCTTACGAATCTGTAATAAAATTCTCTGCAAATATACTACCACAAACGAGAATTCCATAAATATTAGTTTTATTTCAAGTGTATCCCGGTAATACAAGAAGTCATTGTTGAATTTCTAACGACAAGTAATTCTTTTTCATTCGTAGAGACTTTAGTTTCAAAATTAAATTGTTCGAATGAAGAAAAGAAAGCTTATCAAAATGTTCGAATAGCTTCTAAGACCGTTTTCCTGTAGTTGTGACGGTAAAGGCTGCTGTCTCTGCTGCCCCGTCTCAAACCTCTGTGGAACTCCACAGAAAAAAAGGTTGAGAAAACAATACTGTTGACACGACAACAACCAGTAACGCTGACAGACCCGTGTAACAAGTTGTTTCAAAAAAGGCAATTTTTAAAATCACTCGAAACTTCATCCACGGACTAAAAACTGTTTTTGCGATAATTTATAGCGTCGGATGATTAAGTGGCAATGCACAGGTCGAAGGAGATTACGCTCTAACAGAATACGAGGCGGGTCCAAAAGTTCACGGAATGAAGAGAGAATAACGGGGAGTGGGAATAGAAGTATTTTCTTATTACCGCATTAATTGTGAACTTGTTCGTATTCGTTCGTTTACGAGAGAGCGCCCAACAAACAAGAGAATGCGGAAGATACATTGCAACTATGCAACTAACATCGTACCTCGTTCCAAGCATAAGGCTGCTGCGTTGTGTTGTTGCAGCTGGAGACTAAATAACTACCGCCCTCCTTCTTGACTCTTCTATTGGACTATGAGCTGATTTGTCATCCTTAGGAAAATATAACAACCTGTTTTACTTTACTCTGTTGAAAAAGTCATCATGTAGGTTAAAGGAACTCTTGGTTTGGAACCTAAAAAATATATAACAAAGAATATTAAATATTGTCGATAAGATATTATTTCAATATATTATATTATACATATAAATTTAATAATGTTCTTAGTCATAAAGTTGTTTTATTTAATTTATTAAACATAATAAATTTAATGAATTAAAACTGTACTATGAATTTCAACTGTTTTAAATTTTTATGAAATACCACAAAAAAAAAGATCCCACATCCGCCACGCTGCTCAATTTGAGAATAAATTGACGCATACTGACGTCACTTCCAGCCAATTTCTTAAGCCAGATATATCGCTTTAGAATGTAACTAAAGAAACATTTCACAAGCTTCAACGACCCTCGATAATTCCCAAACGTCGCATCGACATAAAACCGGATGCAGGAGAAACCAACCGTAACAATAGATTTTAACCGTGTCATAGATACGTACCAATGCCAAGCACTGCTAGCGTTTCAAGAATGTTTATTTCCTACAACTTAAGGATAAAATTAGCATGTTTTAACTGCAAATGTTGTTTATTCTCATTTTTACCGGCATGTTTATTACGCAGATAAGTAAGCCAGTGCTGGCTCACTTCGTGCAATTTGCATTTTGGCAATGAGAAATATTACATAACGTAGATAAAAAAAAACACTGGTCAATTATATAAAATGCCTGCGCATTTTTGATTGACTATGTACCTTATGAAACTTAAGAGTTTTGGGCTCGTGACTTAAATAGCACGATACAATACAGTACACTACACTCAATCAATGAGGGCTACGTGCTTGAAGAATTCTGCAGATTAAAGTGAGCACTGTGAAAACGAAAGAATAAGTTCATAATCAAACGGAATTGACGTTGAAAAACACGCCAAAATATCTATAACTGAAGCCTGGACTTTAATTTTTTTTGTACCAGGAAAACATACGAGTATCGTTAAAAAAAAAGTGAGAATGGTACAAACTTATAGAATGTTAAAATACGTACGACACCTAAAAAAAGGAGTGATTATGTTTTGTTTTAAAAAACAGAAGTCATTTGTGCACGGTTTGTTGTAGCGTGTTGCAGAAAATGGAAAAAGATTAACTAGTTTTCCGTCGTAATCTACAGATGCGCGAAGGTGTGCGCGGATTTTAAACGTGGAAGAACCTCCCTCCACCATAGATGACTTTCGCTCGGGATGCTATTACAATAAAATTAAAAAAGTAGAAAAAAATGTTTTATAGGTGAAATAAAGTTTTCGATAAGACATAAGCATAACATTTTCAATTAACGCGTAACGGCATACAAAAGGACCCGAGCGTTGCGTACCCAGTATGCTTACCGATGCCCAGAAACAAACCAGACTGAATATTCTCCGAGGCTCTTTGGAACTGTCGCTACAAGATATTGATATTTTTTTGACTCGGTTTATTACAATGGACGAAACGTGGATTCACCATAACGATTCAGAAAAAAAAATACAGTCTTTGACTTACAAAATGGCATTGTCTCTAACTGACAACGGAGTTAATTCTTCCGCCGGGCACGTCAATGGCTCTCTTTTCTGGGATAGTTAAGGGTTGATTTGATTGAATATCCCTACTGAGCTACTGTTCTGGGAACTTTGTATGCAGAACAAATAAAAAAATTGCGAAAGGAAAGCTGCAAGAAAAGGCGAGACGAACTCGCAAATATTACTTTGTTTCACTAAGATAGCGCCCGGTCTAACAAGTCCGCCGTTGCTCTGGCTGCAGTTCGAGATGCTGGCTTTGAAATAATTGACAGAATTTGGAGGATATATTCACCAGATCTTGCACCTAGTGATTTCTATATATATTTCCGAGTTTGATGATACTCCTTGTATTTGAGAGGACAGAAATTTGAGGATGATTAAGTAATAGATGCTGCAGTACAGGAATTTTTAAGTGCTCAGGTTGAAAGGTTCTTAGGGAGAGAATATTAAATTAAAAAAATATTGTTATTTCATAATATGTTTTTATTGCTGTGTTGTTATTTTTGTTATGTTATTATGTTTATACATTCCAAGAGTATTACACTAATTTTCACTGCAAAAATGTCTTGTCAGAACTTATAATAAACTTAGCTTATGCTCTTCAGACATCTTACAAACTATGCCTTCATTCTCAGTCTATTTTATAGTTCATAATATTTACAATATTTTATTCAGTAATTCTTTTTCAACACTGCGTGTATTATGTATAAGGTAAGTTTTATTTTAACACTTGGAAATAGCAAAGTTGCTATCACATAGTTTTGGGATAAATGCCAAGTCGTGAGATTGACAGCGCCTATTTGGCGCCAAAAGTATGGCGCATCACGTAAATTTATTGCTATTTTATTTTTCAGGCATTCGAAATGAAAAGCATTTGAAGAAATTTAAAAATAAAAAAACATTTTCGAGTTTTTGTATTCGAATATTAAAGAAATACTGTAATAATCTAACAATATCTTGGGACTCTATATATAATAATGATTGACTTCGACTGGAATTCAAAACAGGACCCACAGCGCAATAGATACCCTTACCGCAAAGTCACGCCGTACTGTCCAGCATTAAATCATTTTAAAGTGTTGATTAACTATGTATCTATGTATATTTAGTTACTTTAGATTTAGAGTAAAATCTCGAGAATTACATATAAGTTTATTTTTTATTTTTATTATAGGCCAAAATAGACCGTGAATTCAAATTTCATATATTTAGTAATAAAATAAAATAATATCTAAAAATAAAATTGAACATATAATTCTACTTTAACTATAACAGAAGTAAGAATCCCATCAGCAAGCAGTAGTAGAATTTTCCGGCGCTCCACGTTCTCTCACTGCTGATTATTTTTTACGTGGAGGTCGTGTAGATCGACCACGACGAGATTCCGGGGCAACTCACTCCGTACTGGACACTGCAGTGTACCGCGCCGTGTCCTCGTCACTGTCACAATGATGGCACTTGGTTGTCGGATGTCTTCCGGCTATATGACACATATGTAATTTCTATAGTTTCAACAGTTCCGAGAATAAGGCACAGCTATGATAGCTAATTAGCATCTTCCTTATTTAGATATAGTACAAATAACATAGAAATATAAGTTATCCGTTGATATGTACATATAATAAGAGATAATATTCGGCACAACATTGGTGTAAAGGTATTAAAGCCTCGCGTGACGGAGATAGACCAATTAAAACCAGTTTTTTAACACCCTAAATAAAATAAATTTTTGACAATATATAATAATACGAGTATAGTTACTTACTACTTCAATTTGAAGTTGATGTGGTAGATAGTTAGTTGACTGAGAAGTCCAATTGTCATTTTTTATGAGAAAGGCGGAAAACGAGCAATAGATTCAGCTGATGGTAAGTGATTACCGTCGCCCACATAAATCTGCAACATTAGAGTAGCTGCAAGTGCGTTGCCGGCCTTTAAGGGTATTTGGGAGATGGGCGAGAGGATAAGGAGTGGAATGGGGAGGGAGGGGCCTCTGGTTACCTCACTTACCGAACGCAGAAGCACAAGATGCCTATACTTCACGCCGGTATTCTGCGAGATCGTGGTATTAATCCGGTCGAGCCGGCCCATTCGAGCAGCAGCTAAAGCCGCCGCTTGGCTCTACCACGTCTAAGCTATGGCACAGGCACATGGCCCCATGGGTCGATGGGCCCTGGGCGACCTTTTACTTATTTTTATTTAATAAAACGTCGCCTATGCTGTAAGAATTTCTTCCACGTTACGTTTTACTGACATATATTGCACAATTACCACCACCAGCCCTTGCATTGCATTGCATTTGGCTGCGGCTCTTCGGGTCGCGTGATAAATTTTCGCACAGATCTCACAAAATGATTTATAGAGTCTATAAATAATTTCAAACTTTAATCGTACCCAGCTACCTTCCCTTAACAATGATTATACCGAGGGCAAGTTAAAGGCTTTTTTAAACACGACTAAAGGAATTTCGGAACACACACACTTCTTGCTATGTAGTCTGTGAGGCCGTGGCTTATATACATACCATAAACTAGTACACTTATATCCAATTCAGGGAAAAATCATGGCAACTGGCAACCATGTAATACCCCATTACAGGTGCCTTGGTCTACGGTGCTCTTTACTCACCATATGTAACGTAGAAACTTAATGCCCTTAATGTTACCCTATGTTGGTTCGTGATCATATGTCTAGCCGATCCTTTCATGTGCTACAACTATCATGTACATATGTCAATGTAGATAAATATCAATTCATGTAGCGCGACTCTACCCTGTCTGTCGAGTCCACAGATAATAACTTTATTATGACTATCGATTCATCTTGTTGTCGATTAGCCTAAGGTGTAAGACGATTCTTCAGTGTCTTTATATTAACACCGCAATGAAAATTAAATCGATGCTAAAGATCCCTACGTATAGGTATTATATATATATGTCACGCAATGAACTATGGTCAATAAATTGGCGATCTTCACTTGTTATCGAAATAATAAGCATTTTATATTTCAATTAATCATTTCAAGGAAGAGCTCTGAATGATCTAAATTTGTAAATATAATTCTCTGAATATTATTAAATCGCCTTTATTTGTCTATTTAATAAACATTAAAGATACTACTGTTATTCTTACATAATAATACCTAATACCTTTATAATGCTACAATCGGAGATAAAATCTTGTATACTAACATAATTCACGTTTCACGTACAAATATTTAGTGTGCTGGGAGCCTAAAACTTACATATAGTTGACCTGAGTAACCGCGACCGTCAGTTGTCTTCGTGTCGAAGATCGGTGCTCCGGGATCAAAGTGCTACAGGTTATTAAAACTACGATGAAGTTTGCAATTGTAATACTTGCGACCGCTTCAATGACCTGCGGTATGTTTTTTTTTAATTTGTATATAAAATCGGCGCAGATAATATTTAATCAATTTTATTTCTGTAAATTAATACAACGTATCTACATTTCTAAATCGAAACATTTGTAACCACTTCATTTAAAAAAAACGTAAATGTCACTTAAGTATAAAATATAAAAAAATTAAAAATGTGTAAATATCTATAAATAATGTTAAAACTTAAAAAAAAATCATGTAATTCTCTCAATATGTATCAATGATTATTTCATCTTGAATCTTTATGTACATGCTTATAATTCTAGGTTTAGTTAGGAGAAATGAGTACGCTGTATAAACGTTTTAGGAATTTTACGGATCGAATGTGGCGAATTCTGTTACAAAAACTATACACAAAAAACATATTTTCAATAACTATTCTCATTGGTGTTGATGATTGTTAATAAATTCAAATATATTTTAATATTAGTATTAAAGCGTATATAAAATAAACCGATGAAACAGACCGAGTTCAGAGAAAGTATTATTTAATTTTGTCGACTTAAATATAGTAAAACAGAAGAGTCTTTCTATAGTGTTTAAGACGCCTTTTACGACAGTCATGGGAAGAAATCTGCAGCACACGGCAACACAGCGATAAGTTAGATTTAATTGTTATTGAACGACTTGAAAAGCGAGGGGCAAATTAAATAATCATTAATAAATTAAATAGACATTGGCCTCAATATTAATTATCAAAATTATTTATTATATTATGCATACTAGTACTGACTAGGGGCTGCTCGTGGATTCGGCGCTGTAGTCCGCAATAACTCCTACCGTTCACGTGTCCTAACTTTGAAACAACTGAAATTTCTTATGACTCATATCAGAACTTATGACACTAGAAGGGTAGAAGATAAAAAGTATTATATTCCATAGCATAATCTACAACTCACTTAATGTTCGTTCATTTCCGTTCAGCCCTTTAAGCGTAATTGAACGACGAACATACGAGGACTTCTGAAATAATAAGTGTAAGAAACTTACGCCGATGCCACGTGACGTTTCTTCGGACCATAATTAATTGATTACAACACATAAGACGAGATAAAATATTTTATGTTCTGTTTTGGTAATACCTGGACCACGGTTTTCGAATATCGATTGCGATTGTGATAGTCCCCTTATTTCCAACACTGCATTCGAGCCCTTTTTCGGCGATTGTTAATAACTTACTATTATTATGGATACTGGAAAATGACATCGAATGACAACATACTTTTTTTGTGTCTCGTGGGGGAATGATGCCGGTGTCTGGTTATGTATGGATCAGAGAGAATATCTGTTATTTTTTTCCGTGGATAGAATATGCTTTACACATACCTTGTTGCTGGCCGGGAGGCCACCAAATGGGTTATGTCGGACTCGAATCTGGGAAGGACAAACATACCGACTAAAAACCAACCACGTTGCTGTTGGCCCCGAGGCCTTTACAGCTTCGTCGGTAAGACTCGCGAGCAGGAGGCTCGTTAGAGAAAGAAGTTTTTTTGAAGAGCAACGATGCTGTATCGTTGCTGCGTCGCTCGGCGTCGCGACGTAGGCTGCTGCTGTGCTATGTTCTGACCGAGGGCGACTCCGGCAACCCAAGGGCCCGTCAGAAGGAGGTGCGATACCTCGGCTTAGGTTACCATCGATAAGGGCGGAGAGAGAATGTTAGTGCTCGCACAGACATTACATACTCTCGCCAGAGGTAGTCAACGCAACGGCAGGTGTATATAATCGATTCATAATATTGCTTTAATCAAATAATAAATTAAATATAGTAAAATACCACCTTTAAGATCTGT
The DNA here is from genome assembly GCA_029286595.1 of Bhutanitis thaidina. Taxonomy (NCBI): domain Eukaryota; kingdom Metazoa; phylum Arthropoda; class Insecta; order Lepidoptera; family Papilionidae; genus Bhutanitis; species Bhutanitis thaidina. The sequence goes on from JAGSMS010000030.1 coordinate 4,347,326, forward strand.
CCGTGTATCATCTCGCTGGATTATTCAATTTGGATAGTAGTCGCAGGGACCACCCACGGCTGTGCCTATTGGACGCTTCGCTCCAATGAATTGCCAACTGTTTTCTGATCCGTGAACGTTACGGATTATACAAGAGGACCAAGGTCGATCGACAGTTTGTCATGTAGTGATAGAGATAATAGTAACAAATTGACAAACTGTCGTAGAAAGTGACCACTTGACTTACTCCGAGCTCAATATTTTACATGTTAGGTAATTTTAACAAACAGATAATTAAGGCTAATTAAAATTAATTAAATTAATTAAACAGATAATTAAACCGCTACATATTATATAGGAGATATCAGAGTAAAATTTACATTTTTCTACGTAATTTAAAAAAGTTATGTATCTGTTTAATACAGTCAGTAAGAGTATAACATACCTTGTTTTTGTATTTCACAGGTTTTGTGCATAATAATTACCAAAATAGTCAAAAACGTATTCAGGTTATTCAACAAATAACTACTATATTTGTAGTTATGAAGGAACAGACGTGGTTTGTTGTACGTTTATGCAAGTCTTTCACATCTCAATGTTAATTTATCAAATGGTGTCTATTCACGACTTCTTAAGAATTTTTATAATTGGCCAGTGTTTTATTAAGTCCGCTTTGCTTATTTATTATTATTTATGGTATAGGCAATGTGAATAAGCGGACAGAAAAGGAGCAAAAAATATAACCTTGTGTAGGCGAAAGTTTTCAAAAGTAGCATTTTTAAAGATTTTTTTTATATGTGATCCACAAAGGGTCAGGCCCTGAGAACTAATACACTCAACTCAATAAAGTCAATAACTCCATCGAAATGCGCAATTTCTTTTTACAAAATAAGCCAAGAAAATATCATTAATCAAATCAAGAAATGCTTTCTTTCGTATTCAATACAATTATGTCAATATATTTTTTAGTTTTTTTTTTTTTTTAGTTTAACGTGGGGGAAAGGTGCTCGCACCTACCCGTCACCGTTTCCGGTGACTGGTTATGTCGGGATCAGCATTGAAGATGCCGGACCGACTAAAACCCCCACGGTAGATCTGCTGTTGGCCCAGTGGCCTTTACAGCTATATCGATAAGACTCGCGAGCAGGAGGCCCGCAAGTTTAATAAACAAAAAAAAGGAACGACGACGCTGCTGACGCTGTGTCGCGCTCGGACCCCTGTTAACGAAAGAGAGACTCTCGACAAAAACTAGGGGGGGGCTGACGACAACCCAAGGGCCCGTCAGAAGGAGGTGCGATACCTCGGCAGGTTGCAATCTAATTTGGGCAAAACTTTGATGTTAAAAACGCCTTTGCACACGAGTTATCCTCGTGTATGGCGTGAATCTGTGACCGCGCGTTCGACGGGGAACAGCGCGGTGTGTGTGAGACATGTGAGCTGTCTGTGTAGTCTGTGTGATAATGTGAACGGGTGTTGTGTCCGCGAACGCATTGTTGTGTCTTGTGATAAGGTCGTCCTCGTCGATGAGGACGTTCTTGGGGCGCCTTTTGTCAGGCGGGTCGTTAAGCGCAGGAGTGTAATTTCCTAGCGCTGCTACTAACGGATTAGGATGATCCTTCAACTTTGCGAAATATCTTGTGGATATTTCTTTAAAGAGGGCCGCCAGAGTGGGCAGATTTAAGTCGCGGTGCAGGTCTGCATTCCGCATGTAGTAAGGTGCGCCGGTTGCTCGGCGCATGAAGCGGTTCTGAATCACTTGGAGTGGTTTCAGTCGCTGTTTCGGGACGTGGGCAAATACTACGCTTGCGTAAGACATTATAGGTCGTATGAAAGTTTTGTATAGTAGTAATTTATGTCTTAGTGACATTTTGTTAGTTTTGTTCGTAAGGTAATATAGGCGACCGGACACAAAGGCCGCCTTATTTCTTACGTTTCGGATGTGCTTAGTGAAGCTAAGTCTGTTGTCTAGGATGACACCTAGATATTTCACTTCCGACACCCATGGTACGGGTTTGCCGAATAGTGATATCGAAGAGAATTTGCTTGATACCTTGCGTTTGGAAACGGGGTATTTTGCGAACAGGACTGCCTTGCTTTTTTCCGGGTTGACATCGATTCTCCATGTCCTGAACCAATCGCTAAGTGCGTTGGCTGCGGCCTGGAGGCGAATGTGAACCCGCGATACGTTAGTATCGGAGGCGTTATGTCAATATAAAACCGGCAACTCCTTTTAAGTATAAAAATACATGTGCAAGGAGACACCGTTTTCTATAACTGAATAATCTATACATCTATATATATAATAAAATTTTAAAGTCTGTGATTTCGAAATAATTCCTTTTTTATTTGTTCGTATGTTTATTTGCACAATACCAAAACCTAAAAACTCGTTTCAAAAGTATTTGTGTGTTTGTATGTCCGCGCTAATTTCTGGAAACAGCTGAACCGATATTGACCACTTTCACTAGAAGGTGCAAAACGTTTTAAGAGTTCCCGCACAAAATTTACTTAAAAAACCTTATTACTAGAGATATACTTTGATCTGCACTGCAACTTCCACTGCCGATAGCCAATATATTAGAGGGAGCTTTATATCCATTCTTTTTTTATTATTCACACATACCTAGTACATATCTGTCCTCGCGAGGGTATTAAAGAATTTGTGCCTACTAAAATATCAGTGTTCCACATTTGCTGCATATCGGCAGGCCCACGCGAACGCACATGTCCGCGGCACACCTGCATTGGCCACCTCTCGGAAGAGAAATTCCCTTCTCTCTCCTAGCATAGGATACCGGAACAAGGCTCGCCATCAATCATGCGTCAGCAATGGACCCCTCCATGACCGCCATCCGAAGGTCATAGGGGTTACAAAAGCGAGCACTTGAAAGCACTAACCCTCATTGCTCCCTGCGGTGGAACTCGTCCTTGGCTCCACAGCATTTCTAACAACGCAACCTGTTTTCGCAGGATATTTTCAAATCGTTATATTGCTTCCTCACCTGACCAAATCAGATAAAAACAAAGGAGACACGAGTAGACCATAGTTCGAATACTGAATTAGGTAAATAAGAGTATGATATGGTCAGCATTAATAATCTTTAAAAAAACTGTAACTTATACTATTAGCTTACAATAATACAACTATAATTTTCATTGTTTCAGGTATACAATATGACGGGCTTCGCGGTAAGTTATGCTAGCATTATAGAAATTATTAATTAATAAACTATAACCTACTAACTATCTTTGAAACTTTAAAATACGCTACGTAAGGCAAAAATTTATTATTTCTGTGGACTCAATTTGCACTGTTTGCAATTCATTCAACCAAAAATAGATACTGAATTTCAAGACGATAACAAAAGTAGCTCCTGAGAAAAACGGCAATGACATGCATAACGAGAGATATCTAAGCCTTTATCGTGAGGGTTGCTTAAACTTTCAACCGACTTCAAAGGAGGAAGTTAACTGTTGCATTATTTTGTGTGTGCATGATACGCGATATCTAAATACTTAAATGTCAAAGGAAGTCGAATATTTTACCTCCGTAAATAAACCGTACTTGTGTAATAGATAAAGTAATTTTAACGGACTTAATAGAGGTCCTACATGTCTCTTCATTCATCTATTAAACAAATGAATGAATCTTTTTATTTTGTTCTTCTTCTTTCTTAGCATGTACTAAGCCCACTGCTGAACGAAGAGCCACTTTTTGCGGGAGACTGCCTACATGCGTGTACAAGCCACGTATCCTCACCGAGCTAGGCAAGTGGATTAGTAAGCACGAGTAAGTGCCAGTGCATTCGCACTAGAGATGGTGCTCTCTATCATTTGTCTGTGGAATTTAGTTTCCAGAATCTTGTTTATCAGCGAAAAGGCTTGCTACGCGTTGACAATGTTATCTTGAGTTAGGTCAAATAATTAAAAAATTTTTTCAGTGAAATTCGGTTGGTCGGACGCGCTGGCCGATAAAGAGTACTTCTTTAGCATCCCCCGAACTGTTAGCGATGCAGAGAGCAAGGGCTGGCGACGTACGGAACGACCTCCGGGACCCCTTCCCGAGCTCAGGATGTACTGCTCGATGGGCCGGAACGTGTGTCCGCTGTACGACACTGCGGGTTTTATTGCTGGACTGCAAATTGCTGTTAGTTTTTTTTAATTGAACATTTATTGCAACTAAGGACTGAAATCTTAAGTTATGTTATCTACTGTTGACAAATTATTTACACACCCTGAATCATCACCATCAAACTGTACAATAATTATTGCACGTTAGTCTCACCAAAATTATAAAAAATAACTACATAGATAGTATAAATAATTATTCTTATGTCCAATGTAAGAAGAGAGATTTTCGTTAAACACAACGCTTGACATTCGGATTAGCTGAACGCCTCGAATTTTAAACGCTGCTGCTTGTCACCGGTCTGTGTATTTTAGGTCTAGCAATTTTAACGACTACCAGTGGTAGACTCCTATAAGCAGTATAATCATTGTTGTGTTCCGGAATAAAAGGTACAGAGAACCAATATAATTACGGGCTATGAGCCAGTCCTCAGGGGTGACACACATCTATAACGTTCTTTGTTTAAAATTGTTTGCAGATGTCTTTGCAGTAACCGCTTACCAACAGGAGGACTGCTGACGGCACGTTTGTCGACTAAATTAAATAAAAAAAGAGATTTTTCTAGCCTTAGTCGACTCTTACAACACACACAGGTTGAGATGGTGTTAAAAATCATTATAATGTAGGAAATTGCAAACAGTATAGTATTAAGTTCCATTAGAATTTTCTAGAGAATATTTTCATTAAGGTTACATGTAGCTTCGTGTTCAAAGTAATTTTCTTCATTGCACAATCTGTAAAAATTATTATTTTATTATTAGACTATAAAGTCTTCCTTGTAGTCTCGAACGATCAATTTAATGCTGTCGTCACACTGCAGCGACAACGTTTATCTAATTTATTTGAATTGTATTCGCCCGAGGGTCGAAGACCGAATGAGTATTATCTAGAAATTTCTGGCAAATTAAAGATTTAAAAAATGAAGCCAAATATATAGCGTTTTTAACTATTGCAAGTAAACCGACTGGTTTAAAGAAATATAGACATTTATTTAGCACTAGCAACAAACACAGGCAGATTACTTTATAATAATACACAGATTAACAACAATAATGATAATAATAAAAGTAAATAAAAAAAATTACTTACGAGAAAAGTAATATATAGATATATATAATAATGTGATACCGCTATCACTAGTCTGTGAGATTTGAGTTCGGCAAAGCAGGATTCTCCACCATCAGTCGATCGCCAGGGCCTCGTCGTTTGTTAACTAGCATGTTGCACCACGTGAAGGTGAGATTGGCATTTGGAGAAACCCATATTATATTTACCCTTTACATCTCAACGTTCTTGCCTTCTTTAGATTACAATAAAGTTTGCATTTATCAAGTTTATCACCTTTTTCTTATTACTAGCATATCGGCCTGTTTTCGTCTGGCTTCCGTAGTGTATGATGGACGGATGTAGACCTTTCATATATCATCATCGATCACAGAAACAAATAACTGTTTACACAAGTGAAAAAAGTTTTTAGCATTTTTATTACTATGTTCGGAAATATCTCTACAAATTCCAAGTCGGTATCTCATTTGATTGATCAGATAAAGTTTTTGTCGTTTTCATAGTTGAACGATTTGTTAAAAAAATATTTAGAATAATTAGTTTTACCAAAAAAGTGTTAGCGGATTGAAAAATATTATTTTCACCATCAAGTTCTGATGTCGAAATATTAAATTTCTAGTCTCTATCTCATTTCGTTATCGAGACAAGGGTCTTGAACAAATCAGTCCGCAGTTTTATACATATATAGATTGCACCATTTTATTATTACAGTTGCTGGTATTATTACATAATACGTCAAAATTATTAGCTGCCTAGCGTAATGCGATATGATATTTTTAATCTCTGAATGAGGAAAAGCTATTAGTGATTTGCGTAACACTGATTTAATTTCGGTAAATAACGATTGAAAGTGCGCTATGGCGCACACCAATCAATTGATTGATTATCTATTTATGTTCATTCCTTTTTTACATATATATTCTCGTATTCGAGGTTTATTTTTTTTTTATTTATATTTTTTTTTTATTTATTTATGTACACACAAAAAGGCATGATAACATTAAATAGTATTTGTACAAGGGCACTACTTATTCCATACATTGAAATTTCTTCCAGCAGACCCTAACAGGAAATTTTATTGAAATAGCAAACATACATTTCCAATTCATACTATGTAGAGAATTAAATAAATAAGATAACATATAATTAAATAATATACATAGATAAATTTAAATAAATTTCATTTCTTTTTGAGAAACCACTCTAACTGCTTGTGCGTTTTAAGGATAAAAAACTAGCAGACTGTAACCTGAAATTGTGGGATATACTGCTGGGCAATGACCAGTCAAAGCTTGATAGGAATTTGGAGCCGGGAGAAATATTTACTATTGCTCCCATATGGTATACAAGTAGAGTTAGCTCTAATTATGGTATACAAGTAGAGTTATAGGCCTCTCCAAGAAAGCGCCGGCAGAATACTTGTTGGAAGGTTTGTCTAAATTCAAATAATGATCTCCTGTACGTGAATTCTACACATTAAAATAAAATTTTTGCAATTAGTTTCCTTTCAATACCAACTGTTACTGGCGACTGAAGCTTACACAAACTATTTTCTTAACAGTTGTTTGTAATGTTTCGAACGTAATCCATTAATTTGTGCCGAATCGATCGAGTGCTATTCGAGTCTTTAGGTGACTCTGTACTACTGTGTGTAATTTAAATATATTCTGTTAAAAAAAATTCAATCTTTAAACTGTCATGATTATTAGACAAAAATGTCATTAAAACGTCTTCAAATTTTCTTATTTTTCAGATACCTGTAGAAGGTTTTGAATATCCTCCGGTCGTTAATCCCGAGAAGAAATTGGTTAAGTGGACTGCACCTGCCACTGATGGAGAACCTGCTAAGGATTTCTGGACTGCTACACAATTCTTCGTTTCCGAAGGTATAGAAGCTGACGACGTTCAGAAGTGTAGTTTTCCCTACAACTTAAAGAAACCATACATGGTCATTTCATTACGCACTGTTTGCCACATTTACTGTATTGGTTGCGTAAGATGAGCCACCTTCACATCTCTATACGTAGGTTTCGTAAATGGAATAAATAAACCAGAAGATGGGCCTGAAAAGTAGCCTTTTGAGTGAGTTGAGAAACCAGGATTTGAATTCCACACGAAGCGAAGATTTGTTTTAATTATCCGGTACCTGTGACAATACATGTCCATCTAAAGTCGAGTCTGCTTCGACAATTTTTTGCTTCGAAAAGATATTGATCATCAAATATATTCACCGTCTCCTGCGACATCTGAGCTTCGAACAGTTTATCATCCTAATACATAAATTACACTACACGAGGTTGTAATTTACATTTTGCTTTTACTAATAAAAATATTTAACCATTTACGTGTCATAACTTTTGAACAACAAATATAATTCTTTTGTTATGAGTCATATTAGGACTAATAAACTAGGAAGATTAAAAAATGTATAGAAAAGAAAAACTTAATTAAAGTTTAGTCATACAGTTCTATTATTCATTTAGAATTACCTAACTCGTTACTCGTCGGTTACAGGTCTCGATTAATTTTCATGTCTTTGTTATTGAATACATTTCAGAATCATTGAAAGCAGGCGCCGGTCCTACAATAGAGAATGGCGCGACTCTACAAGATGGAGGAGTGTGGGTACCTGGCCCGGACGGTCGCCTCGTAAGGATCGCAAGTACAGAGGCAGAGTTGAACACAACCGCATGGAAAAAACAAAATTGCATTCCCAATATGGGTAAGCAAATATTTGATGAAATCAAACGAATATTTACAGATTTAAGTTTTCATTCCCGACGTTTCGTAAATAAATACTTAAATCTGTGATGTCATAGTTGAGCCAGCTTTTTCGTTATTAATTTCGGTTCGATCAATGCAGAACGGGCTATCAGTATCTTGAGGTGATACAGTATCGTAGCTTAGGGTTTAATTTTATAGTATATTTTAGTGAGATTCTATACGTGGTAGAGCCAAGATGCGGCTTTTCCTGCTACTCGAATGGGTTGGCTCGAGCGTGGGGTAACACCACGGCCTCTTAAATACCGGCGTGAAGTAGAGGCCTCTTGTGCCTCTTGCGTTTCGTTCGGTGAGTGAGGTAGCCGGATGCCTTAAAGATACCCCTTAAATGTAAAATTGTATTGTTGTATATTATTAAAATTGAGATCTACTATTAAAGGAAGCTCAATTACATGCATTTCGGCTTATTACTTTGAAAGCTAAAAGTTACTACACTGCGATAGACGGGCGGACGGACAGACTGAACGATCTTAACGTTGCACGTTCCATGGAACCCTACAACTCTATCAATTGCAAACTATAACGTAATAGTAAATAGAATCAGGCATTACTTTACGAAAATCCATAATTTTACACATCTATAACGTAATATGTATGAAATTTAAAAATACCTTCACGTCTCATAACATCTATCGTTTCAACGCGTCAATAAATATTGATCTTTTAGCAAGTTTCTATAAGAACATATTACAAGCTGGCGAAGACGCAAGAGTGTACAAACTTGATTGTGATTTAGTAATATTTGACCCTTGTAGCCAATATATTTTATTTGGATATATTTTATTTGGATATATTTTATTTGGATATATTTTATTTGGATATATTTTATTTGGATATATTTTATTTGGATATATTTTATTTGGATATATTTTATTTGGATATATTTTATTTGGATATATTTTATTTGGATATATTTTATTTGGGAAAGGAAACTAACGAGCAATCGTCTCACCTGATGGTACGCACACACTTACGCACGCCCTCAACTTGTAAAATACAAACTTTTTTTTTCTAGGCACACACTACCACTACAACATGTCACCGGACCTAAAGTGCGAAGACTTGCTCCCATGGTTCTCGCTAACAACGCAGACGGACCTAGTCGGCTCAGGCTTTCAAGTAATAGGAAAGATTCCGAAACAAGAGCCCAGAGAGTGGTTCGAAGAGTTTCCGTCGCCTTTGCAGAGCGCTGAGGTATATAAACATACTGACATTTTGAATCGGAAGAAGGGTCAGATACAGAACCGTTACCGTGTATCATCCTAGGCCTCTTCTTCGCTTTCCATCGGGCACGATTGAGGTCAAACGCAAGCCTATTTTTCATAAAAAAAAAAAGATACAATGTGAGAGACACAGGACACAACACGACCAGACACGAAAATCAATAATTTGTGTTTATGAACAATTAATGGCTTCGGCTGGGATGCGAAATCAGGACCTATGTCTCAGCGGTTAGGTACGCCAATCACTAAGTCACGCGGTCGTCTACCCTTATCTCGACAACGAAATGAAGAAGAGACTTATGTGTACTTCCGAACCCATGCGGTTGATAACAAAAATGCGAAAAAAATTTTGTTCAATTGTTCAAATACTTTCTCGGTTAAAACTATTTGTCATAAAAATATTTTTTCTAAGTTGATTTCACCGTTCGATTCTACTCACAAAAATACTAAGGGTACATTTATCCCCAAATACCTTTAGCATTCTCGCTATGATTATCAGATATTTGATTGCAGAACCAACAATTTGTTGTCCAAGAGGTCAGATCTGGGCTGGACAACGACTTTATGCGTGACACTCCCCACCAAATCATGATTGATCCTGGACGATGACCACATTGAACTTTTCCCACAAGTAACGAAACTTCTTTAGAGCTGTGAACATACACTCTGACAGTTTTGCTTGTTGTAGTGCTCTTCAATCGTAACTCATTTCTGTGTCTTCCACCAGTGTATTGGGACAGCAAGAGTTTTGATCGATGTACTCTCTGTTAGGGATTGATTTAGGGTATGTCCTGTGTATAATAAGCAATTCATGTCTTTTTTCATAATCCGCGACATGATCCTAGCGGGAATCTTCAGTTCACGCGATAATATATTCAGTTTACTGTCGAATGTTGTCATTTCGTCGAATTCTGGCTTTGACAGCGTTCACAGCCCGTCCGGTCCTAACAGCACAGAGTCGCCCGAACTTTATGGTTACCTCTACAGAGGAATTGTTATTGTACCATTGAAGCGTCGTAAAAATTACTCCCGACTCCATAACCACTTTGTGCAAAGCAATCTATTCCGTTTTCTTTATTGCTCTTTTCCATAAAGTAACTTCTTCATAATTTGTGATATGGCGTCAATTCAATCGAAGAAAAGAGGAACATTTTAAATTGTATCATTATTTATAGATTAGGGAGAATAATGATTATTACAAATTTACAGATAGCGATTCCACTAGGACCAAAATGTCTTTACGACAATGTTGAAAAATATGGTGTGATTTCAATCCACCTATACTACATCGACAAACCCTGGACTATAACATGCAAGTAAGTTTTGTGCTATGTTTTGTATTTGTGTCAAAACGACAGCGCTTTCAAGAAGAGGCCTATGAGAGAACTTATAATGGCTGGTTAAGAAAAGGAAGAATGTATTTTTGATTTTGAATCACTCTTGTTTTCTTTTCAGAGACGGTGACTCGATTAAAAGAGCAGGGGTAGTGGACCGGTTAAAGCTGAACGGTGTCAAATACGCGAGCAAAATTACAGACGGTCTCAAGAGTTTCTTTGGATAATTAGCCTTAGGATAATGTCTTCACCCTCTGTCTTACTATAAATTGTTACTTTATCGATTTTGGCATTTTACTTATTAGATGCAATGTTCTTTTACACACTTCGGACTTTTAATTTTTTGTTCTTTTACTTTTTTTTTAATCCTAGCCCAAAATGCTTAAAACTGTAGTGATAATAATGAATGTTCGTTAATACGATCTTAACTTTATAAAATAAATTTGACGTTGTTTGTGTGCTTGCTAATAATTTTAAATAAAGATTTTTTCTAAATGTGATTTTTTTATCTTCTGGCATAGCTCTTCTTGCCTAGCATCTGCCAAGACAAGATCACACAAAACTATATTCTTTAAACTAAACCTTCGGCGATATCTGATCTATATGATATAATTTATGTATATTTTAAGTTATATTTATATTGGATATACATGTATTAGATCTATATATTGGATAGAAATCATTTATTTTTTATTTTATGTTATGCTTATTTTTTGGTTACGTAATGTATGTTTTCAGTATGCTATAAATGTAACATCCGTGATGAACATAGGTTCACAAAGTATTATTTTTCTTTCATTGAGAAGTCTGACCATATACATTATCCTATATATTTTTCTTTCTTTTCTTTCTACCTCTGATTATATAAAATATTTATTTACTTAGTCACCTGGCAACTGCTAAATGACGATCTTGTATTAACAGCTTACCTAAGGTAACATTGCGATTTTACTTGGGAAGGGCATATGTACGAGTATGGGCATCGTATGCTGTACAGTCTGATAATGATTAAAATTGTAGTATCTCTGGTGATACAAAGGCATGGATGGAAGTTATGAGACTAGTAGTTAATATCAAGTAACAAAAACCACTAGACATGGAACAGACTATTTTAATTCTGTATTATTTTTTGCAGTTTTTTTGTTCGTCCCGCAGCGGGTGCTCTAACGCTTAGCCACTGTGTCGCCAAGCAGATAAATATTGGATTGGAATAGTCATTTTGAGAATATTATAGAATATATAAATAAGGGGGAGTGTACCATATCTTTCTTCCAATGCCAACCTCACCTCCACGTATTAGCAAATAATCAAATGGCAACCGAATGATGGCGGAATATACATTCGAATTTGCTCCCAAATCCCAAATCCCACAGACTAGTTTTGGGTACCAGCATCATCTGTGCGAGGATACCGGCGCTGCGCTCGTCAATCCAAGTTTGTCCATGTTTCTTGAATGGTTTGCCCATACTCACCACTTTGGGCAAGCGCCAACTTTGGTGCTTTCTTGGAGAGGCCACCCATCCCCCAGACTTATGGTGACAGTAAGAAGCCGGCACTGCGTGGCATGTATTCAGGTCAGGTCACCCGTACTCTTCTGGTGCGTAGAGTGTGTGTGGCAGTTCTGAGAATGACCAACGGAAGCGACGTGCTGTTGCGCGATATCGTGTAAAAAATGAACCTCGACTCATCTTCGTCGTTTTTTGGGATCTGGCTCTTAGCAGCATGTTCTTTTGTAAGTGGTAAAAATAAATAGAAGTGCCTTTTACTCCAATTTCGCAACCCGTAGCTCGTAACAATAATATAGATATTAGTATCATACTTACATAATTCATCATCATCCTATTTATGTCCACTGTTAAACATAAGCCTCTCCAAGAAAGAGCCAGCCAAGGCCGGAAAGCATTTCTTAAAAGTTTACTCAAACATTTAGTAGATGAGCTCGACACAATCAGATGGATATTCCGCCATCATTAGGTCGCTATAGCTTTGTTAGCTAGCAGTGTTCATCACATGCAGGTGAAGTTGGATCCCCCCCTCCTCCCTAATCCCATCCCCCTTATAATTTGTTATATAACATAGTATCATTAACATACTATTAGCAAATAATCTTTCCCACCAACCGGCTGTTTTTTTTATCATAATTTATTTTATCAAAACGGATTTGATTGCCTTAGTAATTTTAAATCGATAATGTATAATATTTGAAATCAATCGGTGATACTTCCAAGGACATAATTATGTAGAGGAAAATCTTAATATTGTTATCTTCGCTCGCATTGTATTTGGAGTGGTAATAAAATTTTTAGTGGTCCGTGTAACAATTTTTTTTTTAAAGCATACTTTTACTCGATAGTGGGTCATTTTAGAATCTTGTCTAGTCTAAAGAAACTAACACTAACAGACTCTGCCACTCCACAAACTGAGTTGACGGTGTGTCAACTCAGTCATCATTACACGAAATCATTGGCATTGAATGATGAATATGTCATTAATAAATGACACGCTTTGTCGTCGATTAGTTAATCATGACGATATCTATTGTAGTGATTCTAGTCCTTTTGATAAGATGCTCAATGAAAATAAGTCAACAAACAAACTAAACTAAAACTAACAAATTAAATAAACTTAAACCAGTTGTTAAATAGCTCTTAATAGCATTTGTCAGGCCTGTATTTTAATATACTATAATATCTATATAGATTAGAATTAGGGTTCCGTGGTATCTAATTCAAAACGCTATGAGCAAAGTCCATAAGATTTTAAGTAACCGCTAACGACTTCCGCTATGCATGGTTACACAACATATGAAATGTTGTAGTATAGGTTCTAGTACTACAAAGTGATTCATCGAGATCATTAACTGTCGATTTACCACTGTTCACCGTCGTTTCTTTGGGAAAAATCGCAAGAAAACCTGTACGTTTGAGAAATTAACAACCCGCAATATCAATTAACAATCTATGTGGCGGACTATTTACAAAATTAACATTAATACAGCATAATGTACGTGGTAGAGCCAAGCAGTAGCTTTTGCTGCAGATGGAATGGGCCGGCTCGGTTTCCCATAAAAAAATAAATAAAAAAGTAAAATAAAATTAATATTAACTATTTCCAAAACAGCAAATAAGCCATTATTAAATTTTTTGATACGTTAATTAATGAAAAGTCGAATTTCATGCGGCTTGAGGCACATTTATCACCCAAAAATTCTATTGTTACAATTGATTGAAAATCCGATTGCTACGACATTTTATATTCTAATTAGATAAGTTTCACATAACTAATTAACAAAATTTTGATTCAGTATTTTCATAAGAGTTCATACCCTGCGAAACTCGACCAAGGTGCCATTAATTCGATTGAGGGTATTGTCATAAACTAATGTGGTGAAATAACTATTTTTCGTAAGTTGATTTGTCGGAAGTAAGTCCAATACTTCGTTATTACTTATTAGATAAAAAAGGTAAGTATTCTACGTGGAAGAGCCACGCAGCTGTTATATGATTGGTCCAGCCTGACCGTGATGGTACCACTGCATCGCAGAATACCGGAGTGAAGTATAGGTATGTGCTTGTGCATTTCGCCCGGTAAGCGAGTTAACCGGAGTTCCCATCCTTCCCTGCTTATTCTGGCAAAATCGAGCTCTGTTCAGGTCCAGCTCCAGGCTCGCTGGATTTCTGTACCTATGGGAAACTTCGCTCCAACGCTAACGTTGCCCATTACCATCTACAAACGACGAAGTCTCTCTTGAATTTTAGAAAGACTAAGCTTAAACTTTGTTAAGCATAAATATTACTATAGAGTGAACAAAATTAATACGCCTGCAAATGATTTTATTTCATTTGTAGAATTCATCAGCTTAAGTCTTCTCGTAAATGGATGAATAGTAAATTAAGGAGCGTAGTTCATCAGATATCAGTTCAAATTTAAATGGGTCAGAACTAAATTAAGTCTACGCCCAGCTCTTTAAATAAGTATCTAGAAAACATAGAAGAAGTACATAGAAAAGCTATATTTACTATATTGACTGTACTCCTAAGTAATAATGTATTAAAAGCTCTGTCTAAATTTCTACGTTATACCTATCAAAACAATTTCGCCTACTGCCTAGCTCCTATATTTCAGCGTGGTGATATATATGACAGATGTTGCTTAGTCCTCTGAGTACACATATACAGACAACTTTCTAAAAATTCAAAAAAATTGTGTTTTCGGGTTCTGTATCGGTATTACAATACTGTCCAATTTTTCGCATTTGGACAAACTCTGCAAAATATCACCTGACAACATTGTACTGAGTAGTATCTCCGGTCTGTGGACCGACGCCATCCGGTTGCCAATCTACTTAGCCTCGGATCTTCTACCGTCGAACATTTAGATGAACTGCGTGTTTCAAACCTTTTGTTGCCTTAAATTCATATGAAGCATTATGATTCGTCATTCAATGCGTAGGTACATCGTGCGTACATGCATAATGCTAAAAGTGAATAGCCCTTTCCAGAGGTAGTTTGGGCCTGGGTTTCATCACCACCAAATGTTCATAATGCATTCTTTCACTTATCTTTTACACTACTAATTATTACTTTTATAAATACGTTAATGTACCAACAAGTAAATTCTTATGGAAAACATGTCCTTACAATTTATGTTTTTAAATGTTAATGTCCTCCTGGCCGTTTCGAGCGGTGATAACGGAGATAACTTACGACAAGAGTTTAACTGCGCAGGAGGTGATTAACTGCTCAGGAGATATAATAGTGCCGTTAGTGTAAGTGGCAACACAGAAGCAATTTACTTACTTTTCCATCTGATGTAACTCATATACGATAGGATAAAAATGCATTGACAAAGATCAATAATTTATGTTTCGTATAAATATTGGCTTCGCCTACATTTTCAACCCAGGACCCATGGCTCGCCAATATGGTTAGCTAACCACTAAGCAACACAGGTGTCATATTATTCCAAAAAGCATTGTATCACTTTCGTTTAATATACAGACTAATAGAATATTTTTTTTTTTATATGTATAGATAAATATAGATAGGAGGTATACTCTTTTAAAATCCTATTTCTTGGTTAAAACGTCTAAGTATTTAGGGCTTCTTCAAAACAACCTGCGTCTGAACTATCATTAAGTATAAGAGATTGTAGATAAATCTGGTACAGAAGTATAAACGATTTATTCGATAAAATTAGCGTTTTTGGTTCATATCTAATCACAAGATACACATTTGGCAGCTTTGATTTTAGGATAAAACCGATATTATTTACATCGTCCCCATATATAAATAATAGCTGCGTAACTGAATTTGTCTTCACTTCCACCTGGTGCTTGCTGAGATACACAATAATGAAAAATTTAATAATACTTTTTGCATTAGTCTGTGGCGCATACGGTAAGTGATGAAATATTTTGTTACTTTTATTTTTATACGTAAATATCTTGTATGTGTGTAACTTTTGAACAACTACAACATATTTGTACTGTCGTACGGTTCATAGCTATGCTAGAATTCGATAGGTGGCACTGTAGAACTACTCATGTTCACAATACGAGGGGGTGTGTTCTGTCCTGCAATAAAAGTGTTGTTATACAGTGGGTGCCTTCGCATATAGGTATAACAGGGAATGAGGACGTGGATCATCTCGCGCTAAGTTAGCCACTGCAGATGGTATTGAAGTCAATTGTTTACCGTGGCTAACAGATGTTTTTAGTATAGTTAGAGAAAAATGTTTTAAAATTTGGAATATTTGAATGAGTGATCTTTAACGAAACGTGTCTGGTACAAAACAATTCAACCAACCTTTCCGAATGAAAAGACGAAATGAAAAGAGGTGAATGAAAAGGCGTGATTTGATTACAGTCTTAAGAAATCAATCTGGACATATTCCTTTGAACAATTTTGGATTTATGATGGGCAAAACTAATTCTCCATATTATTGCAGTCAGTGAACATTATAGAAGACGTACTTAACATTACCATGGAGTGCATACGGAATGAAACTCAAGACGTACTGCCTTATCACGGTATAATAATGTCGATATTTGTAACAGCCTTCTGGCATTTCCTGAATCCGAGAATGCGTTAGATGACAGGTAGATTAAGTTTATTTAATTATGTATCCGTAGACTTAAAGTTTTGTATGGCTTATCCGTACAGTGCATACAACTATGAGGATGACATGTTTGGAAAATACAAATACATAACAAACCCTCTATTAAATAAAGGAAAAAGAAATACGAGACGTTAAAAAAGTGAGAATTCGGTACAAACTTATAAAAAGTAATACTGGCTGGTAAAGCAGGAACATCAGTAATGTAGCTTAAAATGTAATTAAATCGTTTTTGGCTCAGTATGTGCTCTCCTTATGTGGGATAGTCAAGGGTAGTAATGATTGAATATCTCGATAATATTACGGGTACTTCGTATGCAGGACAAATATAAAAATTGCGCAAAGAAATCCTCGAGAAACGCCGAGGTTTATTTCACCAAGATAACGCCCCGGCTCACGAGTCCGCCGTTGTGATGTCTGCAATTTGAGGAGCGGAAATACTTGAGTATCCTTCATATTGACCATACCTTGCAGTTACTGATTTCTATCTATTTCCTAAATTGAAAGAGTATCTGAGAGAACAAGGATTTGATGATGTAGCAGTACTGGAGTTTATAGGTGCTCAGGAGACAGAGTTCTTTAGAAAGGAACATTGGAAGGGAACTTTAGAAAAAGACATTCCAAGCGAAGAATGAGAAAAAACATTTAATTAAAGTATATGTTGGTTTATTGCCCCATGGTCTGTGGCTGTGACCAAGTTATTAAGAAATAAAGAAATCAAATTCATCACATTAATGTCGAGCTGTCGAGCCAGCTAGTTGCATTATATAATTGTCTTTATATTCATCGGTCTATTTTTTTTTTTTTTATATGTATAGATAAATATAGATAGGAGGTATACTCTTTTAAAATCCTATTTCTTGGTTAAAACGTCTAAGTATTTAGGGCTTCTTCAAAACAACCTGCGTCTGAACTATCATTAAGTATAAGAGATTGTAGATAAATCTGGTACAGAAGTATAAACGATTTATTCGATAAAATTAGCGTTTTTGGTTCATATCTAATCACAAGATACACATTTGGCAGCTTTGATTTTAGGATAAAACCGATATTATTTACATCGTCCCCATATATAAATAATAGCTGCGTAACTGAATTTGTCTTCACTTCCACCTGGTGCTTGCTGAGATACACAATAATGAAAAATTTAATAATACTTTTTGCATTAGTCTGTGGCGCATACGGTAAGTGATGAAATATTTTGTTACTTTTATTTTTATACGTAAATATCTTGTATGTGTGTAACTTTTGAACAACTACAACATATTTGTACTGTCGTACGGTTCATAGCTATGCTAGAATTCGATAGGTGGCACTGTAGAACTACTCATGTTCACAATACGAGGGGGTGTGTTCTGTCCTGCAATAAAAGTGTTGTTATACAGTGGGTGCCTTCGCATATAGGTATAACAGGGAATGAGGACGTGGATCATCTCGCGCTAAGTTAGCCACTGCAGATGGTATTGAAGTCAATTGTTTACCGTGGCTAACAGATGTTTTTAGTATAGTTAGAGAAAAATGTTTTAAAATTTGGAATATTTGAATGAGTGATCTTTAACGAAACGTGTCTGGTACAAAACAATTCAACCAACCTTTCCGAATGAAAAGACGAAATGAAAAGAGGTGAATGAAAAGGCGTGATTTGATTACAGTCTTAAGAAATCAATCTGGACATATTCCTTTGAACAATTTTGGATTTATGATGGGCAAAACTAATTCTCCATATTATTGCAGTCAGTGAACATTATAGAAGACGTACTTAACATTACCATGAAGTGCATACGGAATGAAACTCAGAGACGTACTGCCTTATCACGGTATAATAATGTCGATATTTGTAACAGCCTTCTGGCATTTCCTGAATCCGAGAATGCGTTAGATGACAGGTAGATTAAGTTTATTTAATTATGTATCCGTAGACTTAAAGTTTTTGTATGGCTTATCCGTACAGTGCATACAACTATGAGGATGACATGTTTGGAAAATACAAATACATAACAAACCCTCTATTAAATAAAGGAAAAAGAAATACGAGACGTTAAAAAAAAGTGAGAATTCGGTACAAACTTATAAAAGTAATACTGGCTGGTAAAGCAGGAACATCAGTAATGTAGCTTAAAATGTAATTAAATCGTTTTTTGGCTCAGTATGTGCTCTCCTTATGTGGGATAGTCAAGGGGTAGTAATGATTGAATATCTCGATAATATTACGGGTACTTCGTATGCAGGACAAATATAAAAATTGCGCAAAGAAATCCTCGAGAAACGCCGAGGTTTATTTCACCAAGATAACGCCCCGGCTCACGAGTCCGCCGTTGTGATGTCTGCAATTTGAGGAGCGGAAATACTTGAGTATCCTTCATATTGACCATACCTTGCAGTTACTGATTTCTATCTATTTCCTAAATTGAAAGAGTATCTGAGAGAACAAGGATTTGATGATGTAGCAGTACTGGAGTTTATAGGTGCTCAGGAGACAGAGTTCTTTAGAAAGGGAACATTGGAAAGGGAACTTTAGAAAAAAGACATTCCAAGCGAAGAATGAGAAAAAAACATTTAATTAAAGTATATGTTGGTTTATTGCCCCATGGTCTGTGGCTGTGACCAAGTTATTAAGAAATAAAGAAATCAAATTCATCACATTAATGTCGAGCTGTCGAGCCAGCTAGTTGCATTATATAATTGTCTTTATATTCATCGGTCTATTTTTTTGTTTCAGGAGCATGGACGACTGGACTTCGAGGTATATTTTTTTTTTACTAAACATTTCGATCCGTTCTTGGGTCTGTTGATCGGAACGCAAAATACTGCGGTAAGCATAGCAGCGTATTTATTACACATACTTCGGCGCTGCACACTCGTATCGCAGTTACATGCGTTTCGATCAGCATACCGAACATATCTCGGAGGGTTTGCCCTGTGATTTGCCACTACACCGGTAGATGGATTAGTGAGCGCATTACTTGCGTACGGTACCTACGTTCTAGCAACGCGCCACATCACTACTCTGTGATATTAGGCTTCAACAAATTAGAACGGATTTTCAGCCATCATTCAATCGCTAGAGCCGAAGATAATTAATTGTTTACTAATAATGGTCGTAGATGGTCGTAGATCTTTATAGTCACTACAAAAGAAATTGCAAAATGTATAAAATTTTGTTGAAAAATTGGTACCGTTTACTTATTTCTTTTTCGTAAAAGATACTTATTCTAGATATATATACAAGTCATATGAGGAAGATACTAAATCTGGACAAAATAGTGAAAACATTTTATAAAAAAAATCATGTATGAATGATAATATATGTAAATAACATTATACGTAAGAGCTAATCGATCAAATTACCCGAATGTATATTAAATATGCTTTGTATAATTATAAACAAACAATACCTCAACACAGTATTAATATATTGCAGTGAAGTTCAACGTCGGTCTCTTTCCCGGAAGGAACTTCTTCTTCCCAATAGCTCGCACGGTGGAAGCGGCTTTGAAGGATGGCTGGACTAAACTGGAGCGTCCACCAGGTCCTCTGCCTAGCCTCGTCATGTACTGCTCAGGAGACCGGATAATGTGCGCATTTTTCGATCAAAACAACAACGTTGCTGGTTTGCAAGTAGCGGTACGTTTTATATATATTATTATCGTCATTATCATTACACTGCGAGTGGGCCTCCGGTTACCTCGCTCACCGAGCGAAACGTAGAACTTGCCCTTCTTCCTTATTCTTCGTGGTACTACTAGCAGCAAAAGCCGCCGCTTGGCTCTGTCACGTACGACGAAGTATCGATTTGTCAACTATCGGAAATGTATTTAAATTTTTTTCTTTTCCGCAAGTGATGTTCTCCCGGTAAATTCACTTAGACATCGTCTATTTGACCCTTCACGTGTAAATAAAACTACCGATTTTTTGTTGTTGCAATACGTCAAGAATTACCCAATAGGAAGTCACCCCCGCATCTTTCTGATGACGGTTTCTGTGATAAGCTCAGAGGCTGGGTTATCACAGGTGTCGAACCTTGGACAGTCTCTATTTTTAGTTTATATTGACGAGTAATCGTCTGTATAAACTAAACTTCTTTTTAAAATGACGACACCGTAATTTCGATAACGTTTCTTCTTAGTTTGTGTGAAAAATTTATTGGGCGAAAGAAAAACTAGAGGTTTTAACTTATTTACAATAGAGCTTGTGAGTTCAACTATTTCAAGGAATCCTTAGGTATCAACCTAGATAATAGTTTAGATGGAGAGCGTACGTTGCGAAGCTGGCAAACAAATTAGGATTTGCAGTATTTACTGAGCGTATTATTAGGCAGTAATATCGACAGCTAAATTAGTGAAACTATATAATAAATAATATTATATAAATTAATCATTTGTTTGCGGGGAAAAAATCCCAATTAATTTCATAGGATGGAATTAAATTTCCTATACGAAACTTATTAAACAGTTATTCGTTTCTTATCAATATTTTAAAATGGATAACTTTTTACGGTATTATAAAGAAAAAACTGAATTAAATCCTATTAGGTACCGCAAGACGAGATTACTGGTTCTACCCTGGATTGGACCACTCAAGGCTTCAAACAATGGACTTCTGTAACCGCTGCTAACGAAACTAAAACTTTCTGGACCATTCAACAATACTACGTCTCCGAAGGTAAGATTAATTATTTCATAGCCAATTGTATGAAGACTTTTTTGTAAACGTGACCCGAAAGCTGTCGAATTATCTGACGACGACCGACGTGGTGACAATCGGAATTAAACGACATTAATAAGCAGCAAATGTGATCATGTTAGGCGTATACGAGCACAATATGAAAGTGGCGCAATCACTCTATTCACAGATCATCATTGGTAGTATTATTAGCAGTCACAATAGAGCTACACGACTTACAAGCTGTGTTTTAGCTACTACTCGTAACTACAGCTCTAGGGCGGTTATCGAGCTGGTTTGTCACGCACGCACACGCCGCATTCTGTATCACCATGTTTTTAATTTAAACGTTATTAGTTGATATATCACATAATAACTTGTTGCCTGCAGAGATTGACTTTGGGATTAGCGACGCAACATGTACACTGACAACTGATCAGTCACACTCTCATACATAACACTGGAGTACGCAAACTTCACAAATATACACTTAAGCCTTCTTGTATGTAACCGTTCCTCTTTGCGTGATATAATCAAGTATTTTTAAAATAAAGAATCTATAGATATTATAATTTTACACAGACAGGTATTCATGATTCATATAGAAATAATGATATGAATAGAAATTAATATTTTGAAATATATGTAACAGAGTCTTTAAAGAAGAGCACGGAAGAGCGCAGCCGGGCATCCGCAAGGTCGTCGGACTTACTGCGGGAAGGCGCTCTGTGGGTGCCGAGCTTCAACGGCGAGCTACTGAGGATCTCCAGCAACGCTGACGAAATAGACAAAAACTCAATTTTCACACGTCAAGCATGCATTCCTTGGATGGGTGAGAATGTTTAATATATACAACTACTACTATTAATTAAACCTTATTATAAATTGATTTAATTAGAATGTCATACACCAAATATTAAAAATACTTATTTATCAAGGTAACAAAAACTAAAAATTTTCCTGCGACTAAACTATTGTATTTAATTGATATTTTGTATAGGACTTAGAAATTATTTGTAGAATTTTAGGTTAATTTAAATGTCTAAAAATTATTTGCTTTAATTTTTTTACTCAGGTCGTCACTACTACTACAACATGACATCAGAGACTACTTGCACATCTGAGACCCTGTCACCGTGGTTCCCGCTGGTGCACTCCGGTGAGCTGATCGGCATGGGCCTGATCATGCACGGCAAGCTGTCCCCAAAGAACCACGACAAGGATTGGTTTGAGACTCCAGGCGCCGTGGCTGTTCGGGTAAATTTAAATTATAATTTAAACTACATTTGACTTTTCGCTGTATCGAGCGACTAATCCCCAAATCTCGCGACCTTTCTCACCTTTGACAGTTTATAAAAAATTGGTTCAGAAGTTCTCACCGTCCTCTTACGTCTTCAAGGCCGATATCCGAAGTTTGCCGGGATCATTACAAAAATGTTTCCTATATCACACGGCTACTATTTTATGCTCAACCACGTTACACTGACATAACGAAATATAATATAGATATATAATTTAACATAATGTAGTTAATACGCTTTGGATAAACGAAACCATGTTAAAAAATAAAACGTTGATTGTATGGGTGAATAATGTACTACAGATTTTTTTTGTGCATTTATGTATGTATATATTCTCGCCTTGTTCTCAACGGGTTAGGCAGAGAAAATCTCCTTTCACTTGCTACGATCCTGACATGTCTTTCGCTTCTTCCACTTTCTTCAATCTTCGCATGCATTTTTTGTGACAGGCGGTTAATGCCTTTCTAAGTCTTATTTAAATAAATGTTATTCTTTTTCCAGGCTATCGTGCCCAGAGGACCAACTTGCCTATACAACCTGGCTGACAACCCTGGCATTATTACCATGCACTTCTACTACGTCGCGACACCCTGGTTCATCGGTTGCCTAGAAAATTAGTTAATTTTAAATGTTTTTATAAAATAAATACCTAAACTACCGAAATAAAGAAGGGAGTGAGAAAGCATCGTAATTTTTACTTTTATCCCTAAAAGATCATTCCTCAGGATATATATTTCAGTGGCATGAAAAGGTGCAACACCTCCCAAGAAGTTTAAGGTGTCACAATCAGTCGAAAAACTTATGGCTCTTGCACGACAATGCGCCCGTCCACAACAATCGTGTTGCATTGGCTGCCCTGCATATGTTGGGCTTCGATATTTTAAATCTACCACCCTATAGTCCAAACCTGGCTCCGAGTGATTATTACCTCTTTCCAAAATCTTTTTTCATTTTTTGGTTTGTGGAAAGCTTGGTGGAAAGAATTCTTACACCGATGAAAAAGTTAAGGAAGCAGTTTTCTCGAATTTTTCCGACAAGGAAAAAACTTTTTTTTATGAGGGAATAAATAAACTAATCATAAGATCTCAAAAATGTATTCTTATTGCAGGCGAATATATTGAAAAAGAAAAATATTTTTTTTTCCCTCCTTGTCTCCCATTCCGCGAACTTAAGAACAAACGCCCTCACGTAAGGTTTTTAGTTTGAAGCTGACCTTAAGTTGGACGAACGGTACTAATTTAAAAACGTGTTCTCTTTCGTCCCACTAAAGTTCTTAGTGGAACAAACGGTGGCACTCGTTTAGGTGCCTGTGCGTGAATTATAGCCCTGTGACGCCATGTAACCAACGTACGTGAGAACGTAGTAATTATATGCTTATTGCCAGACCGCTAGCACTGGACTTCTAATAAAATGCAACGATTAACTCAGTCTGGGATTTAATGGAAATGGAAATTTTTAGAAACCGACTCGCATAGGAAATTAAAAAAAATAAGCAAAATGTTTTGTCACATTTATATTTACAATCCCAGTAACAAGTATCACACGTCTGTCACTCGGCCTACGGATTTGCATTTGGCACGACTCACCACAACTGATCTAACTGGCTTCCGCAACTGACGTTTGGCACCTCCGGGAAGTGGCATGTGACGGGTGGCGAGGCTCATCACCGATTTGCTCTCGGAGATTGCCATGAGATTTTCAAGAATTTTCCTTTCCTCTTACAACACCCACGGGACGAAATGAATGGCACATTCTTACGTCGCTACCTCACGACTAATAATAAACTTCGTGAAAATAAAACTCAATTTAATTAAACACATATATTATTTATGTACCGACTCCAGTAGGTGCTTTATGTGAACGTTTCTTAAGTTTTTGCTGACGTCGTTTGAGATGGCGTTGGATTCGACCAGTACCCTCTTTCTTCAGCTCCTCATATTGCTTAACCAACGTCTCTACACGAAGTTCCGCTATAAATAAATAAATAAACTTATTACCATGATTAATAGACTAGCTGAGACTCGCAACTAATTAAGGAACGAGTTTATTGTTTAAAACTTATAAACCTAAATGCCGATTTAAAAAAAACTTCAAAATCTTAGGTCTCTCCATACACCTTTCACCTATTTTGGGATGAATTTCCAGAAAATTCTTTCTAAGCAGATGCCTACACCCTGTAAGAAATCTACATGGCTAATTTCAAGTTTGTAGGGTTCATATTTTCGAAGATTTCATGGTAAATTGCTTTTATACACATAAAAACAAAAAATAGGAAACCCTAGAGAAAAAGAGAAAGAGCATGCAAAAGCAATGTCATCTTCAGTTGGGTCCTCTGAAACTAATAATTCACCAATTCACATAAAACCCTCAAAGATTGGCAGTTGGTCACGTGCACAAACAGACAATAGATTTAGTTTATTAGCAGTTGTTACACTTTCATTAAGACATTTTAACAACTTTTAATCATCAATAGTGCAGATTGTTAGTGCAACATAAGATTAAAAGCCTGTGGACGAATATCGATAAGTATGTAAATAAATGTGTCTAAATCCAGATCAATAGAATGCAGGTGTTAAAAATGATAAAATTATTAATTATCTAGTCTTAAGTCTATTAAGCTAAACGGTCCCAATTATAGAGGGAAATACGAAAAATACTCAAAAACGACATCACAAATAAAAAGTTTTAATAATTCTTCTTCTTTTAATTTTAGTAATAAAAGTATTTCGTGGCATAATAGAAGTGCCAGGACTTTAATGTGAATTTCAGCAGTAAAAGTTTCTCACTTATCCAGGAACCAGTTAATCAGGTTTCTCTGTATATAGATTTATTGGTAAATATTTTAGCCCATAAAATTATAGATATTTCTGAGAAGTTTTAATGGATAAATAGAAACACTAATAAACATACTGGATGGGGTGACATTAAGCATTCATCATACAGACATGGAGGCTACACTGTTATTTTAAAGTCCATGTAATTACGAATTAATGTCAAAATCAATATAGCTTTTAATCAACAACAGCCTTCAAGAGTACACTGCTGATATCAGCCATTCTTTGTAAGCACCAGTAGAAGTCTGGTATGTATAATCGAGTTTGGTACCTCGAGTTTGATTTCTACAGACAAGCTATGGGGCATCCTAGCGCCCCATAGCTAGTCTGTAGAATTCAAATTCAGCTTCTTCCATGAATTTTGTCGATGATCGCCAGAGCCGATTATTAACTCATAGTCCTCAGGTGAGGTTCACATTTGAACAAAGATGACGTATTCCATTTGACAACTGATAAATACTTACACTTATTCTTAAAGTAGGGCTGTTTGCCTTCTCTGTACACCTTCTCTACTTCTTCCTTGTGTATTTCCATTTTCAGTTGTTCGACTCTTGCTTTCCTACCGGCTTTGTGTTGTTCATTTAGCCTTTGTAGCAGACGTTTCAACTTTAAAACTTTATCTGGATCAGTGGTTTCCTTAAGTTCTGCTCTTATAGCTTTTATGTCTTGATAACGGATTTCCGCAAGGAAGTTGTAGTTTTCAGCAAATTGTTTCTTATCAAATTCACCACACAAAGAGTCAAATCTAAAAAAATAACAAAGATACTCTATTACACACTAAAGTGTTTTGTAGGCCTCCATAAAGAATGTATCAGTGCGATCCTTAGCCACTGAAAGTAAGTGTTGACTGGTTGATATATCAAACACCAGTAAACACTTACTCATTAAAAGTACTATCTATTTCTTTAGGAAAATTACTTGAATCTTTTTGTTTCAATCAAAAAGATTTTCATACCTTGGGTCTCGAATTTCTATTTTCTTTACTGTTTTAGTGACATCCTTCAACATTCGGACAGGTCTCTTTGAACTCATCTCTCTAGGTCTATTTTTGTTTTCTCGTTTAAAAACTTTGGGTGCATTCCGTAAATTATCTTTTTTCCCAAAAACAACTTCTTTGTAAAGTTTCGCGCCAATTTTTTCTTTTAACTTCTGAAGATCTTCGAATGATAAAGATGATAATTCATTTTTAATAGCCAACTGTAAATTCAATTATTGTAATAGTAAGTTATCAACAAATAAACATTCAAAAATTAACATACCGAGATTAAAATAAAACTTACTCTATCGGGGTCATTTTCTTCACAATCAGTCATTACACTTAGATAAATTAGATTAATACACAGTAAATATTAATTACGTAGATTATTTTATATTTATACGAACGCAAATATAACCTAAAATTATATTACTATGCATGTAAAACTTTTTTAATGTATATATTTATTTAAAATTTTGTATGGCATTGGCTACAAGGCAGGTCACAAAAGTTTTAGTTAACACAATTTTAGTATAACATAAATTACATATTTTTTTTATTATATACCTTTTAACGCCAACCTTTTTGTTTTGCTATGCACTGTTCACACAGGGAATAACTTGTTAATAACCATCCAATATTCACAATTGACGGATTAATTTTTTTTCAAAATTCTTTTAATTTACATACTTCATGTTCATGTTATACTATTCAACAACTGTAGTTCTCTGGAAGCTATTGAAAGTGCCTTCATATAGACTTTGTCCAGTGTGAGTCCAGAGCATAAATGATCATTCCTCCAGATAACAGAAATGTAGAGATAAAGAGGGTCAATACTTCGTTTAAATTGGTAGTAAAAGAGAATTAGTCAGCATTTTAAGCAACAAACCCTCAGTCTCTTTGATGAAACCAACATTATGCAAGTTGGTTGCTTGGGAACTAGAAAGTTTATTTTTAAATTGCCTTAAATTATCTACCATGGCAGACCTGTCGCAAGTCTGAATTAAATTATCTGAACTGACGTAATACGATGTCGTATCTTTGATCTTCAATTCATTGTTAGTTTTGCAATCTTCAGTGTAGCAAATAAGTTTCTTGGATCGCATCCATTATGTATAAATAAAGCCAAAGATAACATAAATATATATTTTTAAATTAAAAAAGGAATTTTCTACCACGCACTTCGACTTTGTCAAATCAACTGTCACCGTTACAACTTTCAAGAAAAGAGCCTATTCGTTCCTTAAAGGCCAACTGCGCATCTGTAGCTCCTCTGGTGTTGTGTATGTCGATGGTCATTTAGCATCAGGTGAGCCGCATGCTCTTTTTCGTTTGCCCTCTTCTATAAAAAAAAAAAATTATCACTACGTTTTAAATAAAAAAAATTACAGTTTTGTTTTGCATTTTATTATTTATTTATATTGAAATTAAAACGATTGTTATGATTAATTCGGACCAGGATATTCATATGAACACACATGGCACAGACTACTAAGTGGTTAACAACAAAATATTGCAATTCTCTCGAGGTGATCAAGATCATTCGAGATCAGAAAAACTTTCACCATGGTTTAACACATTTAGATTTTTAAAATGTACGCTAGTGGCGGAATCTGAAATTACTATTTTAGATTTTTTCAAGTTAATCAAATTTTTAAATTTATCGCAAAGAAATTTTTCCATTTCTACTTTTAAGTGTAAAAAATCTTCCGTGTCTGTCAAGCTATCTTGATAATCAATCTTGATTGCTTTTAATTTTAATTGTAGTCTATTCACTCTTTCTCTAAGATGTTTGTTTATTTTAAGTAATACTTCAATAAAATTTGGATTTTCAGTTTCACCAGTGAGAGTTTTGTCCAAGTCCAAGGGTAGAAATCCCTCTATTATTACTGATAATTCTAACTTTCTTTTCCAATAGAAAAATCCGCTTTTAAATTCGTAAGTATAGTCCTCTCTCTGCTCTCTTAAACACTGCTTTACTCTCGCAAAATATACCTCTTCAGTCATTAGTAAATTTTTGCTGAAACTTGTCAATCGATCTGGTGAGAAATTTCCTTTCCAAAGTTTATTTTTTGTATGTATATACATTTCAAAAGAATTACTTAACCAAACGATGAACAAATAACAAAGTCCATTTTGGGTATATAATTCAGTTATTGTTAAGGCTTCATCTAGATCCATTTACTGAAATTACACGAGCTCTTGTGTATCTTAAATTTTTGTTAGATTGTTATGTCGAGGTTACCATTTCGATGAATTTGTAAAAAGGAAGTATATTTTTGATGTGATTTTTGACGTTAAAAATTTGCTCTGGAACGTTAATAAAATTATAGGTTATATACAAACCACAGGTTAAATACACACTTAACTTACTGTACGCAGGCCCGCCGCGATACGTCTGAACACTCGCATGCATTATTGAGTATCCATCCGCAACCATATCCATCCTCTGTTTGCCCTCACTAGGTTGTTAATGTTATCTTTTACTTAGAGGTAAACATTTTTTTTTCAAAGTCAAACCATTTATTGCCATTACTAGGTATATTGAAAACGTAGTCTTATTAGGTAATTATATTTAACCTAAATAAGCAACAAAAACATCAGTGACATTATCGGTTTCAATACTCATTCTAGGTTATACACGAGAGTTCAAAACAAAAACAGACTTGACCTTGACTTGAGCCAGCCAGGTAAACATTTCTTCATAAATTCAAGTTGATTCGCCAATAACACTCTTTGACGGACTTTATGCTCACCTCACGCTATCCTCCAACGTTTGGAGAGTAGGGTGCCAAAAAATAGTCTCATTATTGCTTATGAATTCCGATTGTATGATCTCTTTTCAGAGAAGATTATGCGCATTTTGATCTGATTAACACGTGACTTTGAACACATATTTTACGTGGTAGAGCCAAGCAGCAGTTTATGCCGCTGCTCGAATGGACCGGTTCGATCGGGGTGGTACCACGGCCTCACAGAATACCGGCGTGAAGTAGAGGCATCATGTGCTTCTCCGTTTCGTTCGAAGAGTGAGGTAACCGAAGGCTCCTCCCCTCTCCCCAAATATTCTAAAAAGCCGGCCTCGCACCTGCAGCTCTATTGGTGTTGCAGATGTAAGTGGGTGTCGGTAATCACTTATCAGGTGAGCCACTTGAATGTTTACCAACTTTCCCATAAAAGAAACTTACCAAGTATTTTGACGGCATTAGCACCATAATATTGATTTCAAATAAGTTTTATTATTTTATTTAGCTCATTCGGCCTGCTGCAAACAAGCAGTGCACTTGTGCTTTAATTTTGTGGATATCCATGTAGCATACTTTCAGTTGCCCATATGACCATATATTTTATTTTCTTTCGATACCTACGGAGTTACATTCATCTATTTTTTCTCCGTCTGAGGAACCTTATTATGAAACGGTAATAAATTGTTAAAAATATACAAATAGGATTTGACACACTATATTATTCTCCTTATATTGAAGAATATATGAATTTTCATTAATTAATTTTTATTTTATTTCATTCGGGATCAGAAACCGCAGTTCCGTCGTCTGCGGAGTTTTCAAGCTATACGTGCTGCAAACTTTTTAAGACATGTAGTAATAAGAGTTTGTTTTACGTATATCTCTTCCCTATAACTAGCATAATACCGTTAAAAAAAATTACGTAAATATTAAGATTATTTTAAGATATTAGAGAAAATAAATTAAGAACTGTCATTTATTTTCTTAGATAAATTTAATAACAGAACAGGTTTCTTTAATAACAGAAATACAATTCGGAAATAAACAGAAAGTAATGCAAACATATTCACTCTATAATATTTTATTTTATTTATATTATAATTTAATGTTTTAAACATTTAACACCAATATGTACCTTAAAGCATTTTAAATCGATTTATCGTGGCAATCGGTTACTTGGGCTACCTTTATGCTTGGTTACATCTGTAGCAGGTTAGTATTTTTAAGGTTAAGTGTCAAAATTGATTGTTTACCTAGCGATGTTTATTTCTAGCTTGTATTATCATAATTACTTTTTCTATCAAAAGTTGTGTTTGATTACCTAATCAAGTAAACTGGTGGAACATACCTCACCTCGTAAGTCGCTGGCGATTACTAAAAAACACCCTAACGGAAAAGAAGCTTACCTAGCCACGGACAGATCTGTAGGTAATATATAAACGTAATATGTATGTGTTAGACACCACATAACATACATGAAATTTTCCAAATAATGGTTATAAACTACATCGGAACCCACTCTGGAAGCAAATATACAGGCAAACGACTTGCGACTTTGTTTTATACAAATCAAAGAAAAATTACGGATTAAAAGAGAATACAAATTTGATTTTAAATACTTAAATGCTCTTTGTACATATTAATTTTTTTTCTGTTGCTGTGTCAGGTACCTTTTTTTCTCTTTAATATTTGTAAACCAAGATGAATTTGTATCCAGAAGAAGATACAACTATCACTAAATTTGATATAAATGGGAAAGTGATTTTTATAAAGATATGTTGGAAAAAAACAGTAAACAAGTTGTTTGAAATAAAAATTTTGGATGATAATAATAGTTGGACTGGTTATTTTGATGCTGAATTTGCAGAACAGTGTAGAAAAAACGTAGATGAAAATGAAGAAGACTACTTTGAAAATGTCAAAACGTGTCTAACAAGTTGTAGCAACATGTATGTATATGAGTTTACAAATATTTCAGAAGATGAAAAAACTGCAATTTTTAAATGGAAAAAGAAGTTCGAAGGTACTACTACAGTACTGGTTCACGGTTCAGTGCAACTACATCGCGATACCATAACTGAGGGTAAAGACACATTATTTGATATCCTTCTAAATGAAAACAAAATACAGAAGTTAATAATTGCAAAAAATAAACAAATTAATGAAGAATTAGTGTTGGAGGTGGATAAGTTAAAAGAAGAATTAATTAAGTTTATGGATATTAAAGATTCCCAAGAAGATAATTTATATGGCAAATTTATATCACTGTTAAATACTAAAAAGAGAAGGATACAACTTTTAGAAGATCATTTGCAAAACTGTCAAACTATTAATAGGGAATAATATTTGTAAAAAGTGCAATTACTGATAGTATGAAAAATTCAATGTACTTGTACATATTATTCATCTATAATTCAAAGAAAACCAACTACCAATATTCAATAATTTATTACAAACTTTCAATACAAAATGTATTTAGAACTCAATATTTATTTCATTAGTAACTTCTTCCAAACAATGTTATAAACTTTGGCTTGGTCTTGCATGAGGGATGTATACAACAATCTGTACTAGTAAGCTCTTTAGGTTGCTTGAAGGGTATACAGAGGGACTTAGCGCCCATAGCAGGAGCCTTCATCTCTGCAGTAGGATCATCATCTGTCTTTGCACTATCACCTTTGATACGATCTTCACAAGGTATATCACCGCAGAATGGAGCAAGTAATAAATGTTTTTGTTCCAAGGCTGCAATGAAATCTTCCCATTTATTCACTAATGATAGACGTGAATCCCTCTCTTTCGTAGCCCTGTAAAAAAATTGGTTTCAAGCTTTACAATTCCTTTCTACTATGTAATTTTTTGATAAATGAAATGATTAAAGGTAATTACAGTAAGATGTGGACACTAACTATGAAGATCATACATATTACAGCACCTAATATATACAATAACATGTGTTAAAGTATCTTAAGATGCTCCAAGATAAAATTTATGCCATTGAATTATATGATGAGCGGTATGACAGAATCTGCTCTAAGATTACATGTAGATCATTGTGTCTTTGCTGTGTGCAACACCTGTAACTCAATCATTACAGATTTTGTGTAATAATCATACAAAGACAGAGTGGCATAGCATTTGGCAGGCATTTGTTAAACATTTCAGTTTTTTTACATTTTGAGTAGTTAAGTGAAAATATTTAATTTCATTCAATTTTTTTGAACAATAGGACTTGTCTAAAAAAACATACTTCAACTATAATACCAAATAATATTTATAGAGCTACAACGGTGGCCTGTAAAGTTTCCGATTTTAACGTAAAGCTGCACACATTGAATCAAGATTTAGGCATGACAAAGGTGTCCGCGAGTTGGGATGGGAGCACCGAGTGAGAAGTGTGTAGACTTAAGGAGATTATGTAGATATATGTATATATGTAATATCTTGTATCTTTGTTACGTCAGAAACTTTACCTCGTACCCTCGTATAAGACATGTTATATGATCAATAAGCTAAATGCCTTAGGTATTAAATATAAACAAAGTGAAATGAAACTTTTTTCTACCCTGGAGCAATCATATGTACCTTTCAAACATCTCACTGTGGGTCTTCTCTAGCAATGCAACGAGCTCTGTTGCGACCACATCCCGCTTGATGGTGCGCTTGTCGCCCGTGAGGCGCCGCACGGCCACCACCTCGCCGCGTGTCATGTCTTTAGGGCCCAGCTCTACGCGAATCGGGACACCCTAGAGATTGATAAATCAAAATAAATAAAACGGACATGAGTGATTTTGGAGCGTTTAGATTTATATAGTACACCTTTCGTTTTTCTTATACATAATAGAACATCTAGATTTGACGATTTTAAGTGGCAAATGTCAATCTTACATGAACATTTATCGGTTTTGAAGTGTGCCCAAAGTGCTTTTAAACAAAGATGTGTAGTGTAAATGTACAAGAACTTTTCTTTTTAGCACTTTAATGCTTCTGCATCAGGTTTTCCAAAATGTTTAACAAATTCTCCACACTGGTGTGGAGCACTATCAAAAATTAAATCTTTAATGAAGCGTGTGAAAATGTTAACAACCCTCTTACCTTTAATTCCCAATGATTGAATTTCCACCCTGGGGAGTAATTATCTCTATAATCCCCTTCCGCTCTGATTCCAGCCTTCACCAGGTCATCCACCAGCTCCTTGCACGTGTCTATCAGGTTCTTCCGTTCTTCAGCCGTGCTGGAAGCGGTAATACCACAAGGCACCACGATGGTTTGTATTTCCGCTACTCGGGGAGGCAATACTAAGCCTCGATCGTCGCCGTGCACCAATATCATTACGCCTGGTCAAAGTATATGATGTTATTGATTATGTCTTACTGTACAATGACCGATTGAGGAATGTTTCTCGGTAGCTACAACGCTAAAGGACAGACTCATGTCAGTTAAGTATTTAAATAACCTAAATATCAGTAGAACCATTGTCTGTTTGGTTGTTGCTTTGACACTACAATAAAATAGCAAAATGTACAAGACGACATGTTCGACATACACGTATATTCGTGACGCTTGTGCGTAAGATCGCAGGGAGGATTAGAAGCAGTTTCACGGACATTGGGTTCACTGTAAAACCAGACGAAAACAAATATTTATCTTTTTTGTATCAGGCATTTTACAGCACAGAACCACTTTATTGAAATTAAACGAATTTTATCGCGTATAGCTTGAATTTGTTAATTCCTGACATTTCGAATGAGACTGACTACAGCACCCATAATATTAATTAAATAAGGTTATATTATATTCTTTGATAGTCGAGAGGGAACAGGTGTTTCCCGTCGACTCGTCATCGTCAGTTCAGCCAGCCTTTTCCGCTATTCCATAAAAAAATATATAGAAAATTCCTTTTTAACAACACAACAGTAGTTACACTGCTGTTAGGCGGCAGAAATGGGTAAGAGGGTGGTACCTAATCAGACGACTCCCTACGCAATGAAGGAGCTTACCGCGTTAAGCGCCTCGTTCGTTCTTCAGCAGAGTGCACCGCGAGAATGCGAAATTAATATTTTCTCTGATAAAACATGACAGTCAAAACAATAGATGATCTAAGTTTACATCATACATACCAATAGTTCTAGTGGTGATGCCCCACGAGTTCTGGTATACGTAATTCTTCTCTTGTGTATCTGGATCGTCGTACACTATCTCGAACATCTTCGAGAAGTTTTGGCCAAGATGGTGACTGGTAGCACCCTGTTTATAGCGGTAAGCAATTCTTGAACCTTACATTGAATTTTCAAAACGATAGTTTTAAATAATGAATATGTATAATTAAGATAATCCACGAAACTTTAGTGTTCTGCCTGCTGAGTCTACGCTTTAGAGCTGAAATCTCAGTCGACATTAATATTTGTGCAATCAAATTACTGATTTTAAATATGGTTTTATGGTACATAGAGTCATTATATAATTCCGTTTGTAACTACAACTCCCGTACAATTTAATTTAAATTATGAGACAGTTATGTATAAAATCCCTATCCGGGGTCTCTAGTAATTTCTTATAATTTTTCCTTCTTGTCTTCGAGAATAGTCCGAGTAGAAGGATGTAAACGGAGAAAAATGTAAAGCCCACAATAGTCTCATATTTGGACACGAGCCATGTTTTTTTTTGTTAAACGTCGTATAAGAAAAGAATACCTGAATGCCGCGTCCGCTGGCAGGCACGTATGCCTCCACGGTGGTCGTGTAGTCGGCTCCCGCGAATTTTTCCTTTTCCGTTTTGCGGCCCTTTATCACAGGGATCGCAAGCAGCTCTTCATATATTTGCGCGTATAGGTCTACGAAAAGAATATACATTGGAAGAGTTAGATAACAAATTTTGCTACAGCCTACTTGTTTATACACTTTCAGATGTTCTTAAAAATAGTGCTGTTAAAAAGAGAAAATTTGTATCGTATTTCAAAATTTTAGCTTTTCTTTTATGGGAACGGGGCAAATGACCAAGCGGTTCACCTGATAAAAAGTCACCAACGCCCACATACATCTGCAACATCAGAGGAACTGTAGGTGCGTTACCGGCTCTTTATGGATATTTAGGGAGGGAAAAGTGGTCCTCCGGTTACCATAACGACGAACGAAACGATATTCTGCCACGCCGTGGTACTCTACCCCGGCTGAGCTGGCCTATTCCAGCAGCAGCAAAACCCACCGCTTGCCTTTACCACATGTAAATATCTATTATGTTACCTAAAATTTGTAGAACTTCTTCGCCGGCTTCCTCGGCCGTGCGGAACGCCGTGTGACCCTCTTGCCAGAGAAACTCACGAGTGCGCAGGAATGGTTGCGGCTGCTTAAACTCCCATCTCTATAAATTAAAACACAAATTGTATTACTTTCGTACAGCAGTTTAAAAATTGTAATAGATAAAATGATTAAAAAATTAGGTAATACGAAAGAATATCTTTTATATCAGCTTCGATTTCTTTGACAATACCGATTGTATATGGTAATCGGATAGTATTAAAATTAAGCAAGATTAAGTACAGGGGCTACTCTGATAGAACAATAAATTAAGGGCTCGGGAGAAAAAAAGGTAAAAAAAAAGATTTTACAATCTGGTCACTAGTACATCATTACTAAATTCAGGTCCATTAAACGTCACTGGTGGTACGTGGCTGCCGTGCGGTAGTACCACAGGGTTAGTCACTGGACAGTGCTCTACTTACGACCACGTTGTTCCACTGGTTGAGACGGTAGGGCAGGTCGCGGTGGCTCTGGATCCAGCGCGCGTACGCGGGGTACATGGCGGTCTCGGACGTGGGCCGGATCGCGATGTGCTCGGCGAGCTCGGAGGAGCCCGAGTGGGTTACCCACGCCACTTCCGGTGCGAAGTCTGCGATGTGGGTCTTCTCACGCTCCAATGCTGCCTAGACATGGATAAACAATAATTAGTATCAAAATCTTAACTTTACTTGTTCGAAGTTGCGAGAAATGGTGTCGAAAAAGTAATTTGTCGCATGCGCTATAAAGTAACCACGCCCTACTCAGTGCGAGTGCCAGATGCTGCCTAATGCGCTTGTATATAGATTTTCAATATTGTTTTAGCATTTTGTATTTATTTAGCGTTTTTAATAAACTTACCTTAGACACAAATATGGGGAAGTATCCATCTCTGACGCCGAGTTTTTTCAACTGCGGACTGAGGAAGTTCCTTATCAGATCCCATATACTGTAGGACCACGGACGCAGGATGTAGCAACCGGAAATGTCATAGTAATCTATCATCTCCGCTGTAAGAAAAATAGATAATTATTGGTTTCTATATTGCTACGACATTATTCGTTTTTTTTATTTTATGATAGTTCCACTATAATAGCTAATGATGAATTAAAACTACATTACTCACATTTAGTGATAACCTGCGAGTACCATTCGGGAAGGTCTTTGTCCTTGCTGGCCTCCAACCCCAGCCTGGTTACTTTCTTCACACCCGAGGATGACTCCACTTTGACTGGCTTAGGAGACTAAAATAAAACGTTACAAATCATCCAAGTGCACAAAATTCTAGATTTAATTTTTTAAAGAGAATCATTCCACATGAATTGTCTACCACTACTACGTCAGCCTATATCTATCCACCACTGAACTTAGTTCTATCCAAGAAACCGCCAGCAAAAGGCTTTTGATATTGGTTTGCCTGCACTCAAGACACAGGACAAGCGGGTTGGTGAAGCGTAGTCCCGGTGGGTAAGCCTAGTGCTATATAATGCTGCTTTTCTTCACCAATTCCTGGAATTTGGGTTCGGATAAATACTGAATCAATATATCGCCATCATTCGGTCCCCATAGCCTCGTTACTTAGCCAGCAGGATGCACCGCGTGCAGGCGAGGTTGACATTTAGAGAAAGTGATGGTAAATCTGCCTAACACAAACACATTGCGTAAAAGTTTAGTGCAAAAATGTACATGATGCATTAAAAAGACTGGCTATGTGCGAGTCGGACTCGTGCACTGAGGGTTCGGTATAATGACACAATAATTTGTATAATACGTATATTATTTACTAAAAAAAAATTGTGTTTTATTTCATTTACTTCGGAGACCTAGGCGCTAGCTCGACTCGCAATTGTGTGTGTTTGTTGTTTTACTTTTGAGCTTGCACTATCATTGAAGCTTTATGTATTACGGCTTAATAATAGAGCTCCTTACGGAACCCTAATAATGCAAAAGAAAAGTCTCAAGAAACGTCAGTCTGGACGAGTTGATGCATTGAGGTCTTGTAGAGAAGGTTAAATTTACATGATTTTTTTTATCATTATGACAAAGGAAATTTTCACTCACGGGTTCTTTAGCCATGGCCTCCTTTTTTACTTCTTTGGGCTTCTCCTTCTTCTCTTTAGGCTTGGCTTCTCTTGGTTGGGCAGGGACAGCAAACGCTTTGCCGGTTTCAGCTTGGTATTGTGCTTTTAGCTCTAGAAGCTTCTTAACTTCTGCGTCGATAGTAGTCTGCGAGAGTAATGTAATATCTTCGTAGATTATACACGTAAGTATATTATGTATGAAACGTAATGAATGCCTTGAAAATCTTATGGCGAACTCCGTCACGTTTTCATCATCATATCATCTCCCAGACAGGTAAAACTGGGCCGTGTAAGCCCGATTGGCTACACCGTGTCGTGCTTGTTGGAAATCCGTAACCTCTGCTTACCCTTAGACAGGTGTGATTGTTAAGACAAACAAGTATACGGTTTTGCCGTGGCTCATTTGACGGCCGAACTGGAAGATTATGCACGCGGGAAAAGCCACAGGCGTTAGCTATTTTAAAATATATAACCGTTGTCAACTGTCATGGGTGATAAAGGCGCGTTGCGGAATGAGGAGGAAGTATTTATTACGTGGTGTTCGAGACTACAACTTCGAAACTACAAAGGAGATTCCATACAACACTCTAATATTGGTTACCTTATCCGCTTTGTTAGTCTTCAACTCCCTGACACGGTCTCCCTGACGGGCGATATCGGCCGCTAAAGCAGTTGCCTTGCCCTCCATGGTTCCGTTAGGAGTTGCCTTGGTCTCTTCCTGCAAATAAGTTCAAAAACATCTGTTTACGATAGGTGGTACAGACAGTCCTCTTTTCCGAACGTGCAAGGCGGATGGAGAAACGCCCCCGTCTTGCTGAGTTTTGCTTAAGGAGCTCGGTTGGTTCGAATAATTAATATTCCTGCCCATAGGCAAAATATGCGGACAGTCGTGGAGTATCGGAAATCACAACACAACAAAAGTCCAAAAATATAGTGCCAATATCGAGGCTTGTGAGAAAGCCAAAGGAGTGACAAAAGATCCTTGTCGCACTATACTCGTGCCGATAAAAAATGAGTTTATAAATGGTGTCGCGTGTATTGACCTCTCTCTCGCACACTACCGCTATCTGTACTCGCAACTGCCAGTAAAATTCTCGCCTGTCAATTATTAGAGAGAGGTCTACCTCTAGAGTTCGATACTTAGCTGATAGTAAATGACTGTACAACTTTGTACAGATTTATTAAAAGTAAGATAAAATTGATACTTAATGCTTATTACCTTTTTCGCGTTGGTTTTGTTGGTTTCTTTTGAAGGTCCGGTTGCGTTTGGTGACCAGTCCTTCCCGGTGATGGCCTTGTACTGAGCTTTTAGGTTCAGCAGGTTTTTCACCTATAAAAAGAAGCACGGGAGTATTGTTTGTTTTATTGTGCTATAGTATAAAAAATACTATAGGCTATATATAGCGTGGACCGACTCTATCTCCGAGGAATGCAACGGACACAAAACTGTTTTTTTTTTTAAATATAATATGTTACCTCGACATCTGTGATAGATTTCTCGGCCTTCGCCGTTTTGAGCCGCCGCACTTTATCTCCCTGCGCACTGATTGCAGCTAATATGGCATCGATTTCCGCGTTATTGCACTGTTGGGGCGCTTCAGCTGCGCTTTGCTTGGGCTGTTGTGGTGCAGGTTTCCACTCCTGGCAAAGTTACGAATAATATATGTCATTTTAATAGGTAACTAAGTCGGTGGTTGCACATTATAACGCAATCTGCCTTTGAGCCGTCTGGCTAGGTATAACCCTCTTACCTATTCCTGCGCCAAGCAGCAGCGCAACCACTGTTATGGTCCTATTTGAACGGTATGACCCAGTATGATTATAGGCCGTGAGGAATTCCATCTTAGTCGTCATAGGTGACAACGCCTGTAACCTTCTTTGATTGAATCTGTTTGCACGTGTCCATGGGCTGCAGTTCCATCAAGTGAATTGTTAGCACTTTTGTCACTTCATTCCAATAAAAAAAATGCGCATTACTGTCTGTAACGTTTAACGTTAAAAGACTTGATTGGTACCTAATATTACAATGTGTTAGAATTTGACAAATGCAGGCGATGTTATTTACAATTTTAATTAAAAAATCGGTAATGCACCTGACCAGTCGCTGCTTTATATTTAGATTTGAGATCCAAAAGGTTCTTCACTGCCTCGTCAATTTTCGCCTTCTCCGCCTTGTTTGCTTTAAGTGAACGAACAAGATCGCCCTGCTTGGTGACGTCTTGGTTCAAAGCGGATCCGTCACTCGATGGCACAGTCGTGGCAAGCGGCGGTGCTGCTCCTGGTTTCCACTCCTGGTGTAATACAGAAAAAAGTACGTATTTTCTTTATTAATAATGATGGATAGACTAACCATTGTATATAAAAAATATCATCTGTCATTGAGGTATGTATCTACTATCATCACTGTATATTGAGGTGGCTATGGATCTAGGGGATCTTATTTGAAAACAATAATAGGCTCACCTGTCACACTGACACACACCTGTCTTAGTGTTCAGTTAGTTATTTTAACGATCTAATATCCCAAGTACATAACCAAGGCGATTTGTCGCAATCGCCATACATAGCAGATGTATCTTGCTTGAATCTTGCTTGCGGACTGAATTTCCGGTCTAGCCCAGATTATTTTATTTAATTATTCCGCCCTCGAGTCGCGGTAACTCGAATTCAGGCTTCGGACTGTGCTCGGCAGTTATGGAAGGTTAAGTACGTAAAGTTATTAAATCCTTATTTTTTTAACCTCGGTCGTTGTATTAAGTTTATGCAAGATAGTGACATTATTTCTTATTTGTTAATATATGCAAATAAATGACGCTGCCGGGCAGCTGCTCGCAGTACTTTTGTCAAGGGTGCCGGCAGACTATCAGCGCTGCAGCATTTCGGCTGTGGCAATGTGCTGAGTCGGCCGCCTTTTTGTGGCTGCAGTTCAATACTGATATTAATATTATTCATTTACTGGTTTTGTATTTTGCACCAAATGTATTTTGTTGTATTGTATTATGTCGTATACCATATATTGTATTGTAGCCACGAATAAAACATTTTTCTTTCTTTCTTTCTCTATAAAAACCTGCATGGCCTGGACTGTAATAAATCATTTCAACACATTGCGCAGACCGCCAACTCACAGGCTCCAAAAAGCCTTATCTGTTAACGAGCAGAGGCCTGTGACACTTATAGTGTAGTTACTTCATCTTTTTTAATTTTTGTGTTTCACATTTATTATTTTCACGAGTTTTTTCAAGCAACTTTTGCAAAAACGAAAAAACTACCTTGCATGGACCGACGGTGACCTATAATATGTTATAATGTCACTACCACATAGACATATTTACGCAAGCGGAACCGGGGTAAAAAGGTATTATTATGAAAATAACGCAATAACACGTACCTGTCCAGTTGCAGCCTTGTACTTCGCCTTAAGATCCAATAAGGTTTTTACGGCTTCGTCTACTTTCGCTTTCTCAGCTTTACTTGTCTTAAGGGAACGCACCAGGTCACCTTGTCGGGCAATTTGTTGGTTTAAGGCTGATGCATCACCCGATTTTGTTGAAGTTTGCGTAGGTTCTGGAGTTGCCCCCGGTTTCCACTCCTGTACAGAAAAAGTGATACAAAATCATCCTAAATATCTGCGAACCACTTCTTCACACAGCGTCGCGCTTCATTCTGATATCCGGACCATTTATTTAAATATTAAGCTCCAAAACCACCGTATTGCACAGACAGGCCACGTGAATACTTAAATAAAAAATATCTCGTAAATTTAATAAAAAATATCTCGTAAATTTATAGACCGAAGAGTTGATAAAAACACGTCTCGTCCCAGCTGCTGAGTGGACGCGACTGTTGGTTAGCGGCGCGCAGTTGCACACGCTTCCCTTTCCCCTTGCACCACCGGACCCTCGTTACATCAAGAGTAGCACTCCCTGCCGACGTCTGCTGCACGGTCGTGCATGAACTTGTCAGACTTTAAAACATAAATGTACTCGCATAAAATAGTAACCTGTCCAGTTGCAGCTTTGTACTTCGCCTTAAGATCCAAAAGAACCTTAACGGCCTCGTCGACTTTGGTTTTTTCAGCTTTAGCAGCCTTGAGCGAGCGCACCTGCTCGCCCTGCTTCGTAATCTCCTGATTTAGAGTGGAAACATCACCAGATGGCGATTTATTCTGGGCCGCTGTCACACCCGGCTTCCAGTCCTATTACAAAACGGGGATTATAATTATAATCGTCTTATTTATAGCACCGTCATTAACTTGGCAATAATCCACTGCTGGACAGATCGCAGGCTTCTCAGATATGCAGGTTTCCTCACGATAGCATAAAAAATTGCTATTAACAATTTTATTGGTGCCGGCACCGTGGGTCGAGCCCAGATCACTGGCGCTCTATGAAACTAAAGCGAGCGCCCAGACCTGGGCTACCACGTCCTACGCTTCTCACAAAATTTGTCCTCCAGGCCGATTTGTTTACTGCGAGAAACTTGGAACACTATGCGCAACTACATAAGTTATTGTGCTATAATTGTAACACTCGTCTTTACCTTCCCGTATACGAAGTAACACGTCCCGCAACACGACAAGACCCGAAAAACTATTAATTTGTGAGTTTGGACTAATATTGGCACCGGCAGGAATTCAAACCCACTAAACCACTCTAAAAGTTAACATAGAAAATCACCTGTCCCGTCGCAGCCTTAAACTTCGCTTTTAAGTCAAGCAAGACCTTGACGGCTTGTTCGACCTTAGCCTTTTCAGCTTTAGCAGCCTTCAGCGAGCGCACCAACTCGCCCTGCTTCGCAACCTCTTCGCTCAGATTTACCGCGTCCCCAGCTGACGCTGCAGTCGATGTTGCTTGCTTCGCTTGAGTCGTTGGAACGGATTTTGGCTGTAACGATTTTAATAACTATTTTTAATAGGTACGAAAACAATACTATTTAATCTTTGCTTTATGCAGAAGAAACTGGGCGCTGGCGAAGTTTCTTTTACTAATAACTACGATATTTGATAGCGATAGCGGTGTCAGAATTTGTCATATCCTTTCTTTCCGTGAGTATCGTATTGAA
Source organism: Bhutanitis thaidina (assembly GCA_029286595.1). Lineage (NCBI taxonomy): Eukaryota > Metazoa > Arthropoda > Insecta > Lepidoptera > Papilionidae > Bhutanitis > Bhutanitis thaidina. The sequence goes on from JAGSMS010000030.1 coordinate 4,389,894, forward strand.
TAGTGTGTAAACTACGGGAAGGAAACGACGAAACTAGCTGGTCGTCACGCTCTATCTTATGGAAGTCAGTTTGTTTGTTTTAGTTTGAGCTTGATTAGTGCCATTTGGAAATTCGTAATATTTGCCTACACCTAAAAGCGCATCAAGCGTGACTGTAGGTAGGTAAAAATAAGAGGAGTAACCCCGACACAAAATACTAGTGGGAAGGTTTTCTCTCCAACTCTTTTTCTTTAAATGCCAACCTCTCTACTGGCTAAAGAACATACCATCGTTCTTAGCAACAGAAAATCTTTTTTCAAAATAGCAACATATTCTATTAGAAGAACTTCACTCTTTGCTTTTACAGACAGGTGAGTCCTATAAATATGAATTTAGTACAATGAAATATGAAATTTACAATATATGGTAGGTTATATCTACAATACTAGCATATTGAAAAACTTGTGAAGATGCATGCTTGATATAATCTGTTTGAAGTATTGATTAGAGCAAATAAACTATAATAATAATAATAATTTGACCACTTTTCATCAGAACTTATTTGGAGTACAGTAACAAATGGTAAGCCTGTCGCCATTTTAGTGTTCAGGCTATCGATACTAGTTTTACATAAGTTTCGGTGAAGTAAAACATCTTTAAGAAATAACATGATGCTGTATCAGCGAACGGTCTATGAACTTTGATAATACGAAATGTTATGTTATTGTTTATGTCGGAACTCCACGATTAATTATTTAAGTAAGTTGTGTTCTATTTGTAATAGGTACCCTACAATAACCATAGATCTGAGAAAGTGAACTGAAACACGCACTTCTTTTGTATAATGCTAACACAAAGGTAAAATTAATCTCTTATCGTTTCAAATGATGGTACCTATAGTAAGCATAATGCAAAAAGTTTTGAGATGAATGTTAAGTCTCAAAAAGGATTAACATTTCTCTGATGCTTGTAATCTAAATAGATATTAAATAAAAAAGTAATGTAGCAGCATCCAAATGTTCCACTACTGGGGAAAGATTTGCTCTCAATATTTGAAAGAGTGTACCAGCCATGCTGCTCCAGTGCGGGTTGTCGGACTTCACATCCAGATCCCCGAAATATTTTTTAAATTTTCCCAAATATTCAGGTTTACCTACGATGTATTCCTGCACCGCCGATAGTGGTAATTCAGTAGTTAAAATTGTTATTAATATTTCAGTGGTGCCGGCAGCGGAGTTCTAACCCAAGTTACTCGCGTACTATGTAATTAAAGCCAGCTGCCTGTAGTTACTGTCCAAAAGGAATCTTATCATAAGATAATTCACGTCATACAATATGTAAAGATCTAATGCCTAACTCGTCTTGAAATATTACTTATGAAAACGCAATAAAAAAAAACAACTATAAATATTTCTTTGCTTACATCGCTCTTGTAATATATCACTTCGATTCACAATAATATAATTGTTAACATTTTGCACTATCAACATCAAACACGTTACTGATTCACACCCGCACTGCCATGGCCCACAGCTGTTTTTTTATTACACGCTTACGTGTATAATTCGTTACTACGTGGAAGCGTACCACGTTCCTTTCACTTTTTAAATTAAAGAATTCGGAACGACACAATTGTCCAAACAATTTACATTAATTCGTTGAAAGAGGCAATCGAATACCTTCTTCAAATAAAACTATCAATGTAAAGCAGACATTCAAAAGTGAAACAGATAACTTGAAAAAAAATTACAATAAGCACCATGAATGCCTTTGACTAGGCTTCTGTAAAACTTTTTACCTTTTAACTGGTATTGTATGAAATTCCCCGCTGACTAGCCAGCGCTCTTAAACTCATCGTTGGCGTTTTTTACGCGGACTTCAGCGCGTGCGACCGGAAGTGCTCGATGCTGATTCATTAATAAAAACAATTACAATTAATTTCTCGCGATCGAACACTTATCGACGTGCTCGACGTGCGTGAAATCTCTACTTAATAAATTTGAAGGGAAAAAAATTGCATAGGACACCTATGTTCTAATTACAATGTAAAATGTATCTGAACTACATCTAATCTTCATATTATATAACACAACACAATACGAAGTTAAACATTTTAATCGTTTAGATCCTCTTGCACTATCCACCAGAGTTTATATGGACCAACGTGACAGGCGGTAAGCCTGTCATCTTCTTGTATAGTGATCTTCGTCTTAGTGTCCAGGTCAACGATAAAAAACGAAGGTGCTTAAGTTTCCAAAAACTCGTTAGTACAAGCCCTTATTTATACACAGTTGTTTCTAAGCTCTACATTTCATTGATTATAATGAATTAACGTCATTATAATTAATGAAATCAAATAATATAATGGTATCGGTGGCCGTGTACTACACGTACGTGGACGTGAGAATCTGCCACCACTTTTGTTCCAGTGTGTGTCGAAAGTGGACTAAGGGAAAAGCTTTGAAAATCCGCAAAGGCTTCCGACAAATGACGGGATCATCTCAAAAATTACCAGACCAATGACGGGCATCACCGTCATTGGTCTGTAGTACCAGGTGCGAGGTATTTGGTACTGCGTTCGCCAATCCGCTTGCCGAGCGTAGCGATTATAGCAAATCCTTCTTAGGGAGAGGCTTATGTCCTACAGTGTACTATTTACAGTACTATTTATTTTACAGCTTCATTGGATTTTGAGTTTGCGTCCATGCTATACTTTGTATATCTGTTTTGTTTGATAAGCTAGCTATGGACCGTCTAAGAAAGGTTCATGCCTCGTCTTGTACCGTCGAGTTGTGTCGATCCCTCTGGACGGTGCGAACCGCCCTGGCACGCGGGTGTATCTTGTGTACGTGGGAGTAATGTTTGCGTGACGCGGTCTAAATCGTTCGGCGGGGGATTATGTCCGAGAGAACTGAGTGTTCAGTGTTATTATGAGACGAATTAACCAGGTCAGGGTCGAATGGTTGATCTAACAGTGTAACGTCGTCCGGGTCGACGAGATCATTACGCCGGTGTGGGCGACGCGCCATTGCGTTTATTGTCGGCTGGCGTTTATGTGTTCAGCTGCCTTTACGAAATACCGCCGGGGCAACCTGCGGTAGTCATCGATCGTTGGTATTTTACAATCGCTATGTAGGTCTAAGAGCCGTGGTAGCCTAGTCAGGACGCTCTCTTTACTTTCATTTTTGTTAATTGTTAAGTGCTGTATTTACCACGTGCTCAGCGGTGAAGGAAAACATCGTGAGGAAATCTGCATGTCTGAGAAATAATAAAAATATTATTTCAACGACATGTTAAGCCCGTCAACCCGCACTGGAGCAGCGTGGCGGGCCCTTCCCGGGTCCTAAACTCTCTCTGATACTCGTATTTGAGAAGGAGGCCTTTGCCCAGCAGGGGGCACTTATAGGCTGATACTTTACTTTTTTTATGTAGGTCTACGTTGCGCTGAAACCACCACCTTACTGTATTGGCTACATTTCGGCATCGGCTATGAACGCGATGTTAGACCTTGGGGCAATAATTTTCTATTAGTATCATCGATAAGCCGTTAGCTTGGTTAACTTAATCTTAACACAACTTTATTCATACATATATGTATATATATATAATTTGATTACCAACAAGGTTAACACATAAAAAAAATATATTAAAAAATTTAGTAAAAAGGCACATACCACCTTACTTAAAGACAACAACGGAAAGCCAGTAGATACAGTCAAGTACAGTTAAATGAATATTCATACTACTCAGATCTATTACTTATCTAAATGTTCACTATAGTGCTAGCTCTAACTACTAGCTATAAGAAACTACACTTGGAAAAGTTGTTTAAAAGCTTATACACACTGTTGACTGATAGGCACAGGTACGATGAATTTTCTAAACGCTTTTTTAATACAAAATTAATACGCTTGTATGACTCTCCTATCATATCGTTATAAAATGTAATACCATATATAAGTTTTGGTATTTGACTCATCATTTTCTTCATAATTTCATCATTTTCTACTATTGGCAATAAAGAAATTGCAGTTTTTAAAACAAAGTCTACTATTTTGGAATTATTAACTAAAATATATATATTATGCGTTTATCTAAATAAACTATTAAATCTGAATGTGATATTATATACAGTGTATAAGATCACAGTCATACACCACACTATACACTATTTACACATGATTTTATTACATAACCTTGACATTTGACAAACGAAATTATCTTTCTTACGTCGAAGAATAAAGAATTTTCATTCATTCGTTGCACCACTTTGAATGCGAATGAAATTTCATTAAATGGGACTTAACTATTAGTACCTTCTAGTTGTAATGACCTAAAGCTTAACATAACCATACTAATATTTAAGTACTGTTTATCTTAAATTAGTACGTTGCGGTTCAAGAAAAAATAATGCACCAATGAGGGCGATAGAATACGAAAAGTCGAACTATCAGAGATTGATACTTCCTGTACCGGGTGCATTTTAACCATCGTAAAATCCCATTTATTGGGCATTAGACAAACAAGCCTACTATTGTCATTAATTGTCAATGTCAATTCAATTCCAATCCAATTCAATTTTGACATTTTGTAACTATTAAGATTTGTGTTAGAAAATTAAGTAAATACATTCGAATAAAGTTTAATTTCAAAATAATATATGTTTTGTTCCAGTTCTTTGGTTAAACATTATTTATAGGTTTTAATGGGTAATATTTTTATATTTCCACTTAATAAAGATTTACTAACATGACCATTATATTAAAAAAGTACGATAAAAATTGTATAATAAATTTTATCGTAGTTTTTGGTTCTCAAAAAAAATCTATGTAAGTATTTTACAATTTTTATTATTGTAATAGGCAATGATGTCAAGAGAGAAATATTTTTCACAATACCATAGCCCCAATTTTGTGTTAGTTCCTAAAAAGCCACCCCTCCAAATACATCTCCGAAGAAAGCAATAATTGACAATGGTACAATTTTAGAAATTGTGAAAACAAATAATCACAAAGGCCTTAGTGTACTTCAACGAGATCAATTAGAAAATATGAAACAAGACACAATCCTTAATAGTAAGCAGGAAGGTACAAGTTACATACATTGCTCCCCTAATGTCAACTGTGCAGCAACTATTAAGCAAATTGTAAGATTATCTCCAGGACAGGTAAGATCCTTTTCATTTTTCAGATATATCCATATAATATTAATATAATGTTGAGATATACAAGCTTGAGAGTTAAAAGAAATCATTAGTATTAATAAGTATAGAAGGGAATCTTCTTTGTTTATTCCAATATGGCATTTATTCAATAACTACTTATACCTTCTGCCTAAAACACCCCATTGTTGCCCACCCACACTGCTAAGGCTCTTATTAAGGCTTTGCTTTTATTAATCTAAAATTATTTTCTATACCCATAACAAAAATCTTGAATAGAAGGTAACTTTGTTTTAACTGTAGATTGGTAGTGTTGGACGACTCTTGTACTTATTTTGAATTGCAGTCCGCCTTCTATGCGGTACTTTCTTTCTCACCCCATATCTTGTATTGTTAGTTATCACTATGGCGAGACAAGATGTAGTTGTAACCAAAATACCGGATTCTTAGGCTGCCTTAATAATATTTTTTTATTCCGAAACACTGTTTTAAAATTTTCGTTTGTGTGCCTGTTAGGCTGGCTAATCTTGGAAGAGTCTCCACTTCCTTGGTCGTCTCTTACAACAGCCATAGAAAGAAAGGGGCTGGCAGATTCTTACACACTAAGTACTTTTACTCGGGAAGTATTCTGTGCGAATAATTGAAAAACCTTTAAAATAATTTTTATTATTATTCGTTCGTCATATTTATTATAATAATTATGTAATATTTATAATAAATATTTTTTACAATATAATTCACAGATGAACAATAATATGTCTAAAATAAAACCCCAAATCAAGAAAAAACGTACAAGAAAACGCTCTTATAAAGCAGTAATAGCAAATAGTGGTGCTAAGAAGGAAATGTCAAGGACCAGTGATTTCCATGACTTCTTACATAATAATAATACAACCAATAGTACAAGTCATACGAATGATGATAGATGTAACGATGTTAGTGAACCAAATAATTTCCAAACAGTCACCCCATTTATTAACAAAATTTATTCTGAAACAGGATTATGTGACCATAATCTTTCTGATTTTATTAAACGGGAAATATCTTGCGAAAATAAATTAATGAAGAGTAATGTGACCGATAACACACACAAATTATACAACCAATTTAATCAAAAAGACAGTTTTGATAAAAATAATACTTGTATCGATAAAAATATATGTAAAACATCAAAAATTATAAGACAAAAAAGGCCCATGTGCAAAATAAAATCGAGAAATGTTGTAAAAAGAAATTAAAAACACATAAAAATTATAATAAATGTTATTTATACTAAGTCAAATGATTTCCAAGAAAAAAATATCAATGTAATTAATAATTCAGAATTTGAAGAATCAAATAATGCAGACCTTAGTTTTCTTGACGATTTTGATATAGATGAAGTTGTAGAAAGTCTAAGTTTATGTAAAAGTGCTAAAAAAAATACGCATGATTCAGATAAAATTATAGACGCACAAATTACAAATAAGGGAAAAATAAATGTTAGACAAAATTAAAGCGATAATTCTTTTATAATGAAACCGAATACTGAAATTGGCAGAAATATGACTGAAATTGGCTTCGAAAAAGTTGCGAAGAAAGACGGAAGTTGTTTACGGACTTCAAGGTAAGATCTGATGTTAAAACAAATATTAGTATTGCCGTAAAAACTAAATTCTAGTGACAAAAGTTTATGACTGTGTGATATAATAACGAAAAAAATAAAAGTATTAATAATTATTATTTTGTACTCCAAAGCGAAAACACTGAAGACAAGGTGTAAAATTTTTTACAGCAAGATAATAATAATATAAAACAATCCAGTACTTCTGTAGGTATTACAAATAACGTAAAAATACAACATAGTGAAGATTCCAAAGAAGTTAAAGAAATTTCGGACGGTGTCAAAGTGAAAGGATATAATACAGAGAAAAATAATTTTAAATTTAAGAACGTACAACAGGACAATAAACAAGGAGAATCTAATTTTGGATGTTCACTGTTAATAACAAACATGTCCTTAACAAAGTCTGATCAATTTCTTGCTCAAGAACTGGAGATAAAATGTCCGATAATTTTAAGCAAAAATATTCAGTAATTGCTTTAATTAATAATGTTAAATTTTCAAAAATATTTAAATGTACTAATTCAACTGGATCGCATTACGTTCTCAAGGTGTTAAAGTAAGTGTTACATTAAAAACAGGAGTTTCATTTATACAAAAACTCGGTTTAATTCAAGCACTTTCCTTTCAGCAAGCAAAGTGACCATTACTCAAAGGGAAAAACAAAAGAGAAAATGCTAAAACAAGTACAAAAGGATATCCCACTACAAAACTTATCGTGCATTTTTCTTATTAGCAGTTTTCCGCTAAAAGGTTATTACTGGTGTTTCGCGACGGATTACTATCCAACTAATTTGCAACAATTTCTACAAGATCAAGGAAAGTCGTTTCACATAGATCAAATACGTCACTTGGCAATACAGTTAGTGGAAGCTGTTATTATATTGAGAAACAACAATATAATTCATTCGGGTAAAAAAAAAATGGTAGTATACGCTATCAAGGATTAATGAAGTAATAATTTTGAATAATGTAATTTGTGTTGTTTCAGATATCAAGCCAAGTCACATTATTTTTGACAGTGAGCTTAACAAACTTAAATTGTGCGGATTTGATGAAGCTTATTATTACCTTCATTGTAATTACTTGTCTGCTAATATTGTAACAGTAAATTATCGTTCGCCAGAAGTAATTTTGGGATATTCATATGGCTTCAGTATTGACATCTGGTCTACAGCCTTGGTGATATATGAAATGGCAACGAACTCTATGCTTTTTCCAGGAAATATCAATAACGAAGTTTTATTTAAACAGATGTGCATTTTTGGTAATCTATCATTTGACATGATAATGAATTCTAGATTTAAAACAGAACATTTTAATTTAACAACTTTTGTGAAAAGAACAGGTTTAGGTGTGCAGGTAAGATATATAGTTATACTTATTTCCTTTTAATACAATTGAGATTCAAAGTAATAAGTTTTAGAGTGAATATCACTTTGTATATGGCTAGGGCCGTGGTATTATTATGTGGTGGTTATTGGACTGACCACTCGTAGAGGCTTGTCTAGTTTACCCTACTAGCATCACAAGTCCTGATACGACCCAAAAAAAACGAATAAAATTGTTTCAAAGTTATGACACATGGAGGGATATTGTTTCCGAATAAAACAAGACCACGACGCGATCTGTCAAACTGCCGTGTTTGGCGTAACTTTAAGATGAAATTGATCGCTATTACGTTTACGTACCATACGTGGTTACGTTTACGTAACCATGCAACTTCCGAGTTGATTTACCACGTCTTCGGCGGTAAAGCAAAATATCTTGATGCTGTATATTGGGGAAATAAAACTATTTCGATGACATGCAATATGTTCCGTAGCTGCATGTCGGATTCATATGGACTCTCACTCTCGAAAATGAAAAGTCTCTGCCTAGCTGAGGGACACTTAATGGTTTTTATTAAAAACAAATATATATTTATAAATTTTCAAGCAGAATAGTACTTTAAGTAAGATTGTATATAGACACTATATAAATAAAACTCTGTCAGCCTACCTGTCTGTAGCAGGAAATATTCTTTTAAATTATTAGTAAGGTAGGCACCGAAATTTATTACACGTTTTTGTCACGTTCTTACATTCTTAATTAACACCTACTTTCATATAAAATTCATACCGTATGCCCGAACATTATATCAATAAATATATTAGATATGTGTTGTTTACTTGTTACTAACATTACGCCCCGCCTTCGTGTGGTTGTTCATTATGAGTAGAATTTAGACTACCTTCTTAAGCTGTTGCAGCGTCCGGTGAGGCCATAGCAGATTTAACCTATACATAGACCACCGCACAGACAGTCGCGGCAGCCAATTTTACAATCTACACTTGTGTTGTGTTGTGGTTGTTTAAAAATTACCAAATAATCGGAAACTAGCCGTATTGTGCCGTGAAAGTGTGAAAAAGTAATAACTACGTAAGTTGTCGAAAAATATTAACGAAACGTGATATTTACAACTAAAGTCAACAAACTATAATCTTATATCAAAAACTTGAAAAAACTAGCTTTTGTTATATGTATAATCTATGAATACGGTTAAGTTGTTTTTATAATATTGTTTCTTAATAAATAGACACGTTAATTATTCATAGGTGAAAGAAATTTCAGAATCAATCAGTAGTTCCAGATTACCCCCTTATAAGCATACAAAATTATTCTCTTTATTATATTACTAGCTGACCAGCGCTGACCAAAACGTTTTGTTCTTTTTGGTAGGAGGCGCAATGAGTTTGATTTTTATTGGTTTTTAATTCGACCACAACGCCATCTATCGGGTCCAGATTTTGTGAGTTTCTTTTTTGGCACTGAACCAACATATATTGTGAATAGGAGTCAATAATAACGTGACTAAAGCGCCACCTATTAGATTCTAGTATAGCATGTCGTCGTACGTACAGTACAAAAATATTGTAGGAATATGACCTAAATCGGAAAAGTTACACGATCACTAACAGACGCACAGAAGATTTGTACGTTATCATATAAGAGAAAGAGAAATATAAATATTATTTTATTATTCCAACAACCACATGAGATCCCCATCGTTTATTAGACCACAGTACGAGACAGATACGACAGGCATTTAAAATCCTTGCATTTAGATGTTATTATAAAACGTATTTTTTTTATATCAGGATAAAATCAAGATAGATCTTTTTACCAAATGCGATAAGATTAGCTCTTCGATTTTCTATGCATATGACAGAGATTGGGGGGAGATCAGGAACAAGTATCAAAAAAAAGATACGACTAAACTGCAGTTACTGTGTAGATTACTGCAAAAAATGTTATTTTTGCATCCCAAAAATAGACTTACAATTGCGTTTGTGTATGCGAATGCTTTTTTCTACAAAATGATTAATTCTTAATCATATATTTATTGTTAAATTTGTCTAATAGATGTTTAAAAAGTTTATGGTTTGTCAAATAGTTTAAAAGTTATTTTTGGTTCACGAAGAAGTCACGTCGCAGCTTAGGGATTGTGCGCTCGATTAAATAAAGAAATTCGCTGATGTGAACCGTTTCGATCCCTGAAGTGACCGTGCCTGAGTTAGCTGGCCCACCACGTTGGGCTATTTAGTACGCATTATGGTTTTTGGAGCTTAAAACTCAACTTGAAAATTATGCTAAGAATTTATCGTTTTTTAACATGTTCATTTTGTTGTTTCTGTTATAAGTATAAGATATATATATATTATTAGCATAGCATATCTTTTATATTTTGTTATACTTCTTTTGGCGAGTTTGGAAAAAAAATGGAGTGAATTTTTGCGATGCGCGCGCACACCGACATCTAAAATTAACAGGATAAAGTTGGTTTCTAATAGTCTCCATAGTAACTATATTCAAAGCGGTTATTCAAATATTTATGAATCATTAACACACGTGTTTTACATCAGTTAATTTACAAATTATATATGGTGGTGAATGATAATTTATTGTGAGTATTCGTGATGAAAGTGGTTATTTATGTAATAAACTTTTTTAAGTGGGTTTAAAGATTTGAGGTTAACTGTCGGTATGTATTCTTTTTATTTGTTTAGTTACGTTAAGAAGTATAACTTCTTACGTGCGTACATAAGTACATACACACGAATTTTATTGAATTGTTTTATTATTTTATTGAACAGAAAAATGTATAATACAGTAACAATAGATTCGAAAGTAACAAAGTTGCTACAATTATATTCGGCACCGCTTCAAAATACTCTTAAAAATAAGTGGAGGCATGTGCAATTCCCACTAAATCCAAATGAATGCGAAATAAAACTTTTAGGTAACTTCGAAAAATGTAACTGCTCCAGACACTATTGCAAAATCAGCGACTTCCTTAATTTTTTGTAGTTATTATAAAAAAAATAGTAATTATAAAAAGCTACTTAAGACAATGCCGCTGGTCGTGCTTTGGTTACTAAAACGTTAGCTGTGATCATTATTTTCAAAATTTAGTTTTCGGTGCGCCAATTATTCGCAGCGAGCGTTAATGTGTACAGCTGTAGTATTAAAATTGAGATTAGGGAAGGTGCCAGTATATCTAAAAGCTGTTGCCTCAAAGTATTGGTTCCAGTAGGTAGGATATCTATGCTTTTAAAGTTACATTGTACGACTGAACAATGCGTAGCGTGGCAAACACTTATCGTCATTGGTTAGACATCCAGTAAGTGTAAACCATTGGCATTAGCTGCGGGAATGCGTCCTTGCAGGAATTATTTAACAAATTTTATTAATTAAGTGCATACAGTCATGTCTATTATGCTACAGATCATGGCAACGTTGCTTCAAGTTGTGTACGTCTAAGCTTTAGGTTCTGATATCATATTCATTGAGCTGCTGTATTGTTCAAACAATTCTTCTGTGCAAATAAAAAGCATTAACGTATTGACTATACGGGTTCCTGACAGGCACGGGTTATTCAAGCTGGGAACTGGATTTAGATTTCAAGGTCGTGTGAAATGTGTGTGTGCGTATGAACTCTAGGTGAACAATTAAAATTGTAGATGGGCGAACGCGCATAACTCACACTGCTTACTCTCAATGTGTGCCGTGGCACAGGCGATCTTAAGACACTCAAGTGGATCCCCCACATAGGTACATGAATATCTATGTATAAGACGAAACATATGTGGAGATTATTGATAAATAAGTTGTCAATGCTGGCAACAAAATACATCCTTCGTTTTTTGTACGCGGTAGAGCCAAGCGGCAGCTTTTGCTGTTGCTCGAATGGGCCGGCTCGAGCGGGCAGTACCACGGCCTCGCAGAACAATTGAGGCGTGAGGTAGAGATATCTTGTGCTTCTGCGTTTTGTTCGTTGGAGACCCGTCTTCCCCCTCTCCGCTCTCCAAATATTCTCTTTCTCTTTTATTAACTCTTCTCCACGTAGTATTTGGCAAAAGAAAATATTCATGCACAGAAATTTAATTCAGAAAAGTAAAAAAAAATTGTTTATTTCTTTTGTTACTTTTTTTTCTATCTTTTTGTCTAACTTGACGTTCTTCTAGAAGTGTTGCCATAAGCTTAAAATAAAATGCTAATAACTGAAATTAGCAGGATTCTACCTAATTAAGCCAAAAAGAAGAAGGAATTTTAGCAGTTATTTTTATGTGCTATGTAATCAGAATTGATCATACTTAAAAAATAATATAAGCAATTATAGGGCAGGTGAAAAATTTATTAAGTAAAAAAAATATTAATTTATTAATCAGGTGATTTTCTACTTCATTTTTGTAGTTTTCTGTACGTAGTAATTACTGCAAGTAATTTTTGCTTTACTAGCAAAAATTTCTCCATACTGGGAGGACGTTAGTTTCCATACAAAAGATTTGTACGAGTCTTTTAATTCTAAGTTAGCATAGCATGGTCCAGATCAGTCAAAACTATATGTCCAATAAATACAAATCATTTCTAATTTCAAATATCGATAAAATGGTCAAAAATGTTTATTAAATTATAATCGTAAGTATTTAACGTCAAGAATTATTAATTTTCATGGAAACGTAGAAACGAATTCAAGGCGTCAGATTAACAGCCATTAATTCAAAAACATCATCATATATAAGCCTGTTAATAGTCCACCGTCGTACATAGCTTCTCTCAATGGGAGCATGTGCCATAATTTTTTTTTTATTAGTAAATTTATGGTTTGTGAATTAGTAGTATTAATCTAATCTTGCGACAACCTGGCCGGGCATCTCCTCGCACTGTCCGTCGAGCACGCGGGGCTTTCAGGTCGGCAGCTGAGGAGCTCACCTGGCCTAGCATCTCCTCGCTGTGTCCGTCGAGCACGCGGGGCATTCAGGTCGGCAGCCGAGGAGCTCACCTGGCCGAGTATGTCCTCGCTGTGTCCGTCGAGCACGCGGGGCATTCAGGTCGGCAGCTGAGGAGCTCACCTGGCCGAGCATCTCCTCGCTGTGTCCGTCGAGCACGAGGGCCATTCAGGTTGGCAGCTGAGGAGCTCACCTGGCCGGGCATCTCCTTGCTGTGTCCGTCGGGTACGTGAAACAGCACGAGCGGCGCGGAGCGACCAGTGTGCGGGGAGCGCGGCCCGGGCGCGACGTCCACGCGGAAGAAACCTCGCCTTTGCAGTTGGATGATGTCGCCAACACGAACTTTGGCTAATTCTGGCTCCCCAAGTGTCAACATTTCCCACTGAAAGGATTAATATAAATGCAAAATAATAATTTTGTATCTCTCCCACTATGATGAAAATTATATCATGAACTCTATGAACATCTATTAAATGTTTTTCATATCACATTAATTTTGTTGTTGCAACTCAATGTCGTAATGATGTGTTCTTAAGGTTTTGATTTTTCTTTTGTATTATATTATTAAAAACATTAAAATTCTTTAAATTTTCTTATCTTGCTTTAAATTTTCTCAAATTATCATTTTTGTATTTGTACAGAGTAAATTTATTAAATTCCTTACCCTAGTTTCATGTCCAATATACTGCTTAAAGTCCTCATCCTTTCCGAGCACAGGTTTCGATATAATATGATCGAAAAACACACAGTAAGTCTCTACAGTTGGTGACTGGGGGGTGTCAGCTAACCAGGTTAACTTTAGGGTCTTCTTGTAGTCTTTATTTTCCAAATTAGGAGTAGCATCTACACTAGTCACTGTACCGTCAGGTGCTCTAAAAAAATTCAAATCTTTAATTAAAATGCAATAAGCTTAATAGTATAGTTTGTGTATTGTGACAGTTTTAATGATCTAGTGATTGTGGAGTATGTATTATAATGCCTTAATTATGAGCTCAATAAAGGAGGAAAGTGACTAACTTTGTAACCCAGAACGAACCCAGTCCCTACAACTTAACATCTCGTATATAATCTCACCAATATGGCATGCACAGTTGTAAAACATTTTGCATTTCAATTTACTCACTTGTGAATTTTGTCAATCATGACGTTTCCGTAATTAATAAATGTGGCGTTCTCCCGTTCCTTCAACGAGGTAGCATCCATTTGGTCAATGAGTAACCGCGGAGACACCCATACGGTCTTGGAACCTACATCTGGATTTTTAGGGTGCAATGCTACCTTCAGGGTACTGTCGGAGGTGACTCCTTTAAGGTTGACTGGTACTGGCTTTGATTCGAGAGCCGTATAGCGAGGAGCTATAGGGTCTATAACCTGAAACATTTTAGGATATTTCATATTTATGAATGCAATTACTGTTTTTTTTTTCATAATCTAATTACTTAACAATAACTTAACTAATCACAGCAACTGTAAAGAAGGTCTTTGTAGGGACCCCCTAGCTAGTTTACATTTTTACAACACTAGCGCATGCAGAAGCTGTAGCAGCAGTCCTTTGTCATCTTCTTTTGTATCCAATGGAATTAAATATTCTCTCTTGTTTTTCTTTTAGTAAAAATTCTATATTTTTCCATTGTTTAGAAAACTTTGGAAATATTGTTTACAAAACATTGTTTAGAAACAGTCTTGTCTAGAATAGTATGAGTCTGTGTAGTATGTAATTGAAAATTGATTTGTTATTTTATAATAATTCTTGTATTGAACCTAAATAAGAGCGATTTCTAGTATTCAATAATCACTGATAATTGCAATTATCTCCTTTGTAACACTGCGAACAACCATTTCGAAAATGTCTCGAATTTTCATTCGAATCGTTTTTCAAGATATTGGACTTGAAAGTGTGTATGACAAGCTATAATAAGTTCTTCTTTATAAGGGTGTGTAAGTTCACGCTACAAACACTTTTCGTATCGATATTTAGAAGAGACGTAAGTAATGTCCGCGGGTAGCAAACGGACGCACCTTCTTGTTGATGGCCCAGATCTTGTCCCACTCCATGAAGACGACGGAGCGGCTGGAGCCCTGTGCATGTATGAACTGGCGCAGCGCCTCCACCGTCATGCCGCGCCGAAGCACGCCGCGCACCGTCGGCATGCGCGGGTCGTCCCTGTGCAACACATGCACCAATAACATTAACTATAACATTATGTCTGTTAATGGCAATTTTAACTGATATTACATATTTAAGTGATCGTGAGGAAACCTGTGTTTCTGAGATTGTGGTCAAAATATTGTTTGGAGCAGCGTGACGGACTCTTCCCGGCTCCATTCTCACTCAATAAATATTAACGAGGAGGCATCTGCCCATCAGTGGGCATTTATAGACCTTATTTTACATTTATCTATACTTTCGATCACCTTGTCCACAACATTTGGGTTATATAAGTCTTGCATGTTAGAGATGGTCACATAGCCCTCTATCGGCAGGCTGCGACATTATTTTTATACTATAATATATCAGACAATTTTCAGACTTTAGACGACTTTCACAAAACACATGGGATGTCCTTGGTTGGCCAATTCTCTTACACCGGAACCATACGGCGAGTTGAAAACTCTTTTTATTTGTAATGCTACATCCACATGCTTGCCAAGCTACGACAAGCATTACACAAGTTCGGACGAGTCTTTTTTTTTATTGGATTGGAGTGAAAAATTTCGCCCAAAAACCGATTTCAATGTTAGGGTGAATATAACGTAAGCATATAACAGCTATGTATAAGTAATAAATTAAGGAAATCATCAGATGTTATACACAAAAATATGATTAAACTGTCTCTTACCATCCATCAACTAGTCCTTGCTCCACAAACCATGTCAATTTTCTCTTGGATAGCACTGTGTTGGTCATACTCAACCTAAAACAATAAAGATGCAAAAACTTTATATTGTCATTGATATTGAAAGGACTTGTTATTCTTAATTAATAAAACATAGTTTTAAAATAGATCAATTTTAATCAATTACTACCATCATCATCAGTCTCTAACCAGATCGCTGGCCAATGTCCTCTCCCTAATTTGGTGCATTTGTCGTATTCTCCCCGATCCGCAGGCAGACTGGCGATGGCGGCTAGGGTACGACCCTAAATGCTGCTACTTGTCACCTTTCCAAAGATTTCAAGTTCTGCATAGGTAAAAATCTTTCTACGTTTCTTAGTTTAATATTATAAGGTTATATATTCTTAATCCAATATTCAAAAATAAATCATACAAACCTACTATACTCCCATATGTAAGGTTTCCTCAGTCCAAGAGCATCAATAAACCAGTAGAACTGTGGATCGCGATCGTGATACTCCATTGTACGCAATACGTGTGTAACTCCTTCCACGGAATCCACTATTGGACAAGCAAAGTCGTATGTCGGGTACACTCTGAAAAAAGTTTACATGTCATTATTAGATTAAAAGGTTACATTTATAATGCGACTTAAGACAATATTATAAAAATTAAAAGGCAAATTGCTTTACTATAATAACAAACTGAAAGCTTAGACATAATATGAGAAATATATAATAATTTATATTTTTTTGTTATTGTGGTGTGTAGCTTACAACAAAGCAGACTAGGAATTATGCAGATTCTAAGAAGGCTTTTTAAAGACTTATTTTAGCCAAATGATTCGCGACATTATATTTATTAATCGATCCAATTTCCGCCAACATACTTATATTGCGTGCCAGTACGCGGGTGAATCTCTGGCTTGCAGCGATAGATCGTGGGATCCCGCAAACATCCGTTAGCTGATTGCATATCGATCTTTGCGCGCACGCAACATTGGACGCCAATGGAACTTGCCTTCTTCATCTCCTCCCAAAATTTTAAATTCTTTTCAACGGCTGTAATACAAATAGCAAAGTGGTCATTGCAAGGAAATAGAGTACTGCAAAGTTGGAAGTTGGTAAGCATAGCTAGTATAGTATTACATTAAGTCCCGATAAACCGAATCGAAAATAGAAAATGCATCTATAATATTTTTCTTTCGCTACACGTTTCAAAACGTCGTGAATATAAAAACAAATTTAAAGGTGATAAAATCGATTCTATTCTAACAAATTTCATTTTTGAATGGCCATTTAAGTAGTTAATGAAAGTTAACTCACAATTATTTCTGTTCTTGCTTTCGGCTTTCTGATCCCTCTCATTCTTCATCTGCTCAGCCGGTGTGTCGTCCACAAATGCTTTGCCTTCCTTGATAAGCTTTTCACAGTACTCTAACATCATGTCAAAGTACTGTGATGTGTGAGTGAACATATCAGGCTTGATTTCCAGCATTTCAACATCCTCTAAGATAACCTGAACATAAACTACTTTTATCACAATATTTTCCTGACTGCCCCAGAAGACAGGTTTGTATTTCGAGTAGGTCAGGTTTTTGTTTATTCTTAATAATTGAATTGCTATTTGTTTTATAATGATATGTTTGTGTCTTGAAATAAGTTTTAATGTGTGTGGACTATGGTAGAATTCCTGATATTAAAAATAGCAGCATTACATTGCTACCTTTTCAGTCTAAACAAACACATGTCATTTCATCACCACCACCATGGCTTTACCTTACACACTAAGGGTCATGTGAAATACTACTATCTTACAATGTAAAGAATACTAGGTGCTTTTTCTTATTTTTTTTTATTTACTGTATAAAAGTATATAGAACTAAAAACGCGGTAGAGCCAAGCTGCGGCTTTTGCTGCTGCTCGAATGGGCCGGCTCAACCGGATTGGTACCACGGCCTCGCAGAATACCAGAGAGGCATCTTGTGCTTCTGCGTTTCGTTCGGTGAGTGAGGTAACCGGAGGCCCACTCCCCCTCCCTATTCCCCTCCTCATCTCCCTAATATCCTTAAAGGCCGGCAACACACCTGCAGCACCTCTGATGTTGGGGATGAACGTGGGCGATGGTAACCACTTACCATCAGGTGAACCCCTTGCTTGCTCGTTTGCCGCCTTTTCCATAAAAAAAAATCTATAACTATGATGATTCCAATACCTTCTCAAATTCGGCATTTTCTTTTGCAGGATTTGTGTCATCAAATCTCATATTAAGTTTTCCTTCAAATGCTTCTTGATAATATTGATTCAACAAAGCTGCCTTAGCATGCCCAATGTGGAGATATCTGGAAGGTAATCAATGAAAGTATAAGTAAGTTGTATATGGTAGAGACAACCGGCAGCTTTTGATGCTGCTTAAAGGAGATGGCTCACAGAGACTTTAAGCATTCGTTTTAATATAGACAGAGCCACTGATGAAGTATCAGATGCAGCATCAGACCCTCGATAGATAGCTTTATAATCAAAATGCACACACCCAGATGCTTCAGGTGGGAATCTCACAACAACCTTGCCCATCTCAGCATGAGGCAGTTCAATAAACTTGCCCTCGGCTAATCGACTGGTTCCAGCTTCCTTGTTAGTGGATGGTGATCTCCTGAAAAAAAATTATTAAATTTATTTTTTTTATAAAAAGTAGTAACTTACACACTCATAATAAAATTAGAGATATGATGCATTGAAGTTAACAGAAAAATATAAATGAAAGCTGTGTCTTTTTGATTTAAAGAAAAACAAAGTTTGTAAAACTTATTGCATGTGATTCTCTACAATGGATTAAACCTTCATGGGTTATTATATATATATACAATTACATATATATATTCTTACTAAGCTATAGACCCAATCAATAATGAATGAATGGCAGACAAACAGATAGATAATGTGCTAAGGTCTATCACCTAAGCAAACATCTGCTGAGACATGGGGTTTTAGGTTGCACTTAAAATATTAATATAATAACTACACAAACCTTGAGGAGACCTTTGAAACGTTTTCAAGAACATCAAATGGTAATGTTTTGAGAGCCTTTGCCACTGATTCCTGAGCCTGTATAAGCTTCATCCATCGAAGAATGTTGGGTGGTGGATTCTTTCCAGAAGTTTCTTTAAATCTACTGGAAGCTATATTAACAGAAAATTTATCTCTTTATATTAACCTTTTTACTACTGATATTAAATTTACATTTTTGTCAAATTTAATCATTAACATTTTTATTTTCAAATAATAATATATGAATTTGTAAGTACATACCATATAAAGCGCTGAACACTGCTAAATCAGACACTGATATAGTTTCTCCAACAAGATATGTTAAAAGACCCAGAATCTTATCTAGATATTCAACAGATTGTGACAAATCTTCATCAAATACAAGACTAAACGAAAGCCAATGGTTCATTGTGATCTTTTGAAGAGGTCCAGCAGACTTATTAAAAGTATTCACAAGTATTCTAATCAAATCATTACTTGTTTCATATGGCACAGGTTTAGAAGAATTGGGTAGTAAAACATTTGATTCGCTTCCCCAAATTATCTCTAAATTCTCCACCGATGATCTATAAAGTTCCGCAGCTAGCAGTCCTCCTGAGAATTCAAAAGGATATCTTTATTTTAAATTGTATCAATAAATGGAAAATAACGTTTCAGTGTTGATGTATACTGTAATTACCTAACGGAGGATTACTTTTATTACAATTTATCTTCATGGCGTTATAATTTAAAATCTTATTATTTCAACTTTTTCCTATTTTTTCAAAATCTCTGCCACTTGCCGAAGAACCCAACACGATGAAGAGAACTGTCAATTTGATTTGTCAAATATGAAGGATGTGCAGCTGCAGTGTTACCAGGGTTCATGAGTTAAAAGTTAGGTTTTTTTCACCAAAGGTTTTGCATCAAAAGATACAATTTTTGGAATCAACGAGCTTATATGTTATTAAATGGCTTATACGTCTCAAAACTATAAGAAAACCAGTCAATTGCGCACCGAGAGTCCCGTACAACTACACAATATATTTGTTACTCCTTTCCGCGTAGCAAGTGAATTCAAACTAATTATTAAAAAAATCAAAGAAGTGATTTAAGATTAACTAAAAAAAGTGAGTACATATACTAGAAAAAGTCAACTTACTTTAATTATGTTATAAGATAAATGATCGTAGCAGTTAAAGGTAAAAATATCACATATTTTGTTCGTTGTTGCCACTTTGGTAGTATGTTGTAGATGTCACCTGCGACTGTTGCTTTATCGCTCAGTATATATGTATTCGATGAAGTTATTGCTGTTAGCCGTTTTGGCTTTTACAGCTTCATAGATTTGCGCCAGCGGCCTCAAGGACGCAGGCGCAAACGTTTATGCTTTAAGTAGATGTGCAAGAGTACATCTATTAGTGCTATCGCTCAGTGAAAAAGCTCCCAAATTTGCCCTGTAAATTTTTTTTAAATTTATGTTTTTACATATCGTTAGCTAGTCATTTGTTCTTTATTGTTCGTTATAAATAATAGTTTGTTCGTATATTGATTATTTATAAAAAAAACAAATAAAAATTCACTCTCTAATTAGCCCCCCAAATGCTAATTATAAGTTGTTTATGATTTTATTAGTCCGTAAATATTCATTTACGTTTGTTCTAACAATAAAATGTGTATTTCTTGTTTAATTAACAATTTTCATTTAGCTAAATAATTATTTACCTATAATTGTCATGCCCATGTGTCAATCTTACGATTAAGGCGGTTCTATTAAAAACCATAGGTGACAACGAGAAAGTTTAAAACAAGTTATTCAGATAAAAAAAGAGGAAATGAATTTATCATAAAAAAAGAGTAATAAAATAATGATGATGATATTAATTTATCATGGATGGCAAAGGACTTTAGTCCATACAGCCAGGTCTGTTTTCTTTCACTGTTTGTTATTGTTTGTCACAAATTTTTCGGTTGATTAAATATGGTCAATCCATAAACAATTAATATGAATAATAAGAAACTATTAAGATATTCATGAAACTTAATTGGCCTAAATGAAGAGTATTACTTATAAATAATTGTGATTTAAGATCAAACCATAGTTTTTTAATTTTCACGTTGTCAATCATGAACAGTCTTACTCGTAAGATTGACGCATGCGCATGGCAATTACATATGAAGAATTATTTAGCTAAATGAAAATTGTTAATTAAACAGGAAATAAACACTTTATCGTTAGAACAAGCGTATTTTATAAAAGAACAAACCTAAATGAATATTTAGTATTTAGTTTGGAAAACGATCTATGATACATAGCGCCCTCTACTGGTCATTGCCTATCTGTGATTCTGCCGGAGAGATAGAAGCACAGAGGTTAGAAGCTAATTTTAATGTTTATAAACAAATGTTGTAATTTATAAATCCATAGGTAGGTACTAATATTGTTTTTTTTATATTGAGTAACTTCTAGGTTTCCTAGACCTTAATTATCATTTGTATTGTATACCTGCAAGTTTTAAACACAAATAAACCATATGTATATAAACTAAAAGTTCTATAATTGGTAACCCACACTGTTTGTAGGTTCATAATTTGAAGTTATATTGAAGAAATGTGTGTTATAAAAATAACTTTATTTGAATACTAATAATATTGAATAACATTTACGAATACTTACCTTTTTTAAATTTATTTAGTTCATAGTTTATTATAGTATATTGTTGTGTGATATAAATCTTGCATTAATTTCAAATTTTCAGTAAAAATAGTTGCAACGCTGTGAAGATGAAACGCCAGAATGTTCGCACATTATCACTTGTAGTGTGTACATTTACCTACTTACTGATAGGAGCAGCTGTCTTTGATGCTTTGGAATCTGATACTGAAAGCAAAAGATGGGAAGTTTTATCTGGTATGTCATAAATTGTAAATATTACTGATATTGCTAGTAAATGAATTAAAAAGTTGATGCAAGTTAGTTATAATATAGTTAAAAGAATACATAAGTATTGACTTAATTACTTATAGATATGAAAAATGGTCTTGTACGCAAATACAACATTACTCCAGAAGATTATCATATGATTGAGATAGTGATCATTGAGAACAAACCGCACAAGGCAGGGCCGCAATGGAAGTTTGCTGGAGCTTTTTATTTTGCTACTGTGGTGCTAGCAATGATTGGGTATGGACATTCAACACCTGTAACTGTTGGTGGAAAGGCATTTTGTATGGCATATGCTATGGTATGTACCTTTTTTTCAGAGGTAGTGACAATGTTTTAAAAATTAGAACATAAATTACTTACAGTAAATTTTTGATATATAATGCATTTTAAATATATCAGGCCGAAAATAGTTTAGAGAAGGGCAGGAATGTCTAAGATGTTATTGCCACAATGCCTGACAAGTGTGATGAATATGTCAAATCTGTTATGATGATAAATATGATAACAAATATGTATTATATAATAGGGTTTTCAAATAATTGTGATTTATGTGAGCACTAGTAATTCTATTGCATCCAGCCTGTATATGTACATAATGTATATTATTCTTCTTTTTCCAGTTACCTAGATGCAGGAAATCACCTTTTATAAATATATGTATAAATTATAAGGGCTGTAAGGGAGAATATACTATCCTTTTTTCGAATTCCAACCTCTTCTGCAAGTGGTGCACCCTGCTAGCCAACAAACAAGGCTCCAGAAACTGAATGATGGGAGACTATTCATCCAAATTTGCCTGGGTTTGCAACTGGTGCAAAATTATTTCCAACAGGTTTGTGATGTCGAGTAACTTCACTAATGCACTGCGCTCAACAACCATCTTCCTTGCATGGTGAATATGGGCAAACCTTTCAAGAAATAATAAGAAGCTTAGCAATTAAAAATAAATATTATTATGGATAACAATAAGACATGAAATAGTTTTGGCTTGGATGGGTGAGGAAAGTGAGTGCTGCTATATCAGAAACCCTGCCGCTGCGCACGAAGCTGCTTTTCTACAACTCCAGAACTAGCGCAATGTAACGAAGTGAAGGATGAAATTTTATTTTTATTTCTTTCAGTAATTTTTTAAATTTATTCATGATGGTTATGGGGCATAAACTATTCATGAGATCCTAGTGTCAGTCTTTGTTTTATGAATGGCAATGAAATGTACTTGGAAAACATCTACATCTTTAAAAAAAAATTAAAAATTTGTTTGTCTTAACAGCCTGTAAATAGTCCACTGCGGGACATAAACCTCTCCCATCATGGGGATTTTCCATAATTGCCATGCTCAGCAAGCAGATTGGTGATTGCAGTGTCAAACACCTTGCACCTAAGATGCTGCTGCTTGTCATTGGTCTGTTTAATTTTGGTCTAGTATTATCACACATAGCATTTTGCTTCATCATCATCATCATCATTTCAGCCTATCAGAAGTCCACTGCTGAACATAGGCCTCCCCCAAGGATTGCTTGCTATTACAATATTTTTCTGGTGTGAACTGACAACTCTTGCTTTATTTTGGGCTTTTGTGAATATTTTCCACATTTCTAAATGTTAATTTATGGCTTAAATAGGTTTCTAATGAAATTTGAAATTATCTGAACAGAAACGACTAATAAATGTCAAATATAAAAAAAAAAATCCATTTTTGTTCTGAATGACAACCTCTCTGAAACAAGGTGTGATGGCAATTCCGTATGCGTGTCGGAATTAAAGAAAATGCTGTATTTAGCCAAGAATGGAATATTTTTAAAATTTCATGTAATGCTATTTCAGGTAGGCATTCCTTTGGGCCTGGTGATGTTCCAGAGCATCGGTGAGCGACTTAACAAGTTCGCTTCTGTGGTTATTAGACGCGCTAAGTGCTACCTTCGTTGTGAGACCACGGAGGCAACAGAAATGAATCTCATGTTTGCTACAGGGATGTTATCATCAATTATTATTACGACAGGTAACAACTATGAGCCTAGTAAAAGAAATAAAGGTATATTACCAAATATTTATGGTTAGGTTTTTCTGTGATTATTCTTATGGGTATTTATTGTTGTAAAGAACAATAAAGACAAGCTCTACATCATAACTTTGACATGATTGCCAGCAAATGGTAATTTTATTAAGTTCTATAAAAAGTTACTAAAGTTAGCGCTGGTAAGTCCATCATCTGCAGTGCAGGTTGGTACACTTCATGGGCCTTTTATGAAATGTTTAATTTTTCAGACATGCAGAGATCCCTCCCTCGTTATGTTTTCCTTTAAACTAATTATGTTGTTTGTTAGACCTGGAAATCGAACCTAGATCATGTAATATAAATTTGAATCAAGCTTCTGGTCATGTTGCAACAATTTAATTTCTTTTGTGTTATGTATTTAATTTCTATTTGGGAAGGGATAAATACTTAATTGAAAACTATGACAATGTTTCTTTATTTTATTTGATACTCTCTTTCTTTTGGTTGAATAAAATACCCATTTATGTTTTGTATAACAATTATTTATTTGCAGTTTTTGTCTTCTGTTTGAATTATTTTCACCTATGCTGATTTTTGGGTCTATGTTTTAATGTAAGTATACTCCATTAACCTTTTGCAAAGATTTTTTGTAATTTAGTAATTTTTTATAAGTAATATTCTATTTTTCTGTAGAATAATGTAATAACACCTAAAATAACCAGTTAAGTAAAAAAAAGTCTCACAAATATGTATAATACCGGGCACTCATAATGACTCATAATTTTTACAAATCTTTTATTATAAATCTGGATATTCTATTAATTTATTATTGCTGAAACCTTCCCTGGGCTGGGATGACTGCTCCAAGTCGGCTTAGCAAACCTACATTGGATGCATCCACCAACTTTTCTATGGTGATACAATGCACCACTCTCCTTGCCCTCCGTAGCCAGGGAAGTCGCAGGAAAGAGGAGTTTGGGTATCACTCTTTCTACCCATTACGATTTTAGCGGCCGCACTGCTGATGCGGTGTTGGTGAGGTCACGAGATGAGGGGAGTGTCGGTATTACGATGCGTCGCTCTTTCTATCATCCACGGTCAAAGCAAAGTGGGCGATGGTAGAGCCACAAACTACATCCGCCTTGAGGCAGGAAAGGTAGTGCCTTCGAATTTCTGGTTGTCTTAGCTCGCATGGCCTCAGGGTGGTGGACTCGAGAGTCCGTTACCCACGTTACATCGGAGGTTTGACGCTTTGTAGGGAGAGGAAGAGGAACAAGAGCCCTCCCACGTGGAACGCCGTGGAGTTTCAGTCAGTGCAGGCCGCGCAACTTGTCCTTGCCCCCGCGAGAGCAGGTATACGTTAGCCATTTCCCCACGGAAAAAAAAAAGATTCTATCTTAATGTACAAATTACGTTACACAATTAAAAAGATACAACTGCCAAAATTATTTAAAATTAAATTACTCTTTTTAAATTACTTAAAATAAATCATTTAACAGCAAATATACACTATTCATATTTTATTTTCTACTTTATCCAATTGTGAGCACTATGAAATTAACATGTTTAATTTGGTAACCTATTACTAGTGTTTACTAACTTCGACTCTATTGATCTTGTAATTCATAATTTAATATATGACTATATGCCTGTAGCCATGTAATATTTTTTTACTCATACTCAGAACAAAATAAATCAAGATTGTTCATAAACAATTTTCAGGTGCTGCTGTATTCTCCCGCTACGAGGGCTGGAGTTATTTTGACAGTTTCTACTACTGCTTTGTAACCCTCACTACTATTGGATTCGGAGATTATGTTGCCTTACAAGTAAGTTGTACAGATAATTTATATTCAATGATTTATTTATATACTTTACGGCGACTAACAAAATGACATACACATTGAAGCACATATAAGTTAAAAATTATAACATTTGCTAACAAACAAACAGTATTAAATTCACTTTCAACTTCACATGGCGACCGATAGACAGTTGATTAACTATCTCTAGATCGAAAATAAAAGCACCGATGATAGGGAGCAGCGTCGATTGTGCGTGGCATCTGGTACTGTGGTCGCCAACCCGCCTGCCTAACATGGCGATTATGCTGAAACCTACCTAATATATATAACAATACATATATATATACTATATGTGTATTGATAATAAAACAATATGGTTTCCATCTCTTTATCCAAATGTCAACCTCATGTGCACATGCAGGTAGCCAACAAACGAAATCCATCCGAACTTGCCTAACCCAGCTCCCAACAGGCTACTGATGGTAGTATAGACTAGTATAGTCACTAGTGCGAGGGTACTGGCACTGCGCTCTCCAATGCGCTTGTCTGGTATGGTGAGTATGGGCAAACCTTCCAAAAAATGCGTGCCGGCATTTTGTTGGTGCTTTCTTGGAAATGCCTACGTCAGGCACCACCTTTCGACCATACATAGAAAAGACTCACGCATTTGTCCTCTGATTGTGAACAAACGTCGGTGCGCGGCTGGTCTCACGCCTCTTCCACTGGATGCAATGTTCTATTTGCAAACTACGCGTGTGAAAAATATACTAGTGAACCCACGAGCTGCTAGATACTGCGCGCATGTGCGAAATCGTGAAATCATCAAAACCCTCCTTTGACACACCGGGGAGCCGCAGATGACCGCAACGCAGCTGTTGGAGCTGGACCACCACCAATAACATTATGGTAACTATTAGGTAGGTTTCATTAACTCTTCGTTAGCTGGGAGCCGTGGAAGCCTAGTGGTCAGGGCACTCGCATGGGCAGTTTCATTGAGCGCGAGTGACCAGGGTTCGATCCCCGGTGCCGGTACCACTAAGTGAAGAAAAACGTCATGAGGAAACTTGCATAACTGACAAATAATAATCAACGTTATTTCGACGACAGTTGCAAGACAATGCGAGTTGACGAACTTTATAAAGTTCGTCAACTCGCATTGGAGCAGCGTACCGGCGGATCCTTCCCGGCTTCAAAAACCCTATAAGATATTTGAGAAAGCGCCCTTTGCCCAGCTGTGGGCACTTATAGGTTGCTACTTTAGCAGGTACTTGCGATCTGCGAATATGGATATTGAGAAGTTATGTGTAATATTTAATTTTATGGCATTCTCCAGTTTCTAGGACGTCTCATGTCGAACTTTAAAGTTTAGCATGTTATTCAGTAGACGTTTTTTTCCATGCCAACATTTTGTAAATAATAAGTATTAGGTTTTAAAATGTAATGTAATGCCATCTAGTATCACATACTTATATTAAATGCGTTGTAACTAACGCCATCTATCATCTGTATATGAAATCATAATCTACCTTTTTAACAAAGTTACTATAAAATTTATATTATTAGAAGTTTCAATAATATAAAATATGTTTTGAAGAGAAAAGAAAATAAATTAAAAATAGACGTTTAGCTTCGTCTCAGGATTTGTGCAAAATATGAATTATGCATTCATATTAAGAATATGAGTATTAATGTGGCTATAAATATATTTTCAGAATGATCAAGCCTTAACCAGCAAGCCAGGATATGTGGCTTTAAGCCTTGTGTTCATTTTATTCGGACTGGCGGTGGTGGCTGCCAGCATTAACTTACTTGTGCTTCGTTTTATGACAATGTGAGTACATTTACATCTCGCGCCTCTGTTGCCTCACCGGGTAGGCAGTGATACTAATATTTCTAATTGTTAATGGACAGTTTTTTTAGTCGACATTATGGACAGAGAGTGGGTGCGCACTTGACAAATATCTGTCACGTCTTGATAAGCAACAAGATGCGGCATATTGTAAACCCATTACCGCTCTTGTGAAAGCAATGAAAATATGTCATTTATGTAGCTATGTAAGAAATAAAAAATTCACTTATTAGATGTCATTTTCTTTGATAAGTTTTCTATGAAGTTGCAAATGAAGTTTCTAACGAAAAAACTGGGTCAATTTTTGTGTATCACACTAAATATTTTCGGGTATGTTTGTATTGTGTTCTCTTCTCTAACATTTCATCTGACTCTTCTTCTAACCTTATCGTCCGAAAAGGCAATGACGAGTGAGTGCCTCTGTGTGCGTGCTTACATTTGCGGCAATATAAAATATTTTACCTTTAGTCTCGGGCTAATCTAGGACTGTTCGTTACTTTTATATGGTTTATTTCAAGATAAGCCAGGTTTAAACCAAAACTAAAGTTAAACCTTCGTTTGTAATGAGGGGCATTTAGTTACTTTTCTGCTATGCAGACAACAAACATCTATCATCACACTACAAAATTGGTAAGTTAAGATTATGGATTTCGATTTATCACATTGCTGTTCAGCGTAGCCAAATGGCGGTCCGGCACCCACTTTTCGCCTTCCCTGGAAATAGAACATGGAGGAGGCGAGCCATTACGCCGGGTTCACTCAACTGGTTTCAAATAACTCATGCAATGAATGATGTTATGTTATGTTATGTTATGACGGGGTGGTATCCCCAATTCCACGACTGTCCTCGTATTTTCCATGGAACGTTTCTTCTGTACTAAAATGAAACTGTTTTAAACGCAAAATTTTTATATTGAAGAAAACTATAAATTAACCCTTAGTAGCCTGATTTACGCGAGTCTTCTTTTTTAAATATTACTGTATTTGCTTGAGGGCCTAGATGAAGGGAAAAATAGCTAAATAAATCACAATATTTATTTTACATATTTATTTTAAAAAAAAAACAGGTATCAATTTTGATATTTCAGGCATTATGGCCATAAAGAAATCTTAAATGACCTATGCATGAAATAATGCGAAACATCGATTGTTTTTATTATCGCATAACGATACTTTGCATTTTTTACAGAACCAGGAGGTAAGTTTCCTACAATTACTAAATTTACATTTATTCCTAGACTCCATAAATATTTTTCATGACCAATACAATCGGAACGCACGTCAGTTGGGGTAGTACTTGTGCACCTGTCCGGGGTTTTAGAGGGTACTGTATTGTCTTGTTGACTGTTGGTACTGGGTCTGCCCTTTTATTTTTGAGTGACTTTGATATCTACATAAAGTATCAGCAAGCTCAGTTCTAAAATCTGCTAACTTCATAATATTCTTCTGAAGTTTTCCTTTCCTTGTGTTTACCTTTTGTACAGTACCCAAGCATTGATGACAGTCATGTCTAACAAGTGGTAGAAGAGCCTCGTTGTCCACTTTCTCGACTTTATGCGGATGCGATATCGACCAATGAAGCTATCCATCAAATCAACGCCGCCCATGTGTGCATTATATTCTTTACAACCCGAGGACATGATATTTGAATATTGGCCTTTAGTTTTTTTTCGTAGCGGGTTATAGTATCCGCTGGTTCAGCGCCAACATACGTGGATAGTAATAATACCTGTTTGTTGTCTTTCCAACTTGTGGCCGACAATTCTAGGCCTTCGTGAGAGGCCACATTTTCGTGATATGTTCCTCTGGGTACGTTGGATTTCATAATCTCCCGTTTATCCGGCAACTTGCACGACTTTCCAAGCCTGTTTCTCTGTACTGTTCCAAGACAATAAATACCTTCGTTGGTCAAGTAATGTACCAGAGGAATATTCGTATAAAAATTGTCAAAATAAATTATATGATTGACATGCCTTGGTACTGGTCGTAGCAATCGAATAACTGTATTCGACACAGCTCCGAGGTCTGGTTCGCCAGGTAAACGGTCCATGTCCTTAGCTCCCGAGTAAATCTCAAAACTGTAGGCATAACCAGACAGAGAGCATAACACGTATAATTTGAATCCCCACTTATGGGGCTTG
This sequence comes from Bhutanitis thaidina, assembly GCA_029286595.1. Classification (NCBI taxonomy): domain Eukaryota; kingdom Metazoa; phylum Arthropoda; class Insecta; order Lepidoptera; family Papilionidae; genus Bhutanitis; species Bhutanitis thaidina. The sequence goes on from JAGSMS010000030.1 coordinate 4,419,510, forward strand.
TTGGGTAAATATTGTTTCATAAAATGTTTCATTTTGTGGAACACATCTGCTCGTCTAGTGATAGACGATGCTCAAATGGTAAAGTAATAAATTTCTTGTTCAAATAGTCTATCACTGGTCTTACTTTATGCAGTCGGTCGTGCTGGGGGTGATCAATGGGCAAATGTTTAGAGTCGTCATTCATGTGAAAAATTTCTCTAATTTTATCAAATCTGTTGCGATTCATTGTTTGTACTATGGGTTCAAACTTTGTAATGTTTGACCAGTATGACCGGACACTAGGATAATGATATACACTAGTAAAATAAGAATTCCAATAAATTTACGTAATTCTAAGACAGTTACAGGTTCTGTAAAGTTGGGATTCTTTTGGAAGGCATATTTATTTGACTCGTCCACTAGAAATCTCAAAATGTCTTCACCGAAAAATAAGAAAAAACTGAAATGGAGTGTCTAAGTTCATAATTTCTTGTGAATACTCAGTATTTCCAGCAAACTGGAAAGCATTTTGGACTAAATCCATATTTTTACTCTCCACACTAAGTTTCTAGAGTTGAAAGGTGCAGTTTGCAGGTTGTTCTGGCTGCTGGTTGTAGGAGTTGGGTTTCGTTCAACAGTCTCTAAATTATGTTGCATGTCGGTATCTACGTTTGCTGCAGGCGGATCTGCATCAAGTTTGGGTCAGTGGGAAAATTACCTACATCCTCTTCATCATCTAGCTCCATCAGACGATCTCTTTGGCTCGAATAATAGTCTATGTCATCTTCATTATCGGTGGAATCGTCTTCCGAAATTTCACCATTTTCTAACCGCTTCAATATGTTCTCAATCTCTTCTGGCCGCATTTTGGATAAATTTCTATAATAAATAAAAACAAAAGTAATCCCCACACCAAGCTATGCAGAAAAATATGAAACGAAAGTTCAAAAGTTTTATAGCTAAAGAGTTAGTAGGTAGGTTTTATGTAGGGCGGAATGCCTGAAGTATCAATATTGATACCAAAAAAAGCACTAATTTCTTCAAGTAAAACATGCATTTGCTAAAAATAATTATATCATAGCGAAAATAATGTATTCACTTACCTCAAAAATTTTTATATTCTTCAGAAAAAGAAAATATATCAAATTTATATTCAACAAAACTTTTAGTAAAATGTGTTTACTTGTTCACTTTGCCAAGTAATATGTCACAGATAAAATAAAACAATAATGACATTTGTTTTTTTTTTAATTTCGTTGGATAGAATACTATACAACAGTAAAATACATACAGCCAACATATAAAAAAAACTAATAGTAATGTGAATATTCGGTTTAAAATATTAGTATCAAAATTGAAACTCTGGGTTATTAAGGGTTAAGAGCAGTTTAAATCTGTTAAAAAAACTGCTTCATTTATCCTAATTAGTTCATCATTATCATAATTAATTAATTGAAAAGAACAGTTATACCACATTGTTACGAAATCTGTCGAAGACTCTAGACGCTATTGCACTCTAAGGCATTATATGGCTCTAGGGGAACATCGTCGAGGATAACATATTTAAGTATCCCGGGTTTGTGTTATTCGGGCCGGCTGATTTTTATCTATTAGTGGGTACTGGATGATAGATGGTGGTCGGTGGATTCAGATCCCCACACGAAGGATTTTTTGAAGAAAGTAATCGTTATGATTTTGGAGTTGAGGTAGCTTAGCGTTTAGGGCGTTCGCTATAATTTCATAGTACGCGAGTGACCTGTGTTCGAATCCCGATGTCTATATTTGTTAGTTCAGATTTTAAGTGCTAAATTTACTGTGTGCTTAGCACAATGAGGAAAAACATTTTGAGGGGGCATGAGTAGTCCGCAAACCCGCACTGCGTGGCGGACTCTACTGGGCTCCAAAACCCTCTGAAATATTAAGACAATTATTTCTTACTTTTTTACTATAAAAAATTGCCTCGTTTAATTTTTTAATCTGTTTTAACAATGTTGCTAATATAATATAGGTAATTCAGAGGCAGAGGTTCTACATATTATTTTTTGCTTATTGTGCAGTGATCCTTCCACATCAGAGTCGTCCTGAACATCTTACTTTGGATTTACATGGCTGCCAGAGATAACAGTAGTTGGAGAATCAAAAGTATTGTACTGTAAACAGTCCACTTCTGGGCATAGTCTTCGCCCGATGTAAGGATTTAACTTAATCACCACGCTTGGCAGACGGGTTGGCGAACGCTGTGCCCGACACCTAGTTCCTCAGTAGGCTGCTGTCCGTCATACGTCTGGACGAAGATCTTGGGTTCTGGCACACTTTTTTTTTGTAGGAAAGGTGACAAACGAGCAAGCGGTTCACCTGATGGTAAGTGATTACCGTCGCCCATGAACATCTGCAACACCAGAGGCGTACTACAGGTGCGTGCCGGCCTTTAAGGGTATTTTGGAGATGGGACGATCGCGTGGCTAGCATACTTGACCAGTGAGTCCCGGGTTCGAATTCCAGCCGAGGTCATCATACAAATTATCGATTTCCTGGTCTGGTTGTGTTTTGTTGCGTTACGTGCCTCTGTTATTGCAAGGAAGATGAGTGAGTGCCTCTGTGTTGCATGTTTTCTTTTTGTGTATCGTGGGAGAAAGGTGAGTGCACCAACCTGTCACTGAAAACCGGAACTGACCGGCTAAGTCGGGATAAGCAATAAGTGCCGGACCGACTAAAAACCCAAGGCTGAGATACGCTGTTGAGCCGGTGGCTTTGACAGCTTCGGCGGAAGAGTAACTCGCGAGCTGAAGGCACGCAAGTTAAAGAAAAAACTAGAGGTAGGAGCTACGAGTCCGTCGATAAGGGTTGAATCTTAAAAACGACCTTGTACACAAGTATAGCTCGCGTAGGTCGTGTATCTACAACCTGTGTACATGTTCGTGCGTGGCCTTGTTGTATATCACGGGCAGTTGACAACCGCCGGTAGTGTACGGTAGTTATCGTCGTGATCCTATTCGGCAATTGTTATTCAAATCGGGTTGCAGTGAGCTACGCTGCACTCATTAATACGCTGCCATACCAACTGAAGGTTTGAACTTTAGGTTTAGGTTTAATTATATTATTGCATTATTGCAGGTTTTCTTATACAGTATGCTTTCTTTTTAAAAACTTAAGTGGAGTATTCATGTAATATACATATATATTTGTTCATAAAACTTATATCTCATATTAATTAAAAAAAATTAATAAAATTATTTTCATTATTATTTATTTAAAAAAAAAACTTCCAGGCAAGCGGAAGAGAATGCTCGCGATGAGGACAAAGAAGGTTCTAGAATGATGTTGCCTATAGACGAGCACCCACTGGCGGCGAGCCAACGTTCGCATGACGATCAAGCCTCTGTAAGTAAAGAGCCTTTTTTCACGTTAACTATAAATACAATACGTAAATAAATGTTATCTCATTGTGATATCTGTTTACCTTTTGACCGTGAAGCTAATTACATTTTCCATAAATTAGCACGCGGCTAAATATACAAGCAATATGCATCAAAACTCCGTCGTTTCGTATATGCATCAAAACTCCGTCGTTTCGTATATGCATCAAAACTCCGTCGTTTCGTATATGCATCAAAACTCCGTCGTTTCGTATATGCATCAAAACTCAAATAACACCGGAAAAAAAAAGCGAAACTATCACTTTTCGAGTAGACGTTAAATGTGTAAGTGTAGAAAAAAACTTACTAATCGCTTTATTATACAATGTAATACCATTGCCTATGAAGTCATATAATATCACAGTAATTAAGTGTAGGTTCTGTGAAGATCTGTGGGTCAGCTAAATTCGGATCAATTATATTTTTATGGATGCACGTAGCTTAGGATTGTGCGCTGTACTGGTAATGAGTTGATAGCTACCAAGCCGTTTCTTTAAAAAAAACAATTGTAATTTTTTTAAGTTAAATAATTTTAATTTTAAAAACAAATTACCAAAAAAGAGAATACCTACTGAGTTTCTCTCTCCTGTTTCTTCTCCGTTAGAGGAATATTGGAAGATTTAAAGAAAAATGTCGTTTTACAAAATTTATGTTCTTAAGATGAATTGATTTGATTTAGTAATTTTATGAGGTCCTTGTATAATTTTCAAACATAATTTTGTAAAGTTAACAAGATATTTTGATATTTGAAAGTATTTATATATTGGTATCTGATATGAAAATTTAATTTAACTGATAGATAAAAGGCGTAAATTCATATTGTTATTTTAATTACTTCGGTCTATAGGATCAGTATAATTTATGTTAATAAATGTGTTTAATGTTTGTTTGTAATAGTAAAACTGTAAGTGTAAGCCTGTAAGTACCAATTGCTGGGCAAAGGCCTCCTTCTTAAATATATGAGAGGGTTTTAGGAGGTCGTCACGCTGCTCCAGTGCGAGTTGGCGGGCTTCATATATCTTCGAAATAATTTATTTTTATTATTTCTCAGACATCACGATACTTTCCTTCACCGCCAAGCAAGTAGTAAATACAGCACTTAAAATTGCTATTAACAATTTCAGCGGTGCCGGGTATCAAACCTAGGTCACTCGCGCTCTTTGAAACTATTGTGAGCGCCCTGACCACTAGGCTACCACGGCTCGTAAGTAGGTAAAAGTTATTTGTTAGTTTATATTATGCGATCCGGTCGCTGGCGCAGGTGTGCTCCTGCAACTGCCTCGGCAACAAGCAGTGCGAGGGCGGAGCGCTGCTGCCGGGCGAGCGAACGCCGCGCGCGCTTCGCCGCCGCGCGTCGTTGGCGATGGCTCCCGACCTCGTCGAGCGCGCCAGCGTCTAATTTGACGATACCTGTTGCATGCATTGCCATAATTATAGTGTATCTCTCTCTATATATATATATGCACCGAATAAACATTTACATACTAACAAAGTAGCCCTGGCTCATGTTACCTTACTTTACACGTAGTCGTTCGGCTGACATTTCATCATAATATAGCGGTCGCCAGACATACGTTGATTAGGATTTTCCGTTTAATTCGTTCGAGCCCATTGGCGCCAGAAGCTGGTCGATACATTTGTGCATATCTCAAACTTTTAATAAGCTTACAAATAAGCAAAATTCATCATTTAATAATACATTTATAATATTTGGCGTTATGAAGATGCCTACAAAAATACTAAATTCAAACTTATCGAGGTATGATCGATCTGACTTAGTTATCACTTATACGCTTAAATATGGAGAAAAATGAACACACTGTATTTGCCGCCAACGACGCCATCCATGCATTAAGCGTTTCGAAATAGGACAGCAAGCAATATTTTTTTTTTTTTTACAATTATATCGGGCGAATATATTATAATTCGATAGGACAGTATACAATGTTAATTACGTGAGCACAATTACATCTTAATATCGATCTGTATATTAAATGACACGTTGCTAGTTTAACTAATTCGTCATCTCCGTTGTTTCGTATTATATCATTCACTGTCCAACTTCTTATCTAATTCTAATGATATAACTTATATACTATATACTTACCTATATAACAATTAAAATTTGAATTAAAAATATGAGGATAAATTAAAATTATTAGTGTATTTTGTATATAGGTACTTATATGCGTTTCGCTTTCATCGATCCTAATGAGTTGGCGCGACCTCTTATGACATTTATTTAACAATTTAATAAACATTTTGCATTCAAACATTCCCGTCGTATGAAAATGCGCAAATGTAAGTATATAAAATAATTTATATGAAGAGAAAGAAAATAAGTATACATGAAATGATGGTATTTCGATTCGTTGGATAACACTTGAACCCAGTGGAAAAAATGATGAGAATAGACTGAAGATTTGATTAGAATTTGATAGCTGATGGAGGGTTCGCTTAAACAAGAGCATGATTCTCCTATGGGTAGCGTTAGGGGCGTACGTACCTAGATAATTAAACTTTTTATATTAAAG